>CM035837.1:106813083-107390590 GCA_020510985.1 Pholidichthys leucotaenia
CTTTATTGATCACCAGAGAGGAAATTGAGGGCATCCACCTGGATGGATGAAGCAGCCACGGTACGGCGCTATCCCTTAACCATTCACACACACATTCACACCTAGGGCCACTTTAGAATCTCCAATTAACCTAACCTGCATGTTTTTGGCCTGTGGGAGGAAACCGGAGAAATCCCGGAGTAAACCCACGCAGATACGGGGAGAACATGCAAACTTTAAACGAGCTTCAACATGCTTTTTCTTCAGCAATAAAATCTTGCGAGGCGAGCGGGCATAGAGCCCATGTCGGTTGAGTGCATTGCTTATTGTTTTCTTTGAAACAGCAGTACCTGCTAACTCCAGGTCTTGGCCCTTGGATAACTCTTCTGATAATTCTTTTCACTCCTCTGTCAGAAATCTTGTGAGGTATCGAAGACCCTGACCTTGTACCTCAGGATGAGGTCAAGTACACCAGCTGCTGTTCCCAGAAGGGGTTCTTCACAGGGAATTCAGTTACAACATGTGTGGCTGGCGAGTGTGAAGGATTAACCCAGTTTCACTGTCTTCATCTGCAAGGTGGCCTCCGCTTTCCTGCACCCAGAGCTCTGACTGAGTGACCTGTCCAGCCAGTAGCCCAGGGCACACCCTTGCATTAATGACAGTTCCTTCTTGGTCTCATTGCTTTTAGCAATCTGGGTAACTGTTTAAAATCAGGAAAACTGATTTACAGGAGACCTGTTTTAAAATACCTCTACAGAGTAACCCTTAAAAGCTCATGAAACTGTTGTGCCTCTTGTAGAAAAATACCTACTTGAAAAACCAGAAAAACGTGGACACTGAATCAGTGATCACAGACTCCTTTACTGTCTTTTAATATGCTGTAAGATTTATTAAAAGTTTGCCAAGCACAGCCAAATGGTTATGTTATTTAAAAATCAATCAATTGAATCAAAAAATAGAAACACTCAGTTAATCAGAAAGTCAGAAATCATAGAAAAATCAATTAATCAAAAAATTATAAATCACCCCAAAAATAACTGAATAATTAGAATAATGAAATCACCTGATAAATTTGTGGTTAGATAGCTAAAAAGCTATGAAGATGATGGGAAGATGGCTAGAAATGCTAGGAGGCCAGCCAGCCGGGCGGGCAATTCCCCCCGTGTCTCCCTCTCCTCAGATGCGTTGTCCCATGATGAAGCAGCCAAGTGGGGGGGGGGGGGGGTGGAGGCCCAACTGCCAGCCAGAAGCCTGCACTTCCTCTTTTTACTTGAGTGATGATTTTTGCAACAGAAAAAATCAGTTCTTAAAAAATTGAAGAGAGTTGATGGAATGGGATCATTTCTAAAAGGCAGTCTTCTTTTCTCTCTTCAGGTCTTCTGTTGCCCAACGATCTTGAGGTCCGCCCGAAATGATCATTTTTGGGGCTTCCACACCTAGCTTAAATACTGCTCATCCACCCATTTGTATAGACTCTTATTGGACAGTTCCCATACCGCCCCATACTTTTTGGCTGCTTATGATGGGACAGTTCAAAAACTCATTACATAACATGTCTGCCTCATAATTTCCCGCATATGTGCCCACGTGACACGTATCTCAGCTACCCTTATCACGCAGTTTCCCACATGTCAGCACCTCACCTTCACATATCACATTTTTCACCTTTCAGGTAGCCCAACTTAGCTATCCTACCCCAAAACCAAGCCAAGCTACTTTCTATTCCTCATTTTTGAGGCGAATCCCATAACAACAGGCCTGCTTTTCCCGTCAACCATGTCTAAAATACATGTTTCACAATTTGACCTCATATAACCCTCCTTTTGACATAATGTCGGACCCAGGGAACACGCACACACAGACTCAAGTTCAATACAATGATCTTTATTGAATAACCAGCAGGTGTGTGGGTGCGTGTATGCGGTGTGTGAATGTAGTGTGGGTGAACGAGCTGCAGCCGGGGGTGAAACAGAGTGCCGTATAGCCTGGCAACCCTAGAGACAGAACCAAACACAGGTGTTAATCTCAGCCATGTTATGATGGATGGAGAATAAACAGGGCTTACTTGCAGATGTCCTGGAGTTGGCGTCGGCTTGGGCTTTGGGCCACCAGCCAGGGAGACAGCGCCTGCTGAGCGCACCCGGCGAAGCGTTGTGATGCGCGGCGTGGAGAGAGGAGCGGTTCCACCGCCACGAGGGAGTCAGCCGCCGCCGGAGGGATCCACCTGTGCACAGGGGAGAGCCTGGGAGAAGAGGTAAGGTTGGAATTTGTTGAGCTTACGTGCCAACGGAGAGTACAACAATGTAGCGCAGGGCTGAGCGGAATCAGGGCGTGCGCAGGACAAAGAGCGTATCATAGCAGGCGGCTCTGTGCCGAAGCTCTAGGCAGCACGGGCTATATAGCCCGGGGCTGATTACTCCCTGGTGTGCGCACAGCTGAGGCAGATGACGGCCCAGAGTGAGTTGTAACAGTACTCCCCCCCGAGCAGCGCCTCCTGGCGCTGGCTTATCTGGGTGTGCCTGGTGGAAGTCCTTAATAAGGCGTTTGTCCAGCACAAACGACTGGTGCACCCAGGACCTCCACTCGGGGCCATACCCCTCCCAGTCCACCAAGTACTGCAAGCCGCAACCCCGGCGTCGGACGTCCAGGATGGAATTGACCGGCCAAGCCGGGTCACCGTCAATCAACACGGGTGGAGGTGGGGCTCGAGGAGGGGGGCAGAGCGGGTTGGAGATCACGGGTTTGACCTGCGAGACATGGAACGTGGGACAAACACGCAGAGAAGGAGGGAGAGCCAGACACACAGCCACAGGATTCACCACCTTAACAATAGGGAAGGGCCCAATAAAGCGTTTGGCCAACTTCCTCTTTTCAGCCTTGAGGTTAATATGCTGCATTGATAACCATACCTGCTGACCCACCTGATACTGCGGAGCAGGTCTCCTGCGCCGGTTCGCCACCCTGGTATTGCGCTCTGCTGTGCGTAAAAGGACCTGGCGAGTAGCAGCCCATAGCCGACGGCAGCGCCTCAGGTGCGCGTGAACAGATGGTATGGCCACCTCCCCCTCTTCTTCAGGGAACAGCGGGGGATCGTAGCCCAACGACGCCCTGAAAGGTGACATACCAGTTGCAGAAGAGACAGGTTATGAGCATATTCTATCCAAGGCAGATGACTGCTCCATGATGATGGGCTGGAGGCGATGACGCAGCACAGAGCGGCCTCCAGCTCCTGATTTGCCCGCTCGCACTGCTCGTTGCTCTGGGGTGATGACCAGAGGACAGGCTCACTGTAGCCCCCAAAGCGTTACAAAAACTCCTCCACACACTGGAGACGAACTGCGGGCCCCGATCAGAGACAATGTCAGCGGGGATCCCATGCAGATGCACGACGTGCTGTACCAGAAGGTCCGCTGTATCACGTGCTGTTGGAAGCCCATGCAGGGGAATGAAGTGGGTGGCCTTCAAGAAGCGATCCACGATGATCAGCACGGTGTCGAACGTGTTGGATACCGGGAGACCGGTTACGAAGTCGAGCGCCACATGAGACCATGGCCTCCCAGGGACCGGCAGGGGGTGAAGAAGGCCAGCCGGCGGAGAAGAAGACGTCTTCCCGGTGGCACACTGGGGGCAGGCACGAACATAGCTGATGATGTCCTTCCAAAGCCCTGGCCTCCAGAACGATTTTTAGAGCAACTCCACCAATCGGGAGATCCCAGGGTGGCAGGCGAATTTGGAAGAATGGGCCCAGTGGATCACATCACCCCGAACAGCAGATGGTACGAACAGTCTCCAGGCAGGGCCTCCGCCCGGGTCCGGTTCAGTTTCTTGGGCCTTCAAGACCTTATCCCTGATGGCCCAGGAGAGGGCGCCCACGACACACGAGGCCGGGAGGATGGTGTGCTCCTGCTTCTCAGCGGCCTCCGAGGCGAACTGCCTGGACAGGGCATCTGGCTTTGCATTCTTTGACCCCGGGCGGTAGGTGATGGTGAACTGGAAGCGCCCGAAGAACAGGGACCAACGCGCCTGAAGAGCATTCAGGCGCTTAGCCGTCCTCAGGTACTCCAGGTTCTTATGATCCGTCCAGACCACAAAGGGTAGCGAGGCCCCCTCCAGCCAGTGCTGCCACTCCTCCAGCGCGAGCTTGACCGCCAGGAGTTCCCTGTCGCCGACGTCATAGTTCCTCTCAGCGGGTGACAGTCGCCGAGAGAAAAAAGCAAAGGGGTGGATCACTCCGTCCACCGGGGAGCGCTGTGAAAGTACTGCCCCCACCCACGAATCAGAGGCATCCACCTCGACTAGACACTGCAGCAGCGGGATCCACCTGCGTCAAGACCCGGGACAAGGAGAATTCTGCCTTCAGGGCCGCAAAGGCCAACACAGCCTCCTCTGCCCACCGGAACGGCACCTTAGGGGAGGTGTGGCGCGTCAGTGGGGCGGCGATTGAGCTGTATTTGGGCATGGGGCAGCCGAGGTGGAGAGGATGAACAACCGAAGATCCTCACAATGGTTCCCAGAAATGATGGCCGAAACCGGGGCAGTCCAGTGCGTTACCTTCTCTAAGGGAGCCTTTGACAGGGTGATGAGGTTAAGGGGGGTTGGCAGAGCTTGGCAGGGGAGCCCCAATCGGGTTGCCAGTTCCTTAGAAATAAAGCTCTGTTCAGCCCCCGAGTCCACCAGTGCGTGTGTGAGGAACTCAGAGCAGTTGTGACAAAACCTAATAGGCAGGAGACACTTGGATAGGGGATTAGATCGGGATGAGTCCGCGAGACCCCCATAGCGACTCGCGGACCCCCCCTCTTTGGCCGAACCGGGCAGGACTCGATGTCATGCTGGTCATCCCCGCAATACATGCAGAGGCCCAGGTCCCGGCGGCGCTGTCTCTCTGCCTGTGAGATCTTAGTACGTCCCATCACCATGGCCTCAGAGTCAACCGGGCCCTCCAATGCGGGCAGAGCCAAGGTGGGAGACTGGGAGGAGCGGCGAAATGGTTTACTCGAACGGCCGGAGGATCTCCGTTCGGCTGCTCACTCTCTCATCCTATTATCTAAGCTAATGGCCAGAGAAATGAGCTCGGTGAGCTGCTCAGGTTTATCTAGGCAGGTCAGCTCATCCCGTAGGCTAGGGCTCAGGCTACGGGTGAAGATGCTGCAAAGCACAGCATCTTCTCACCCAACTTCCGCCGCTACCACCCGGAAGTCGACAGCGTAATAGGCCACCGACCGACTACCCTGGCGAAGGTTTAACAAATGGGTGGTTAGCACACTATCACGATCCGAGTGGTCAAATATTTCATAGAAATCTCAGACAAATTGGGCGTAGGAGAGATTAGCGTAGCTGGGTCTTGCCATTATGGCATAAGCCCACGCTAATGCTCGCCCTTCCAAGAGATTAACCACGTAACCGATACAGCTGTGATCGGAGTGGAAGTCCCCGGGAACGGGCTGAAACACCGTCTCACACTGGAGGATGAAACCCCGCGCCTCCCGAGCTTCCCACTGAGGGTGGGAATCGGCGTGAGATGCGTGAGCGCACCCAGGCTAGCCTGGCTAGATGGGGAGCTAACGGGAGCTGGCCTGCTGCTCTGGGCCGGAGGGAACGCCCACTGTCCTTCCAGGCAATCCAACCGGCTGTTAATCTGACCTAGCTGGTTCAGAATAACCTGCTGCTGGTAAGTAATTTGGTGAACTTGAGCCTCCAAGATGTTAAAGTGGTGTGCGAGCCCGCTGTTCGCTGGGTCACTCTGACGGAGCTGTACTGACATAATGTCAGAGCCAGGGAACACACACACACAGACTCAAGTTCAATACAATGGTCTTTATTGAATAACCAGCAGGTGTGTTGGTGCGTGCATGCGGTGTGTGAATGTAGTGTGGGTGAACAAGCTGCAGCCGGGGGTGAAACAGAGTGCCGTACAGCCTGGCAACCCTAGAGACAGAACCAAACACAGGTGTTAATCTCAGCCATGTTATGATGGATGGAGAATAAACATGGCTTACTTGCAGATGTCCTGGAGTTGGCGTCGGCTTGGGCTTTGGGCCACCTGCCAGGGAGACAGCGCCTGCTGAGCGCACCCGGCGAAGCGTTGTGATGCGCAGCGTGGAGAGAGGAGCGGTTCTGCCGCCGCAAGGGAGAGAACTGCCGCCGGCGGGATCCACCTGTGCACAGGGGAGAGCCTGGGAGAAGAGGTAAGGTTGGAATTTGTTGAGCTTACGTGCCAACAGAGAGTCCAACGATGTAGCGCAGGGCTGAGCGGAATCAGGGCGTGCGCAGGACGAAGAGCGTATCATAGCAGGTGGCTCCGTGCCGAAGCTCTAGGCAGCACGGGCTATATAGCCCGGGGCTGATTACTCCCAGGTGTGCGCACAGCTGAGGCAGATGATGGCCCAGAGTGAGTTGTAACACCTTTGTGCATTAAAAAAGTACATACTGGTCACATAGATTAATACCGTGATTATGGATCATCCTGCTGATTACATACATGAATACAAAGATTATATGTTGATTTCAATGATTACACCAATGATATTGCATTTCATAGCATATACAGTTAGACCCAAAAATATTTGGACAGTGACACAAGTTTTGTTCTTTTAGCTGTTTACGAAAACATATTCAGGATACAATTATATAATCAATATGGGCTTAAAGTGCAGACTCTCAGCTGTAATTTGAGAGTATTCACATCCAAATTGGAACAAGGGTTTAGGAATTACAGCTCTTTAATACGTAGCCGCCTCTTTTTCAAGGGACCAAAAGTAATTGGACAATTGACTCAGAAGGCTGCAAAAAAAAAAAAAAATAACAAGGCTGCATGGGCTCTTCCCTCATTAACCTGTCATCAATTAAGCAGTTAAAAGGTCTGGAGTTGATTCCAGATGTGGCGTTTGCATTTGGAAGCTGTTGCTGTGAACACACAACATGCGGTCAAAGGAGCTCTCAATGGAGGTGAAACAGACCATCCTGAGGCTGAAAAAAAAGAAGAAATCCATCAGAGAGATAGCAGAAATGTTAGGAGTGGCCAAATCAACAGTTTGGTACATTCTGAGAAAAAAAGAGTGCACTGGTGAGCTTGGGAACTCAAAAAGGCCTGGACGTCCACGGAAGACAACAGTGGTGGATGATCACAGAATCCTTTCCATGGTGAAGAACAACCCCTTCACAACATCCACTGAAGTGAAGAACACTCTCCAGGAAGTAGGTGTATCAGTATCTAAGTCTACCATAAAGAGAAGACTTCATGAGAGTAAATACAAAGGATTCGCCACAAGGTGCAAACCATGAATCAGCCTCAAAAATAGAAAGGCCAGAATTGACTTTGCCAAAAAACACCTGAAGAAGCCAGCCCAGCTCTGGAACAGCATTCTTTGGACAGATGAGACTAAGATCAACCTGTACCAGAATGATGGGAAGAAGAAAGTTTGGAGAAGAATTGGAACAGCTCATGATCCAAAGCACTACATCTTCTGTAAAACATGGTGGAGGCAGTGTGATGGCATGGGCATGCATGGCTTCCAATGGCACTGGGTCACTTGTGTTTATTGATGATGTGACAAAAGACAGAAGCAGCCGGATGAATTCTGAAGTGTATAGGGATATACTTTCTGCTCAGATTCAGCCAAATGCAGCAAAGTTGATTGGATGGTGCTTCACCAATGATCCAAAACATACTGCAAAAGCAACCCAGGAGTTTTTTAAAGCAACGAAGTGGAATATTCTGCAATGGCTGAGTGAATCACCAGATCTCAACCCAATCGAGCATGCATTTCACTTGCTCAAGACAAAACTTAAGGCAGAAAAACCCACAAACAAGCAACAACTGAAGACAGCTGCAGTAAAGGCCTGGCAAAGCATCACAAAGGAGGAAACCCAGCGTTTGGTGATGTCCATGGGTTCCAGACTTCAGGCAGTCATTGCCTGCAAAGGATTCTCAACAAAATATTGAAAAGTAACATTTTACTTAGGGTTATGTTTATTTGTCCAATTACTTTTGAGCCCCTGAAATGAGGAGCGTTTGTATAAAAATAGCTACAATTCCTACATGTTTAATCATATATTTTTGTTCAACCCCTTGAATTAAACCTTAAAGTCTGCACTTCAATTCCGTTGTAGTTGTTTCATTTCAAATCCAATGTGGTGGCATGCAGAGCCCAAATCATGAAGATTGTGTCACTGTCCAAATATTTCTGGGCCTAACTGTATATGTTCAATATCATACATTCAGTCCTCTATGTTTTACCAGTCATATCTGCCCTTCCTGCTAAGGGGGTACTTTTGATGGCCCACTTTTTGCGGCCTCTGATGGCTGCTAGCTTGCCCTCGCTGCCCTCTAAACGGGGATCGAGCTGAGTACCCCACCTTTTTGTCATAGGAGTGATGATGGTGAGTCGGTCGATCACTCACAGACCTCTTCTGGTGGTAGTAGCCAGGTCGTGGGTTACTCGAACAGAAGAGCTCCTGGTCATGGCCAGTTTATGGTAAAATGATGTTCTTTCCACTTCCGAATGATGGCTCCAACACCACTCACTGGAACATTCAGCAGTTTAGAAATGTGCCTGTAACCGTTGCCATCATGTTTTGCAACAATAAGGTTGCAGAGGTCTAGAGAGAGCTCTTTGCTTCTACCCATCGTGAGTTCTTTGTGGTGTGACAATCTGATATTCACAGACCTTTTTAAATACTATCAGCGAGGATTTAACCAGCTGAAATTAATTTGCACTGATGGAGGATGGAATGGCTTCCTAAATTCTGATGGTTTCTTGGCTTTCTATGCCTTTTTGCACCTCTTTTTCTTCATGTGTTCAATACTTATTCCCTGTGTCATTCTACTTTATAAAATATAACTTGTTTTTTGAACACAGTTGCCTTGATTTCTTTGTATGTATGGATTACTTGGGTTGTTACTGATACCTGGTGAAAATCTCGGGTCAATGCCTCCATCAGAAATATGTTAAATGAGAAAAATGTTGATGTGTTCAATACTTATTTTCTCCATTCTATATACAGTATATGAGAGGTTTGTAGTGCTTTTCTACCCCCTTTACACAGAGTTGGAGATCGATGAAGGATGAAAAAAATGGCCAGATGTCTCAATGATCGCAATTATCTCCCAGTGATCTGCACAGCTGCCATGGTCTCCTCAAAGTTTTGTGTCAGTTTAAAACATTCTCTCAACAATCACCAAAGAGGGGCAATCTCTCAAGAAGCACTCAATGATCTCATCCATCTCCCAGTGATCTCTCAGTGGTCTTTCAATGAACTCCATTGGCCTTTCATCAAACGCTCAGCAATCCCTGACTGATCTCCCAGCCATCTCTACCTTCAGGGTGGAAAATTTGGCATTCATTGAAAGATTGCTCAGAGATCATTGGGAAATCGATGAGGTTGTTGAGCGCTCCTTGCGAGATCGCTTCCCTTTGGCGATCATTGAAAGATTGTTTTGGACTCACTCAAAATTTTGAGAACTGTGGAAATCACTGGAGATCATTGAGAGATCTGGCTATTTTTTCATCACTCAACAATCTCCATCCCATGCCATACCCTCCACCTATAGTAAGGCTCTGTACAGTGCCTGAATACAGAAGCCCTACTACGGCTGCTGTGAAATACATATTACTTAGGCTATCTTTTATATGAAAGCATCACATCAAATATTCAATGAATTTATCTCAGTCCATCAAATTTTTTCCACTCCTTGTTTTGAGACAGGTGGATATTATTGAGGCCTTCCCAGGAGAGGCAGGAGACAGGATCTCAGGAGTGTGTGTGTGGTGAATAAATATCAAGATCCCAGTGAAAATGAGCAGGACGCATCCTAGCATAAAAAACAGCATTATTATAGCTATTCAAAGTTTAAAAAAGGTAAGTCTTTTCAGATCTTGAGATGTATTTTTTAGAAATACTTTTAAAATCCCACATTTAATTGCTGTTTACCTACTATTTTATGTGAAAAAAGTCAGTGTGAAATATTGCTACAGTCACAACTGTATGGTATTCATGAGTTGCTCATGGTGATAGTGATACAGGGGTTCATTTGAACACTTTCATGAAGGCAAAGCTATTGATTTTTTGCAGGATGGCAACATCTCCACCCACAGGGCGCATGTTGTAATTGAAATTTTATAGGTATCAAAAACTTTGGCTGGATTAATAGTAAAATAATCTTTGTTTGACAGATATTAATCCAGTGGTAGACAGTTTCCAGTGCTGAACAAAATCCATGTCCAGTAATTTTGATTATAAGATTACTAGTATTGACCCAGCTACATGTCATATGATAATAATAATTAAAATTATATCTAGATTGATCTCCTGTGATTCCCCACTACAAATTACAATTTATGTTCCACATTTTCTTTGTTTAAATTGTGTTTTTTTTTCAGTAGGCTGAAACAATCCCAACCACTAGAGGGCGCTTCAAACCACCAGACATAATATTCATTAGTATTTGTACGCTGAAGGGGGTTGAGTTCACAATGATTACATGCTACACTACTCACAAAAAGTAAGGAATATTTGGATTTTAGGTGAAATTTACGGAAACTGTAAAAAGTTCACGCTACAGTGATATAATATCATGAAAATAGGGCATTAAAGTAGAAGCCTGCAATGGTGATTTCCTCATATCAAACAATTTATTGAAACAAAAGCCAACAACAGTGGTGGGTATACCACAACAAAAAATGTCAGTGTCTCAATAGCTTGTCATGTGCCCTTGAGCATCAATTACAGCTTGACAGCAATGTCTCATGCTGTTCACAAGTCGACTTATTGTCTGCTGAGGCATGGCATTCCACTCTTCTTGAAGGGTGGCCCTCAGGCCATTGAGGTTGTGGGGTGCAGGGTTGCAAGCCTCTACACAGTGACTCAGCTGATCCCATAGGTTTTCTATGGGATTCAGGTCTGGAGAAAGTGCAGGCCACTCCATTTGAGGTACCCCAGCCTCTAGCAGCCATTCCCTAATGATGTGACCTTGATAAGCTGGAGCATTGTCGTCCATGAGGATGAAATTAGGCCTGTGTTGTTCATGCAGGGGCACAATCACTGGATTAATTAAATTAAAATTAAATTAAATCACCCTTTATTGTCATTCAACTGTACAACCAATCATGTACAGTAGAACGAGATTGTGCTTTACCTATCTACTGTGTTAATCACACACACCCCAAGTGTAGAATCAGAGGGCCGCTGCCATGCAAGGCGCCGCCACAAATTTCCCTCCTCCATTCCATTATTGCTGAGCACCAAGCTGGAAGGCAGGAAGTTCCACTTTTATATGGTCGTCGGCATGACCCGGCCGGGATTTGAACCCCTGCCTCCCGGGTGTGGGGCGGATGCTCTACCAACTGAGCCACCACTCCGGTGGTGATTAATGATGTTATTCATGTAGTATTGGCTTGTCACTGTACCATTCACAAGGTGTAGGGCAGTTCTGTGTTGACTAGACACACCTGCCCAGACTGTAACACCACCACCACCAAAGGCTCATATGGTGGCCGATGCATAGCGCTCTCCTTGATGTCTCCAACATTGTTGGCGGCCATCATTTCTGCTCGACATGAATCGACTTTCATCAGAGAACAGCACTGAGGCCCACTGGTCCCTTGTCCAGTGTAAATGCTCCCTGGCCCATGCAAGACAATGACACCTGTGCCTGGTGGTGTGGTCAGGTACCCTTGTAGGTCGTCTAGCACGCAGGTCATGCTGATGTAAATGGTTTTGAATGGTCTGACATGACACTTGGGTGCATCTCACCTCCCTTAAATGTGCCTGAAGTTGAGTGGCTTCATCATCCAGTTCCGCAGGGCACTGTTCACAATGAAGTGGTCATCAGCATGGGATGTGGTCAAAGGACATCCACTTTTATGCCTTTCTGTGACTCTTCCAGTCTCTCTGTTGCAACCTGCTGATGACACTCTGTGACACTCTAAGCTTAGTGGCCACTTCCCTCTGAGAACATCCTGTTTGAAGCCTCGCAATGGCAAGGTACTGTTGATCAATTGTGAGGTGTCGTCTTGGTCTCATGACGTCAAAATGTGAACAGCATGATGAAGAGGACTGTTTAAATACCAATTTTAATTGAACCAGAAAATTTATTGGTCAATTCATGGATCAAACACCAGTTGTAAATTTTGCCGTTAAGCAACTTGTTAGAAAACAGCAAGTTATGCAAAAAGCACTGAAATATTGAACAGCTGGACATGTGCATTCAAAAGGTTAGAGAAGGTCAAATTAAGTTCACCTGTAAAGGTTATAGTGCATTTGAGGTGCATCCTGAAATTTCACCCGAAAGCCGAATATCCCTAACATTTTGTGAGTAGTTTATGTTGACTATTTTTATATAAGACAAAAGAGTCACAAGAGACATAATTATTGTTCCGAGAGGTTTCACTTATTTATTGTTTTGCTATGTCTGTGCAAGGGTAAGAATTACAAAAAAACCTACAATCTACAGATGACAATATATCCTGTTCCTATTATACATTGTTACTTTGTACAAGCATCCTTTATGTATATATTTATTTATACTTATATATATATATATATTTATAATCATTCCAACGCACCTGTTAAACATTACATATATATAGATCAGACAACAGACATCACCAACAGTAAACAAGTTCAGCTAAACACGCACACAGCCTTCAGTGACTATGTGCCATCTAGACAAGCTTCACTTATAATTATGTGCTATATCATGTTTCTAGTACAACTGCATCAAAATGAAGACACAGATCTTACAAATGCAGCACAGTTCCCTGTAGCGATTTCTGTCTAAGTGCATTAATTATTTGAAATGTATGAGTTTTACTTATCTTTTTTTATATAGAGATGGTGATATAATAAGAATATTTATCTAATGTTTTGTTTATTTCTTTGAATTAGTTTTAGGAGTGGCGTATCTCTAATTGCCGGTGCTGTCCGTATCACTGAATTTGACCCTTTGGATAGTCCTGACAAAGGATGAAGAAGACTGAAAATAGTTTTGGCTGAAATAATCACTGCAGGTGCCTCTATGAGATGTAAACATAGCCTTAGAGACAGATTTCATTTACTGACGAGGAGTGAACACGATCAGATTTTCAAATCACAGCGGGGTTGTAACAGTCCTGGTGCACTGCTGAGCAAATGAATCAGTGCAGCTGCACTCCTATCAGTTAAATTGGCCAGTGAAACTGTGACTTGGGAAAGAGTGGCCACAATTTCAGCGGAGTGAAGCAGCACCACAGACTGGCACGACAGTCCTGCTTCGAGCCAGCTCGTCACATTTGTGCTTTAGTTGCCAACCAAATCGCTGTGCTCCCACGAGTTTCCCCCCAGACAGACTGTTGGCACAGCCTCTTACATCTCCAGATTTCATTTACAGGGCATCTCCATTTAACTCAAAGCCACTCGGCATAGAATTTGGAGAAATACCACTTGTGAAATTCGGGTCTGATTCTCACATTTAAAGTAAGAATTACCAAGCTTTTCTTTTTTTCCCTGCCCCTTTTGTTGATGAAAAAAAAAATCCAAACTCGGAAAAAAAAAAGATTAATGTGAAACAACCACAAATATCAGCCACTGGCACTTTTGATAGTTAACAGGGGAACCATTCAATGTCAGCATCTGGTCACTGTATCTGTGCATCTCCAGGTCAATCTGCAGAAAAACCTGCAGGTCTTTATGTCGCTATTTCCCTCTAGTTGTCATTGGGGGAACGGCAGTTTGAGTCCGTTTCACCATTTTGCCATGTGTTGTCTGTTTGTCTGGATCGTGCCACTGTTCGTTATCAAAAATTCTCTTTCAGTAGTGACAAATTATAGACCGTGTAGACCATGGCCTCAGACTGGATGTCTATAGGACTGGAGTTGAACTATTCCCTCTGCTGCTCTATCATCATGGAACAATAAACCACAGACAAAGCTTGCGGTGTCTTTGTGACCTTATGAGTTCCCATTTTGCCAGATGCTTCATTGTCATATATATTAGTAAAAAGAGGTTTTCCAGTGCAATCCACTTGTCCAGCATGACTATTCAGCATGGTAGTATCCTACTATATACTAAATAATTCTCAGAATTTTAAATCCTATTTTGTGTAATTTATCACTGTAATGCAGTACACTCATTCAATACCAACAAGTGATTGTAGGAGGAAACCATAATGTCGTCATCCTACAGATTTAGTAGTAAATATGCATTCCCTAGACCAGGCTTGGTTTGTTACACCCCTACCTATTTTAGACTGTATCCACAGTGATCTTCAACCACTCAAAGTGTGACTGACAGCAGCTACATGTTGCCTTGTTTGTCCGAGGAGGAGGAGGAGGTGGATGGTGATGGAGAGGGTGCTTTTGGAAAGACCCTGTCAGTGGGCGTAATTCCTGGGCTTCCCAGACCAGACGAGCTAGAGCTGCTGGAGCGGTGTGGTCCCTGCTGTCCGATCACAGGGGCAGGTCGGACAGGTCTGACAGGTGGGGGCCTCAGAGGTGCACTTGGCCTGCGTGCCGCTGCGGGCTTAAAAGTGGTCATGGTCTCAGACGAGGAGCTACTGCTGCTACGTCGCTGGGCCGCATCTGGGTCTCGGATCACCATGGTGTGGAGAGGGCTGGCGCACACGTCCTGCTGTCCACCAGGGTGTTTCAGGGGCTCCAACGTGTCAAGGACAACATCGGGGGCGTGTTTTGCTACGTTCTGCCGTTCCAGCTCACGCAGTTCATGTAGGGCCGTGTTCATTGTTTTCTCTATGTCCTGGAAAGCAGAGCAAAGGGGGGGGGGGGGGGGACAATGTTGTCACTTAACTAAAGCACTTCCTGAGTGTAGTTAGTAAGATTAGAAAAGTTTATAAGATTATCATAAGTCACATCATACCTGCTAACCCTGACATTAAATGTGAAATAATATAGTGAAGCACAAATTTGGGGTGGCATGTGTAGTTTTTCTCTGAATGTTCTCTTATCCACAGGGCCTTATTACAGCGATCAACGTTTTGCACCGGTGGATTTGTCAGTTCATGCCAGCGCATTGTCTGTGTTGCACGTTTTGCATCACACCATCTAATTACATGTAGACTGTGTTCACACTTTGTGCTGCAAGGAAGAGACTCATTTATGAGAGGTGTGGCACTGGCGCAATCTCGGCGCGCTAGTATTTTCACATATTTTATGTCAATGCACTTTTGATCAGAAAAAGAGTTCTGTCATCAGAAGTGCACTGTTAATGATATTTCAGAATCAGAATCTTTATTGTCGTTATACAAAGGTACAACAGAATTGTATGCGGTCCCATTCAGTGCAAAATAAAGCAAAAGAGAGCAATCTATTTCAGTGGCGAGTTTTGAAATTGTGCAGCTTCTACTGACAGGAACACAGGAGGAAACAGCATGTGCTGGGATTTTCAGTTATTTTAATGGACAGAGTGGTAACTGTGATAATCTAATAGGGATTGATGTATCGATACTCAAGTATCGATACTTCGATACCAGATGGTTAATACTTTGGTGTCGATACTTTTTTAAATATCGCGATAGCAGCGTGTTAATACAAAACGTGCAATTTGTTTTCACTTCTAAGAGTTGTAGGCATTAAATTTATGTGTAAAAACCGGTGAAAAACCAGCCCAGGCTAGTTTTAGAGATGGTCTGCCGTGTCACATGATTATGGCAGCCTATCATATGTCAGAGCCAAAGACTCACTGCATACTGGCAACCTCGGACAAACACTCACTGACTCCGGTGCAGAGCAGAGTGAGCTCAGCAGCGTCGCGGGCGGCAGCAGAAGTATTACTTCTGAAATGTTACACCAGTCATCCAAATTCTATGGTGATACCAAGCAGCATAATTTTGAAAAATAAGCAAAATGAGCACTATTGAAGTTTGTAAAATAATAGTGTAAAAATAAAATAAATAATAAAAATTTAAAAAAAACATTGCATTATGAAAAAATTACACATACATGCTGCTTGGTATTCCCATAGAATTTGGATGAATGGTGAAACATTTTAGAAGTAAAAAATACTTGAATCCAGTTGACTTGACTGAGCTTTCATACAGCATACTTACCCGCCTGGATGACTGAGAATCTTCACCAAATTAAGAAATTGAATTAATTTTGTATTCATTTTAAGTCTTAATTATTTTTATTATAATTGAAGTACATTTCATTTTATTTGTATTTACTTTGCTCATTGTTCTATTTTATTATCATTTTATAATAATTTCTTTCAAGTATTTATGTTCATGAGTTTTATTCATATTTCATATTACCCTTGCAATAAAGTTGTTAATGAAACTGCAATCATGTGATTTTCCTTTAAGGGGCAAAAAAGTATCAGTATCGGTATCGAAGAAAAAGTCTCATAAATTAATGGTATCATATCGAAAGGAAAAATGCTGGTATCACCCATCCCTATAATCTAATCACCCGTTATTTTAATTACAATATGATGATACACTTAATAGTTTTTTTTATTCCATCAACATTTTCATTTTAATCCTGAATTTACAGAAGGAGTATAACCTATAGATTAGGCATTAATGTATGTATTTTTTTAGGGGAATGAATGAAGAATGAACAAGGAGAGCTTCCATTTTATACTTTTCACCACAGACTGTACGTTCAGGAGACGTATTAAGGCAGGAGGTGTCTCGGCTGTTAGGGCCTCTGTGATCTGGTCTGGACACAGACTGTGGTTCGGTGGCTGCACTGAGCAGCGTTTGATCCTCTCCGCTCCTCCCCAAGATGAACAGAGGCGGCGATGAAACTCTGAGTCTACATTTTATGCTACAAACCTTTCTGCTGTGACAAAGTATTCTGTCAACATACATAACCTATATCATTTCAGTCCCAGTCCCCTCCTTCACTCTTGCCTTTCATTTCAAAAATCTTAGAAAGAGTTGTTGCTACGCAATAATTTGACCACTTGCATTTGCATTTTATTTGAAGAGTTTCAATCGGTGTTTAGAATCCATCATAGTACTGAAACAGCTTTAGTGAAGATCATTAACAACCTCCTTGTCACATCTAATAATAGACTTGTTTCTGCACTTGTCCTTTTGGACCTTAGTGCCACTTTTGATACTACTGATTATAATATTTTACCTGATAGATTAGAACACCTTGTTGGACTTAATGGAACTTTGTTGCAGTGGTTTAAATCTTATTTATCTGATAGCTTCCAGTTTGTTCCTGTCAATAACAAGTTTTCTTTTAACTTAAAGCTCAGTCACAGAGTTCCACAGGGATCGCTGCTAGGCCCTATTCTTTTTAGTTTATATATGCTTCCGCTAGGCAATATTATTAGAAAGCACTGTATACATTTTCATTGTTATGCAAATGACACACAATTATATTTGTCAATGAAGCCAGATGACAGTAATCAATCAGCCAAATTAGAGGCTTGTCTTAAGGAAATCAAAGCTTGGATGACTTGTAATTTCCTGCTATTAAATTCAGACAAGACTGAAGCAATTCTAGTTGGTCCAAAAACCTTAGAAATGCCTTTCCAAATCAAACTCTTAATTTGAATGGGGTTACTCTTTCTCTTAATAGTTCTGTGAGGAACTTTAGAGTTATTTTTGATCAAGATCTGTTCTTTAATAAACATACTAAAATTGTTTCTAAGACTGCCTTCTATCATTTGTGTAATATTACCAAGATTAGGAGCATCTTGTCTCAGAGTGATACTGAGAAACTAATTCACACTTTTGCTAGCTCTAGATTAGATTATTGTAACTCTTTATGTTCAAGCTGTCCTAAAACACCTTTAAAAAGTCTTCAGCTGATCCAAAATGCTGCAGCAAGAGTTTTAACAGGTACTAGAAAGAGAGATCACATCTCTCCGGTTCTGGCCTCCCTTCATTGGCTTCCCATAGAATTTAGAATTAAGTTTAAAATCTTTCTTCTCATTTACAAAGCTCTAAATAATCAGGCCCCTTTTTATTTAAAAGATCTGATACTACCTTATCATCCTAGCAGAGCACTACGCTCCCAAAATGCAAGATTACTTGTAATACCTAGAATCTCCAAAAGTACAATGGGAGGCAGATCATTCAGTTATCAAGTTCCTCTCCTTTGGAACCAGCTGCCAATCTGAATTCGGAAGTCAGACTCGATCTCTGTTTTTAAGAATAGGGTTAAAATCTTCCTTTTTGACATAGCCTATAGTTAGGGTGGGATTGGGTGACCCTGAACCCTCCCTTAGTTATGCTGTAGGTTTAAACAGCCGGTGGACCTCCAACAATGCACCGGGCTGCACTCTTTTCTTCACGCTCAATTAAATATTTTTGCTGGTCATTAACATCTGTTTGTTCTCTCCCATAGATTGAGTCCCCGTCGTGCTGTTTGGTCTCTACATGTCTGTTCTTTTCATCTTCTCTATCCCCTCACCCCACAGCCAGTCACAGCAGATGACTGCCCCTCCCTAAGCCTGGTTCTGCTGGAGGTTTTTCCTACTAAAAGGGAGGTTTTCCTCTCCACCGTTGCCAAGTGCTTGCTCACAGGGGATCATCTGATTGCTGGGGACTTTCTGCAGTTGTGGGGTTTTCCCCTACAGTTGATAGTGCTATGAGATGACTGTTGTGAAATGGCGCTATATAAATAAAGTTGAATTGAATTGTATGGTTTGTGCACATGTGTGTCCTGCCCCGGTTAATGAAAAACACACGCACTCAGCTGTTGTTTTTCTGTTAAATATATTAATCTGAGGACAATTAAATACAAAGTATCCACATAATATAGCCTATCTAAAATCATTTGAAGAAACTGTAGACAGTTTGCATCCATGCTACATTAAACCTAAATTAAATTCAGCTAGATAGTTCGGCTCATTTGTTCAATCATATCATCACCTTCCTTCTAAAATAACTGACTGGGCATTGACTATAATTAAAGCAGCATACCACACACACGCCATTTGGCCAGCGCAAGACCCATCTTAAACAAGCCATCATGATCAGAGTTCACCTTACAATACTGTATGTGCCTCTGTGCTTTAACAGGTTGGGGAAGTGCACTTTGGATTGGATTATCCCAAGCACACCTCTGAATAATTAGACCAGCCTCTTTGCACCTTTTTCCCAGAGTAGAGACAGTTTTCCCACTGCTGTGATAACAAAATGGACTTGGACTCACCCATAAATGTTTTCTGCACCTCAGACAATAGACTGTAGACTAGGATGTCAAAATAGGGCCCATAGTCTTTTAGGGATGTTGCAATTAATATAAAACCTCCAAGAGAAAACAAGATGGCTTTATCTCCATCAATAATTGATTTATCCATTTGAAAATGTAAAACTTTAGAATTTGGTCTCTATTTATAGAGCATATCTTTTCAGGATTTTATTGCAGTTACTATAAAGGAAATACAAAAATGGAATAATGTCCAAGCCTGCAGTCTTCCCTAAAATTAAAATGTCTCTCATAGTGGATGGCAGTGAATTTAATTTCCTCATGCTAGTGGCAGCACTCACCTCAGCAAGTGCCTCCGCCTCAAGGGTTTTGTGATCTCCTAGACTCGTGTGCCGAGTGGTGCTTGGTGATGATCTCTGAGAGTGGCTGTCGACGAATGCCTTCCTATCTGGGTGGTTGATGCAGCTGGCGCTGCCAAATGTGGTGAGACGGCGTTTCTCTGGACTGTCAGCTGGGCCCCTGCTAACAGCTATTTTGTGTGGGCTGCAGGGCCGAGGCATAACCCTGGGGGGGAGATCGGGAGTCCTGGTGGGGCTCAGGCTGCCAGCGCCGTTCCTGTGGCGTGGGACTGCAGCGCCATCTGATCGCACTCTCACCCTAAGAAAAGGTGGCAAATTGTATTCATACACTAGAATCAGAAGGACTTTGCAGTGCCCTCCCACTATAAAAAAACCCACACACAGTATCTCCAGTTTAACAAAGTCTACCTTCCCAATGCTGCTCCAAAGCGGTTCTCAGGTGTGTGCTCACAAGGAGATTGGCGCTCATTTCTAGATGGGGTTCTGTCGTCGTGGTGTGCTCCACAACTGGTTTCACTGTCAGTCCTCTGAGTGTTGTCTGAGAATGCGTCGTCCCTGATACAGACACACATCAGTGATGGCTCTTGTCAGGAAACGTTAGCCTTGTATTAAAGATTCAGTCTCATTAATAACGACTCTCATCAGCAAGAATACTCACGTTATTCTTAAAAGATAAAATTGACCACTTACTATTCCATGGGAGCCTCTTTTGGGACTACATAAATCACTTCTCTACTACATTTGACTTTAATTTTGTTGTCTGCCAACCGATTTGGAGGCAAGAGGCTGGAGCAGAAATCAAAGGCTGATTCTGAAAAGTGACCCAGGTGAAAAAATATCTTTAAACCTGTTTCACAAACTGTTCATTGAAGCACAAGTCCCTCTGTCAGCCAAGGGGCTTTTGTTTTTTACTATAATTTGTCCATTCTAGCAAGAGTCACCCTAAAATCACCAGCAGCAGGAGCTCATTTAAAACTGATGCAATTCCAAGTCATTTTCTAAATAAAAAAAACCCTCCTGGACTGGACATTGGCAGTGGTAGAGCTCTATGGCACAACAGCTTCAGTCTCATAATGTGCTTTTCTTCTGTTGCAACCAAGTAGGAAATCACAATAATTAAAAACAACAACAACAACAAAGGTACAGGCTTCAAAACAGTCCAAGCAAAGCACTGGATTCTTGATTGTTTTACACAACATATCTCCATATCAGGGTCAGAATAGATACATAAGTACAAAGTCGCATCTAAACCACAGATTTTTACAGTGAAATGTCATTTGCTACAATGCTAGTGATTTTGAAAGCCAAGTTAGTGGGGAAAATGACAACCTCACAAACAGCAAAAATATCTTTTTATAGTCTTCCCTGACTTATTGCATCTTACTCACATGTCCTGTACCACGATGTACTGATGCGGGATCAGCCCGTCCACACCATTATGCCGGCCTTCCCACCAGTCCTCAGACGCTCTCAGGTAGAGCAGCAGAGAGGCTCCCTTCTTAAAGGACAGCTCCCTCGGACTTCGACCTACATAGTCAAATTTTGCTATGGCCTCAATCGGCTCCATCTCTGCAATTAAAGTCAAGAATATGACAGAAAACACTTTTAATAGATACCGTACTGTATATTGCTATTTCTTCTGTTAGCCCATGTAGGTGCAGCTGAAAATCTTGGCAGCGGGATGACTCACCTTCATCACTTGTGTTGGGTCCAGTACCGTTATCTATTTCATCGAGAGCTCCAGGCTCACTGTGGGGGCTTTCACTGTAACGAAAGTCATGATGAGAAAATTTAGAGGAAGACATCCTCCATCTTTATTTTTCATGAAAAACTCCTCAGTTATCTGAATAATGACAGGTTCAAAAATGTTTATGTAAATGAGAGTACAAATTCTGGATTGTTATAAACATTTTATGTTATTTTCTTTATTTAAAAAAATCTTAGATACAGCAACTTAAATGAAAATCCACATCATCTGCACAAACTCTATTTTTGATTATGATATGATATGATGTGATATATGCACATAGTCTTCCATTTGCAGTGGTAACTGTTAAGTCGTTATGTCCTCGAGAGTATTTCTTCTGCCTCAGTGGACTGCATCACCATCACTGTTTTTCCAGAAATGACTTTTCAGATAAATGTAGTTTTTTTTCTTCTAAATCTGCGGCTTTTTTTCTTGCAATTTTTGTCTCATAAATTTGCAGTTTTTTGAGTAAATTAGATCGTTTTCTGTAAATTTACATTTCTTCTAAATATGTATTTTTTTCCTTATAATTTTGAAGGTTTATTTTTTCAATTCAATTCAGTTCAATTCAACTTTATTTATATAGCGCCATTTCACAACAACAGTCTGTATAGCTTTCTTGCAAATTCAGAATTTTTTTTATTAATTATTATTTGTCATACATATTTTATATTTTTTCTTATAAATTTCCAAATTTATTCATGAAATTTTGTGGCTTTTTTCCTTTTCTTTTTTTTGGAACATTTTGTGACCTGATCATAAAGTTTCTCCTACATTTGCACAGATTTTTTTTTTTTTGTAAATTTGGTCAAATCAACTAGTTTAGGAGGGAACGTTACAACTAATATTCAAATACCAAATTTGAAAATGGAATAAAAGTGAATTGATTAAATATCCAGCTAATCAAATATTTGGGCACAGCCCTAAAACACGCTATGCAGCAAAACAGCCAGTGTCAAACACGGAAAAGTGTTTGTCTGTATCCAGTCTTTTCTATTGTTGAATTTAACACTCTGAGGTACAAAGCAAACCAGATGAACTCTGATTGTTAAATTCAGCCCTAGAAAATGTGGAGACATACTGTGGAGATACTGGCTGTGCATAAAAAAAGTCCAAATCTATTTGAAGTTTTCCGTCTCAGTGTAAGATTGTGAAATATTTTTATCAGTTATTCTACTTGGACTGCATGTCTGGCATGAAGGCATTTTATTGTACAGTAAATGATGTTATCTCAAAAGTAATAGGTATTTAAATTACCCTAAAGTTATACAAAGTGTAAAATGTTTCACATGTTGCTAGCTTTAGGTTAACCACTGAGAAGAACTGTAATATGACACCTTTCCTTGTACCTACCAGTACTCTTCCCCTCCTGCCATGCACTTTTCATACACGGGCCCATCCAGCTCTCTCTGGGTTGGAAAGATGGCCTCGTGGTGGATGATAATTGTCTTAATGACCTCATTAACATGTGCTTGGCAGGCCACTGGATCTTGGTCATCTGGTATGGGCATGAGTGTGGGCCCAAAGCAAATAGCCAGATTGTAGGGGTCCATCATGTTCTCGTCGCTGTACTGGGACAGACTTTGGAAAGCAGAAGCAATAAGCATCACTTCATCGAGTCTGGCTTCTGAAGTTGGTTGAAATGGAACTTACTGGTTTAGAAACGCAAACAGGTATCTCATGACAATGATCACAGGACGGTGAAGAGTCACAATTATCTGCTGGAGGTGATGAGCTCTTTCTGCACCAAAGTCAAGCTCTGAAAAGGACGAGCAGACAAGAATGGGTGGAACAATTCAATCAAATAAAAGGAAAACATATTTCAGTTTTGTTTTATAACATAATGTGACTAACTGGTTGTGGATATGAGGTCAAGGAAACGCTCCTTAGGGAACAGCGGGTTTTCCAGCCCCCGGAAATAGAGCTTGAGAACGCCTGCCACAGAGTTGATGTCATGATCCGTCTGATCATCCACCAGTGGATCCTCTCCTGTAGAGTTAAGAATACTTTTAATCAACTTACTATTCTAGACATGTTGTGTATAGGAAATTTAATACAAACACAGAGTGCAGTCATAATTCCTCATTTAGGATGCTGACCGTGTATTATGCACTAAATGATTTGCATGTCCATTACAGGGAAACATGCAGAGCACAGGCTCTTTGCACTTTGCAGTCCTGTGAGAGAAACTGTGGCTTTTGAGGTGGGCAAAACGAAATTTAAAATCAAACAGGAGGAGATGGCTAAGTGACCTGCGACTAACCTCTTTCAAATGCATTTTTAATATCATTGACTTCGACCTGGGATCCTGGAACTCGAAATATACCTTGCTGCTGAAGACCTGTGGACAGATAAAGCTGTTAGTATAGAAATGGAAAACGGTATTAATACAAACGACACCCATTTAAAAATGTACCAGATGCTTTTCTCTTAAATGTATGTGCACATTTATATTGGACAAGTTGTGAGGGAAAAAAATCTCAGTATATCCAAAATAATACTATATCTTAGAGCAATATGCAAAGAGATTAAGGCTGGAGTGTGTTTTTACCATATAAACGACTCATCTGATGTCAGTTACATTGTGTGAAGTTGAATATCAAGGAAAGATGGTGTTAAAAGGTTAAATACATTCCACTGTAGATCATTATCTGTTAATGGAAATGTGTTGATTTCCTAGTCCTTTAATCTAAATTAACATATTACTTTTTTGTCATCGCTGGATGGTTCCCAAATCTATCTGATGTTTAATTACAAGAGTCACTTTACTGTCTTCAATCCACAAAAAAGAATAAAATACTGTTATTCAAACACACACGGAGCCCAAAGGGTCTCATAACACACCAAAAACTAAAATGTACATTTTGACAAAAGTGAAGATATAATATTTCAGCACTACACCATGAGAAATAATAATAATGCTGTACTCAGAAACTGCAAACCTCCACTAACCCGCACGGTTTAATTTGTTCTAACAGCTTCATCCTCTTTAAAAGCCAGAATGCTGGTGGCTCACAGCAATTCAGAGCACCCCAAACCTAATGGATTGGTCCATGTTTATTTCACACTTCACCTGAAAATTTGATCAAAAACTATAAACAGCTTTTTGAGTTGTTGTTAACTCATGTTAACACATGGGTAAAACATTAACCTTCTTGGCAGAGGTTTATAACTGATAATTCTAATTTAAAGGTGCTGTATGTGAAATTTAGCACTTTTTAAATAAACAACTCAAATCTTCAGCAGTGGCTGAGCTCTTGGCTCTTCTATTTATTTTCAGACTCTTGTTTACACGGCCAACCGGCCGCCCACGTTTCTAGTGCCCTCCCATTGGAACCTGTGGCCTGTCTCTGTTGCTTGGCAACACTAACACCATTGTATAGCAAAGACTTAGGGCAGTGAGTCACCATATTGCACATCAAGGGGCAGATTTACTAAGGCAGTGCAAATTAGCGAGTGTGCAATTTAGACAGAGGGAGTGGCCAATTTTTGCTAGTGATCTACTAACAACATGCAAAATTATGAACACAGACGCAGTCACTTCATTTCAATAATGACCACCCATCCACACAGACCACTGCAAAATTGTGCAAAGGCACAACTGAAGAGTCTCCATCTTGATGATTCTAGTGTTAATAAAATAAACACGTTGGTCAAATAATCAGTTTATTCATGAGTAGTCCTTTTTTAAATTAGATACAAGTACTACTGTACAAGTCATTTATACATAAATGAAAATCTAAATTTTGAAACATAATGAACAAAAATAAACCATTTTAGTGGGGTTTGCACTTAAAGAAAAGCTTAAAAAAAGCTTTATATATTATGGTCCTCCATACTGGCTGCACCTGTGTTGATGACCTGCTTGATTTTATTGTGTGAATAACTTTGTTTTAACAAATCTACAGGTCTCCCAGTTCACATCTTTTTATAAATGCCACTAAGTTACGATGTTGCAATTTCGGGGGATGTTTCTATGGATCTGTGCGCACTTTTTGTTAATAATCTCATTGTTTTCCTCCTATATTTTGTATCCTGAACTGGGAGCAAGAAATAGAGAGAAGAGGGAACTGAATTACCATTTTATGCACAGCAAAAAGAAATACTGTAAATATAGAAATAGTAGTAGATTAGTTTATTTGACAGGGACAGTGCAATAAACATAGACAATTAATCAAAGACAATCAATCTGATGTGTTGCACATAGAGTGTATAGCTATTAGCTAATTTGCAACTCTTGTCCCTGGAAATGGAAAATGGAAAAAAATATGGATAGAGAAGAAAAATGAAGAAAACTGGCAATGTGGACGATTTTGCGTCAAGAGCGAGGGGGACCTGATAGGAGAGGAAAACTTCAGAGTCCGAGTCTGAACCTCTGCAGAAAAGAGAAAAAAGTCATTATCGGCTGACACCATCTGTATGTCCACTGCAAGTAGGAAGGGCTCTTATTTTAAGGACACAAATTCATGTAGTAGGCTATATCTCTCTATCTAAGAAATCTGTGTGTCTGTCACGATCATAGGACACCACAGGACGGCCTATGATGTCTGCCTGATGTCCAATGATGATCCTATGATCTCAGGCATCATAGGACTCACGATGCCGTCAGGAAGATATGTCAATATGACGTCACATAGACACAGCACATCATAGGACGCCTTATGGTGTCTGCATGATGTCTTTATGATGTCATATAGGCGATCACTCACGATGCCTACACTAATGTGTCTTTATGTCATATGGATCAAAATTGCCAAGGTGAATAAGTCACAGGGCCAGTCTTTACAGCGCGTTCGTGTTTTCTGCACATTTCTTCAGCCATGGCCAATTCTACGTTGCCACAAGCACAGTTGTCAGATCAAGCAGTCTTCATATTCTTACTCAAGATGAAGAAAATAAGCAAAAGCATCGCTTTCTGAGCAATGTGGTTTTTAAAGAGGTGCTGACACGGTAAAAATGTGTAACCTTGAAGAATGACAGTCTACACTACAAATGTGTAAATTGTCAAGCAAAGTGCTGATTTTCTCTGGGTGCTCCGGTTTCTTGGTTTCTACGGGCATGTACGGGCCTACCTGAACAGGGTCGAAAGCCACTTTTTGCTCAGATCTATTTTCATGATCCTGCCCATGAACTAGAATTACGACACACCTATCCCTCAACCAGTGGTCTGAACGAAGAAAAAGAAGAAGAAGACCCACCAGATGGAGAGCAATAGAATGAGGAGAACTGCTGCACGTCAGAAAAGATGCTGTGAAGATGAAACACCTCAGGTTCCAGCAGTACGCCGCAGCCATGACTGTGAACAACACAGCTGTCTGAGACAGGAGGAGACCCTTCAACAACGGGCATGCAGAAATACTTGCTTATACTTGGTTTCTACGGGCATCGACGGGTATGCACGAGTATGTACTAGTACAGTATAAACAAATGAAATTTAAAACAAACCTGCCAGCTGATGTCCAGTTCAGCATAACTCTGTGAGACCATATACATCTGTTCTTTTGTCATGCCAAATAAAGTCATGCGCAGAGAGAAGCTTCTGTCTCTTCGGTCACGCGACCTCTGTTCTCGCTGGTGTCTCGGCACCAACGATCACTGTCATGTCAGGCACAGATGAATTAAGACAAGCTTTTTTGGGGTATTAAATCCTGGTGCATTTAGCAGGAGACTGACAACCACAAACCTTAATAAATCACCTTGCGCCAGTCATTTAAATACCCCCCTCCCTCAAATTTGCGCTTTGACATGACAACTCCCACAAATACATATGCAATGACGCCAGGCACAAAATTAACAAAGTCCATACCTTTCCACCGCTAATTTTGCCCTGCACCCTTAAATAAATCTGTACAGTAGTTTTTTAACGCCAAAACAGGGTTTTGCCGCAGCACGTTAGTAAATCTGCCCCCAAGTGTGTTGTTTACTAAAGTTATTAAACAGTTACCCACTCCAAATAACACTGTACAGACTCTAATAAACCTGTTAATCACAGCAAAACCGACATCTTACTCCCAGTTGTTATTTGACTTATTTTAGTATTAACGTATGTACGCAGTGTTCCATGGCAAATGTTAGAATGCTTAGCCTGGCCTAGCCTCCATGTTGTTTCTGTCATTCCAAATAACAATGCATGGGCTCCAATGAACCTGTGAAACAAACCAAAATGTGTCTTACTCTCAGTTATCTGGCTTATTTCATAATTAACTTGACCCAGTGAGTGGGAGTCAATTGGATGACATGAAGGGTGAAAACAAGCACATATGCACTTAATTAGATATGCTACACAACAGTTTTTGTTTCTTTTTTTTTTGGGGGGGGGGGGTAAAGTAAAATATTAAACTAAACACATAAAATAAGAAAATGACTCACTATGTGATTTATCCAAAAAGTAGCATTATTTGACAAATTAACAAATTTACAAACTTGAACAATTTTATCTTGCCACTAAAACTGCAAGCATTTTATAAAAATGCAAAAAAAGAAAATGAAAAGCATCATCACTCTATTAAAGCAAGAAATCTCTGTGTGTCTGTGTGTGTCTGTGTGTCTGTCACGTTTATAGGACATCATAGGACGTCCTATGAACTCAGTCATCATAGGACTCGTGATGCCGTCATAAAGATATGATGTCTATATGACGGCACATAGACAAATGTGTCTTTATGATGTCATATAGACCACCACTTGCGATGCCTAGACTAATGTGTCTTTATGATGTCATATGGCTCAGGTGAATAAGTCACAGGGTCAGTCTTTACAGCGTGTTCGTGTTTTCTGCACAACAGATTTCTGCAGCCATGGCCAATTCTACGTTGCCAGATCAAGCAGTTGCCAGATCAAGCAGTCTATGTATTCTTGCTCAAGATGAAGAAACTAAGCAAAAGCGTTGCTTTCTCAGCAATGTCGTTTTTAAAGCGGTGCTGACACAGTAAAAATGTGTAACCTTGAAGAATGCGTCTACACTACAAATATGTAAAATGCCAAGCAAAGCGCTGATTTTCTCTGGGTCCTCCAGTTTCTTGGTTTCTACGGGCATGCACGGGCCTTCCTGAACAGGGTCAAAAGCCACTTTTTGCTCAGATCTATTTTCATGATCCTGCCCATGAACTGGAATTACAACGCACCTATCCCTCAACCAGTGGTCTGAACGAAGAAGAAGAAGAAGACCCACCAGATGGAGAGCAATAAAATGAGGAGAACTGTGCACGTCAGAAAAGATGCCATGAACATGAAACACCTCAGGTTCCAGCAGTACGCCACAGGCATGACTGTGAACAACACAGCCGCCTGAGACAGGAGGAGACCCTTCAGCAACGGGCATGCAGAAATACTTGCTTATACTTGGTTTCTACGGGCATGGATGGGGTATGCACAGGTATGTACTAGTTTTTATTAAATTAAAGAATTAATGGATCTGATTGTGCCATCAGTGCTGATGAAAAGTAGCCCAAAATATTCATTGTCACATTTTAATTGAGAGTAGAAATAAAAACAGCATACATGACGATCTGCTGATCAAATATGCGTAAACATATTTCCATCATATTTGTTGTTGTTTTTGGAGCAATCAGCTTATGAAGGACCAAGAGAACATACCATAAAGATTGATGTATCGAACGCAGCTCTCAACCACCACTGGTATAGGCTGCCCTGAATCCTACAGACAAAATCAAATTACATTAACAGTGGTAGCATAGCAAACAAGGACAACATAAAATTAGTTGTAATTCCAGAAAGATGGTTACAGCAGCAGAATTAACAGAGCTGAGAGGACATTGTTTATCACTAAATGCTGAAATTTTAATATTCAATATTCACCAAAATATGCAGAAAAAAAACATTAAGTGTGCACACCACAGTATAAATCTACTCGTACAGAATTCCCACATGAATGCCAGCAAGACAAGAGGCACACAGATATGTTGGTTAGCATACTGAACATAGTGTGATGATCCCACCCCAGCATTAAGACGGAGTACCTGACTCCTGGCACGGACATTCCGTCTTCCCCTGGGCAGAGAGCAGTAAGGCACGTAGACAGAGGAACAGAAGCAACAACAACCACAACAGGTTAGTGAGAGAGACAGATCGTACAGAGAGAGAGAGAGAGAGACAGAAGACCTTGTCTGAGCACAAAGCCAAAGCATCAGTGGCTCATGGGGCGTGAGATGTGAGGACGGGGCTTTGGGAGGGAAGATGCTGCCTGAGAGGAAGGGGATGGGGTGGTTACGTTTTTGAATCAAATATGGCTGCATGACTAGAAAGGAAACTCAAATCATAAAGCTGAATTTGAATTGATAAACATTGACTTCTTCAGTCAAATTTTCTTATATTGTCAATCTAAATCTAAAAATTTACATCCAAGAGGAGAATGAGCAGTAATTTATTACAGTTCATAAGCAAAAGCACTTTTTGTAGGATTATTTTACTGATTAATCAGTAAAATAATTTTGTTAGAAGATTGACTGGCTTAACATTTAAAGGTCCCACAATGTGCATTATCCAGGGATTAATTTTAAGTTCTGGCATCCTCAAAGACATACAGTATACCTGTGTATGCAGCTTTAATAAAAGCAGATGGCCATATTTTATTAAGTTAAAACTGACACAACTTTGTACATCGTGGGACTTTTAATTCTTCCAATGTTTTTGGACTTGTCTTGTTTTCCCACTGCTGTTTGACAGAGCATTAGAGTGGATGTAACCATGTGTTTATTTGCATAGCCCAACACGGCTGGTGCCTGGCCAAATGACAATGAATTAATGCACCGTCTGGAAGCCATGAGCTCACAGGGGCAATAATGCTCGCTCTCTCTTTTTTGAAAAAAGCCCCTCACCTATATCTACAGCACAGATAGTCCATAAAAATGTGAAGGCAAGGCACTGAGCAAGAGAAAAAGTAAGTGAATGAGTGAGACAACGTTTGGATAAAAGAGTGGTCACAGGCAAGAAAACCCCCAGGGACAGCTAGCGAGACAGCTGAGCTCATGTGTTGGAGAGACAGAGGGCACAGATGGGCCAATACCTGAATGAAGGCCTCCATATTGCCGTTAAACAGCTTATGGCTATAAATGGAGCGAGGTCTACACTTCCGCATTCTCTGGGGTTTAGGGGGAAGAGTGGGGGGCCTGGGGAGATGGTGGGGTTGTAGGGTGGGTACATGGTGAATATGAGTAAAATGCAACAGGCAAATTTATATACTGACATTTTTAAAGACATTCTAGCTGTCAGAGCCTTACCACAGCTATTTATATCACCCCAAAAAGATAACGTGAAAGCTGTAGCCATTAATCCAAATTTTGAAACAGGCTCATTTGAATTCTGGAGGAAAGTTTGATAAGAAGATCAATAACCTGTCAGCTAGCTCTTAACATAGTTGACAGTTTAATTTATCCATATTAGATTTTGTTTCTTTTTTTTACATAAAGGGTTCTTTGTATGGTTTTATTGGCATATTGGGCCTGGTGTTGTCCCTTTTTCATGTCAATGTTGTAAATAAAAAGCTAGCAAGTTGTAGAGATACTGAAAGGTTCATCTTATTGCATCTCGATCTATCTATCTATCTATCTATCTATCTATCTATCAATAGCTACTTTCAAACTACAATTGGCAAGCCACAGCCCCAGGTTCCATTAACAAAAAACTACACCTTAACAACCCTCTATGGCTTTTTCAAACTTTAAGGAGATGTGGGCCTGATCGCCCACAAATAACAGTGCATTTCTCCAATGTATCAAGTTTTATGTCCTCACATCACTGATGTCACACAAATGCGCTGGTCAGCCTGGTCAGTAACCAAAGATCAGTAACCAGTGATGCAGTGATCACTGGTTACTGATCTTTATTACAATAGAGTTGAGAGTCACCACTGGTGTTTTTACAGGTCTTTTAATTTTGTCACTCTGTCAAATTGAGCGCAGATCAGTGATTAATTGGAATATAGCGATCTATATACAGTGGTGTGAAAAAGTGTTTGTCCCCTTGCTGATTTCTCTTTTTTTTTTTCATTTTTTTGTTTATCACACTTAAATGTTTCAGATCATCAAACAAATTTAAATGTTAGACAAAGATAACACAAGTAAACACAAAATGCAGTTTTTAAATGAAGGTGTTTATTATTAAGGGGAAAAAATCCAAACCTACACGGCCCTGTGTGAAAAAGTGATTGCCCCCTAAACCTAATAACTGGTTGGGCCACCCTTAGCAGCAACAACAGCAGTCAAACATTTGCAATAAGTGAGTCTTTTACAGCACTGTGGAGGAATTTTGGCCCACTCATCTTTGCAGAATTGTTGTAATTCAGCCACATTGGAGGGCTTTTCGAGCATGAACTGCCTTTTTAAGGTCATGCCACAGCATCTCAATCGGATTCAGGTCAGGACTTTGACTAAGCCACTTCAAAGACTTCATTTTGTTTTTCTTAAGCCATTCGGAGGTGGACTTGCTGGTGTGTTTTGGATCATTATCTTGCTGCAGAACTCAAGTGTGCTTTAGCTTGAGGTCATGAGCAGATGGCCGGACATTCTCCTTCAGGATTTTTTGGTAGACAGCAGAATTCATGCTTCCATTTACCACAGCAAGTCTTCCAGGTCCTGATGCAGCAACAAAGCCCCAGACCATCACACTACCACCACCATATTTTAATGTTAGTATGATGTTCCTTTTCTAAAATGCTGTGTTACTTTTACGCTGGATATAATGGGACACACACACCTTCCAAAAGGTTCAACTTTTGTCTTGTCAGTCCACAGTATTTTCCCAAAAGTCTTGGGGATCATCTAGATGTTTTCTGGCAATACTGAGATGAGCCTTTATGTTCTTTTTGCTGAGCAGTGGTTTTTGTCTTGGAACTCTGTCAAGCAGGCCATTTTTGCCCAGTCTCCTTCTTATGGTGGAGTCATGAACACTGACCTTAACTGAGGCAAGTGAGGCCTGCAGTTCTTTGGATGTTGTTGTGGAGTCTTTTGTGGCCTCTCAGATGAGTCGTCGCTGCATTCTTGGGGTAATTTTGGTCAACCAGACACTCCTGGGAAGGTTCACCACTGTTCCATGTTTTTGCCATTTTGTGGATAATGGCTCTCACTGTGGTTCGCTGGAGTCCCAAAACTTTAGAAATGTCTTTATAACCTTTTCCAGACTGATAGATCTCAATTACTTTGTTTCTCATTTGTTCCTGAATTTCTTTGGATCGCAGCATGATGTCTAGCTTTTGAGGATCTTTTGGTCTACTTCACTTTGTCAGGCAGGTCCTAGATAAGTGATTTCTTGATTGAGAACAGGTGAGGCAGTTATCAGGCCTGGGTGTGGTTAGAGAAATTGAACTCAGCTTTCCAAAGATATGATAAACCACAGCTAATTTATGTTTTAACAGGGGGGGGGGGGGTCACTTTTTCACACAGGGCCATGTAGGTTTGGATTTGTTTCCCCTTAATAATAAACAACTTCATTTAAAAACTGCATTTTGTGTTTACTTGTGTTATCTTTGTCTATTATTTAAATTTGTGTGATGATCTGAAACATTTAAGTGTGACAAACATCCCAAAAAATGAGAAATCAGGAAGGGGGCAAACACTTTTTCACACCACTGTAGTTCAATGGTTGCTGCTGTTTATCCGTTTTAATGGACAGGATTATGACACTGAGTAGCTTTCATACAAGAAGAGATGTGTGTGCGCATGTACACACGTGTCTGTGTGCGTGTGCGTGCTTGCACTTATTTGGTGATGCCATGTGTTTGTGTATCACTGTCCAGCACCCCACAAAGAAGGATCAGTTTTTTCAGAGGGGAATGTCATATAAAAAAAGAATGGAGGATCACATGGTGCATGTTGATGCAAGGTGAACCCAGATGCAAAAACTAACACAGAATGGTGGATTGCACTATGTACGTACAGTATGTGCTGGCTGAACAGGGAGACTGTAACGCAAAGAACTGGTGTGTACAGCTTTTCTTCCAGGACAGGCTGGTCTTGCCTCAATAGCAGCCAGAGACAGTGTGAGTCACTGCAGACTCTGGGGGGGAGTGGGGGATTGAATGAAACGCGATGCTCTTAAAAGAAACTTTTTACTCTCAGCTGCTGTGATTTTTGTGTAATTGTAGCACATGTCTGCTGTAGTTTCAAAGTTAATATAATCTGTCAGAATAATGACAGCCTTCAGATTTGTTTCCACTCTCTGTTGCTGTGCTGTGCTGTGGTGACGGTGACACCTACTTCATTGCGCATTTATCCACGCATTTATCCACGCATTTATCCACGTTGTCCTATTCAAATGTCAGCTGAGCTGAGGTGAAATGGGCAATGACTGCTTGCAGGCTCAATTAGCCCGGGTAACCCTACTCAAACAAAAGTGGAAACCTGGAGCTTACTGAGTTTGTCTGGATTGCCCAGGTAGTTTGAAAGGGGCTTGTGAGGTAATTACAGTACGAGTAATATCACCTTATAATAATAATTACTCAAGTATTATGAATTTCAGGCTTTTTACCATAATGTTTTAGTTTTCTTGTGAGGGTTTTTCCCCATAAAGTTGTAACACTTTTCTTGTGATTTACTACTTTTTTTCTAATAATTAAGCTACTTTTCCTCCAATTTCTGATTTTTTTTCTTTTCTTTTCTTTTCTTTTCTTTTCAAATTTGCAATGTTCTGATGAGGAATTTGTGACATTTTTCACAGAAATTTAGAATTGTTTTACTCATAAATTATAACATTATAACAATTATAACTGTGGTAAACTTGTGGTAACTCAAGGAGTATCACCAAATACAGCTCTGGAAAAATTAAGAGCTCAAACAGACCACTGAAAAATTATGACTTTACCTGCTTTTACTATTTATATGTGTGTTTGAGTAAAATTAACTACTTTGTTATAGTCTCTCTTTTTTAAATTGCCTGCAATGTACACAAGTTATTTATTTATGACTCGATCATTCTTTCAATTTAAAAAAACAGCGGTTGTTTGGCTAGTATGAGCCACTCTTCCATGAGCTGGACAGAGAATGTGAAGGGGACTACATGGCCTTCATCCGGATGGACTCAACCTCTTTGTTGAATTGCTGCAGCGTGTCTCACCCCTCTATCTAAAATAAGCATTATACTAATTAGTATAATGTCTATTTTAATTTGATTTTGGTGTTGTCATTTTTAGAATTTAAAACACATGTAGTTTTATCGTGTTATACCACGGTTTTTCTTCCCAGGGGCCTTAAAAATCACACGTCTAACGTGCAAACTCCTTGCAGGTGAAGCACATCACACTTCCGACCTCTTGGTCGCAGAGACTTTGTGGAGTTTGTTCGACATGTCCATCATCCTCCGTACGTGCTTACGTGCTCTAAAAATTTACAAGAAACACTTGCGTGGCACGTGACATTCGGCCCAAAATCTGCACGCAGACAGGCCGTAGCAGCCCGTACGGCCTGTTGTCACCCAGGCTTAAGTTTTAATTTAGGAAAAACTCAGAAATCTGTATTTGTGTAATAACTCTGATTTTTATTCACAGCTTTCATGCGTCTTACCATGCTTAGATGATCACCTAATCAGTACCTGACTGAGGTGTCTTTGTGTTAAAATTCAACAGATACTCAGATTGAATGGCTGCCATAGATGTAGAGATGCTAATTTAGGAAAGATTTTGCAGTGGTCTCTTTTTTTCCAGAGCCGTATGATTAAACACACATTTTTCTTTCAAAAACTGACCTAAGCAAGAGTGCAATCCTACAATAAAACTACTCACTGAAGTATAATTTTGGGTAATATCCACATTACTACATGTAACTTGTTACTACTCACCTCTGATCAAAGCTTTTCTATATGTCTTAGATGTACGAGTCTGTTTATTTCAAGTTAACAGATTCTCATATAAAACTCGTCAAAAAAGCAAAAGAGGTCATTAAAAAGTCTGAAACTGTTAAATAAGCACCTTACCAAAGTATTTGATTCTCTCACAGAATTTTACATAGGCTTAAATGCATATGATACAGCATTTGCAATAAATGATAATAAAGGAAAATAATTATGTTCATGAGCCTGCCGTTTCAACATTTGTTTTTGATTCTTCCTAAAACAACAGCGGGGCATTATAAAACTCCTATTCCCACAGTGATCTCATTCATGCCTCATCTAATTACACATGAAGGTTTTCACACTCCGCTGCCTACTTTATTTTCTCCCTCTTGTCTCTGGAAATCTTACCTTGTTGTTCCGTAGTCAGCCCTCTCCCCTGAAAGGAAAAAGCACAGAAAGAGATTAAATTAGTACACGCCAGTTTTAAAATCACAGAAGTTAGAGGTACGGTTGGATGCCAGCTGACTATACAAGGCTGGCAGATGGAGGAAGAAAGGGGTGTTATGTGAAAACGGGCATCTATTCAGCCAGACTGAATGGGGTGAGCGCCATGGCTGCGTTTGACTCACCGCCAGGCAGCGGTCATTCAGCGGTCGCCCTAGAAACGGCACAAGAGCCCCAGAAGGGGATGGCCTGTCGACCCTCACTGTGAAAGTGAAAATGCATCCTAGGGGCTGAAAGACTGAGGGTTTGATGGCGCCCGTTTATACGGCGTGATGATTTCATGATATCTCAACCCCATCAGTGTGCACGCATCTCAAAGTATGCAAACAAATTAAGGCCTCACTTTGATCTGTCAGTGCAAAATGTTTGCTCAGGGATCGTGTCACATGTAAAGCTGCTGAGTCCAATCCCTCTTTATGTCAAACAAATGCAAGTTCAACCTTAAAGCAGACGGCAGCACGAGTCTGAAGTAGAAACATGACAAGAATGTGTTTTTCTTCACACTTTCACATGTACTTAATGCATATTTAACATTAGGGGTCTGAAAATGTGTGACAAGAAATGCACTGCAAACACTCTACGTCTGTCTCAAAGCTTGGAGTGACCTTATTTTGAGCACAGCAGTTTTTCAGCTGTTTTACTTGCTGTTTATTCTATTTAAATCAAGCTGATCTTTAAAAAAAAACACACAATATGCAGACAAGATTATTATTACCTTTACATGATTTATTATTCTGAGCATTAATCACTGACCATTCTATTAAAAAACAGATTCTAACACAACTTTTTGGCTTCAAAGTCTTCATTATCGTTGGGTTTATGTGTGCATTTATTTAATATGACAATTCAGTTGTCCAGTTTTCTCAATACTCTGTGTATACAAATTTGATTAGCATTTTCAAAGCTAAAAGCAAAGAAGTGGCAGGCTCTTGGATCGACAAAATTACAACAAAAAAAAAACTGATTTTGATTTTGACAGACTGTCAAAATGTTTCACCGCGTCTCACCTTCTCCCAGTGTTTGCTTCAGAAGGTCGTGCTTTGCTTGCAGCTTGACAATGAGATTGCTGCCATTTATGTACTCCTTGTATTTCTACAGATGAAACAAAAACAACACAAAAAAAAAATGATAAACATTCCTTCGGTTATTTTTACTCAAGTTGAACATATTGTAACGTGCTGCTCGACATGGCGACGTCCCACCGGGAGATTCGAACTCACGCCTCCCGCTCCGGAGTCCCGCACCCTACCTTTTTTTTTTTTTTTTTTTTTTTTTTTTTTTTTTTTTCTCTCGGCGCCACACGAGTCGGCTGCCTTTTGCAACAGCGGCTCGATTCCGAGTCTTTTTCCCTTCCTCTCTCTTTTGATCCGTCTTTTTTTTTCACCCCACTTATATCACGGACACACAGATCGTCCTAAATGTCTCCTGAGCCGGTGGACGGAGCCACTGTCTATAGCAGGATACGATACAGCAGAGAACAGCTGCTAGCATTCAACCGCCACCCGGTCCCATTGGAAAAACTCGACATACCGAGTGAACTGAGGCGAAAACGCCGCGGCTGCCGGGCTGGAGTAAGGCGGAGGACAAAAAATATAAGGTACAGACCCTCCCTTCCATCTGTTGTCATGGGAAATGTACGGTCGATACTGGGAAAGTTAGATGAGCTAGCGGCTATCTCCCGTTATGATAGCACATACCGGGAGTGCTCTCTCCTTTTGTTTACTGAGACGTGGCTAACTGAACTAGCAGCAGATGCTAACATTGAGCTGGAGGGTTTTCACATGATACGAGCTGACCGAACACCAGACAGTGGCAAGGCTAGGGGCGGTGGAGTGATCATGTATGTTAACAACAACTGGTGCAGACCGGGACATATCACTGTTAAACAACGACACTGCAGCAAAGACATTGAGTTGCTAGCTGTTAGCATGAGGCCTACATATCTCCCGAGAGAACACTCACACGTGATCTGCATTGTTGTTTATGCAAATCCGACGGCGAACGCTGGGACAGCGCGTGACGTCATCCATTCAGTAACCAGCAGGCTGCAGACAGAACACCCAGATGCTCTTCTCCTCATCTCAGGCGATTTCAACCACGTTTCACTGTCTCCCATTCTGCCCACTTTCACCCAGTATGTCACATGCCACACTAGAGACAATAAAACACTGGATTTATTCTACGCAAACACTAAGGAGGCGTACACCTCATCACAACTACCCCCACTCGGGAGATCGGATCACAACTTGGTTCATCTCCGGCCGGTGTACAAACCCCTAGTGCACAGACAACCTCCGGCCATGCACACTGTGGAGTTATGGTCTGAGGAGACAATGGACACCCTAAAGGGCTGTTTTGAAGCCACCGCCTGGAAGCAGCTCTGCGATCCACATGGTGAGGACATCGATGGCCTCATTCACACCTTCACGGGCTACCTCAGCTTCTGTGTGGACAAATCCGTTCCCACCAAGACCATACGGCGTCACTCAAACAACAAACCCTGGATCAACCCTGAGATAAAAACACTTCTGAGAGAGAAGAAGAGGATCTTCAGGTCGGGGAACAGGGAGATGCTGAAGTCCGTACAGAGGGAGCTGAGGAGAAAGATCAGAGAAGGCAAGGACAGCTTCAGGAAGAAGATGGAGGACAAGCTGCAACAGAGCGACATCAGCGGGGTCTGGAGAAACCTCAAAACCATCTCGGGGCTCCAGAATACCTCCCCCCAGGCCACAGGGGGCAGGGAGTGGGCGAACAACCTGAATCTGTTTTTCAATAGATTTGACCAACCGCCCTCCCCCCTGACTGCACAACAACCACTGCTGCCTCTAAAGAAATCAAGTCCTGCTGCCCACTCCCCACTCTACCAACACCCCCCCACTCCCAACACACAGCCCCCCATCCTGACCCTGACCAGGACCCAGGTGAGGACGGAGCTGAGGAAGATCAAGGCGAGGAAGGCGCCGGGACCGGACGGCATCAGCGCAAAGCTCCTCAAGTCCTGTGCAGACCAGCTGTGTGGGATTGTGACGTATATCTTCAACATGAGCCTGAAACTGGGGAGGGTACCACAGCTGTGGAAAACATCTTGTGTGGTACCTGTACCAAAAACTTCCCACCCCAAAGACCTGAACAGCTACAGACCGGTGGCCTTGACGTCCCACTTGATGAAGACCCTGGAGAGACTGCTCCTTGCTCACCTCCGCCCCCTGGTGGAACCAGCGATGGATCCACTCCAGTTCGCCTACCAGCATGGCATTGGGGTGGAGGATGCGGTGATCTTCCTCCTTCCCCGTTCTCTGTCCCACCTGGAGAAGCCCGGGAATATGGTGAGGATCATGTTCTTTGACTTCTCCAGTGCTTTCAACACCATCCAACCGATGATCCTGAAGGACAAGCTGCTGCGCGCAGGGGTGGACCAGCACCTGTCATCATGGATCCTGGACTACCTCACGAACCGGCCTCAGTTTGTGAGAACCCGGGACTGTGTGTCCGACACGATCATCAGTAGCACGGGGGCCCCCCAGGGAACGGTGCTGGCTCCCTTCCTGTTCACTCTTTATACTGCGGACTTCTCACACAACACAACACACTGCCATCTACAGAAGTTCTCTGATGACTCTGCGATCGTTGGCCTCATCTCCAATGGAGATGAGGCTGAGTACAGAGGGCTTATCCAGGACTTCGTGGACTGGTGCCATCGGAACTGCCTCCAGATCAACGCGAGGAAAACTAAGGAGCTGGTGGTGGACTGCCGCAGGCATGGGCAGCCCCTCACAGTACCAGTAAATATACAGGGAACAGACATCGAGATGGTGACATCCTATAAGTACCTGGGTATTCATCTGAACAATAAACTAGACTGGTCACACAATACTGATGCACTCTACAAGAAGGGACAGCGCAGGCTGTTCCTGCTGAGGAGACTCAGGTCTTTTGGTGTACAAGGGGCGCTGCTGAAGTCATTCTATGACACGGTGGTGGCATCAGCCATCACTTTTGGAGTGGTCTGCTGGGGCAGTGGCATTACTGCAGCCGATAGGAAGAGACTGAACAAACTGATTAAGAAAGCTAGCTCTGTCCTGGGGCAGCGCCTTGATCCGATGGAGGAGATAGGAGAGAGAAGGACGGTGGCTAAACTGTCATCTCTGCTGGAGTCCGAGTTCCACCCAATGCAGGACATACTGAATGCACTGAGGAGCTCATTTAGCAGCAGACTACATCATCCCAGGTGCACAACCGAGAGGTTTCGTAGGTCCTTCCTACCAACGGCTGTCAGACTGTACAACCTAAGCAGGGCTGCTCGCAGAGATAGCAAAAAGACGTAACAAACTAATAGTTTTTTGAATGCAAAAGATGCAATAGACTTACACAATGGTCCTCTCCGGCATACAACTAGGAACATACCGGTCGCTATGGAGGGTGAGAATATGTATGGGCACATAATCATACCATGTAGGATAACTAAGTAGACGGTTATGCTGTTTCATTCCATCTAGCAACAATGCTCTGCACTGTGTGTGTTTATATATTTGCATATTTATTCCATCTAGCTACAATGCTCCGTACTGTGGGTGTTTATATATTTATATATCTACATATTATTCCATCTAGCTACATTGCTCCGCACTGTGTGTGTTTATATACTTGCATATTTATTCCACCTAGCTGCAATGCTCCGTACTGTGGGTGTTTATATATTTACATATTTATTCCATCTAGCTACAATGCTCTGCACTGTGTGTTCATATATTCATATATTTATTCCATCCAGCTACAATGCTCTGCACTGTGTGTCTGTGTGTGTGTGTATATATATATATTTTATAGTAATACGTACATATGTTTATTAGCTGCTCTTGCTTGCTTTTTTTTTTTTTTTTTTTTTTTTTTTCTTGCCTTCTGATTGTTGCTCTGAGTGTTGCTATCCCTGTGCTGTTGCAATCCTGGAATTTCCCCGTTGTGGGACTAATAAAGGCTTATCTTATCTTATCTTATCTTACCTGTGTCGCCAATAGGGTCAACCCACTTGGCAAGCCAAGTAGGGTGCTCATATTGAGTTCGCTACAATATCATTAAGAACGCTAAGAAATGGTTTCCCTGAGAACTCACAGTGAAGTAGAAGCCCTCGGTCTCTTGCTGATTGGCTCGCCTCTTAGCGACGTTTGCCTTGCTCATATATGAGTCAGAGGAGGCCGACCTGACCGACTCTGTGGATTGGCTGTGCTGAAAGGCCTCCGAAACGTCAAAGTCCTCCACAGTGAGCATGTCCTGAAGCGTCTGCATGGTGGCGTCAAGAGTCTTCCTCACCTGAAACCGGAGGTGGGTAGTAAGATGTTACATTATTTTTACCAGTACACAAAAAGCACCTCTAGTCGTATGTGTTTAGTCACAGGTTTGAGTTTCTTATGATTTCACTGATTTGAAAACTGGTTAAAAATTGCTTGTTTGTTTATTGTTCCTCCTGCTAAAGAAAGATCTGAATATATTATATAGCAAATTTACAAGCAAACAGTTACAAATTTATACAAAAAAATCACTAATTTATCACAAAAAAGTGACAAATTTGTATTTAAAAAACCTTGGCAGAGGTATGTGCTCTCTGAGTGCCCTCTAGTTTTAATTTGGTGAACCCTCTTTTATATATCTGAGTAATTAATTTCATAAGGTAATGCTGTGGCCGACACACATTGTGGGCTCACGCTGCCACAGAGACAGAACTGAATGTGTATTGTGGAGTGTCACGTCTGCAAGGACTGAGGACTCAAATCTACAGGAGGTAACAAGGAAGTGTGAGATTTGTCTCTTTGTCCCACAGAAGACGCCCCGGAGGGTATTCCAGTTCATCAAGAAATGAGAGACAAGGGTGAAGCTTCAAAGGGATGCTTTGTAACTGTATGTTGACTGAAGACACCATGTGACTTGAATTCTGATGCTGGAAATGTATAAAAGGGGGTTGAAGTATGATTCTTTCTCTTTCCTGCTTTGAGAATGCTAGGAGCTTGTGTTCTGTCAAATAAAGCTGGTTTGTGACTAAAACTCAGCCTCGTTATTTGAGCATGCTCCTACACTGGTGACCTACGACGGAGAATGAGCAATGAGAATTCTTCCGAACCGGGCTCGGTGGAAGCCAGCCTGATGGCCGCCTCCACGCTCCGGCTGCCCGATTTCTGGCAGCACAGCCCGCGCTCATGGTTTAGCGCAATCGAGGCGCAGTTCAACCTCCGGAGAATCTCCAACGACGACACAAGATTCTACCACGTGGTAGCGAAACTGGACAGCGACACGGTCCAGAGAGTGGAGGATTTGGTTAATCATCCACCAGACAGCGACAAGTACAGCGCATTGAAAGACGCGCTGATCAGCCATTTCACCCCCTCAGTCCAACAAAGAGCAGAGGGGCTCCTGGCGCTGACGGAGGCAGAAAACGATAGACCTGTGGACCTGATGGTGAAGATGCTGCAGCTCAAAGCCTCCGAGGATGGCGAATTCATTTTCGCCCACCTATTCCTTCGAACCCTGCCACCAGCAGTGAGAGTGGCCCTGGCAGAGTCACCCCGATTGGCCAAGCGAGACTACCATGGGTTGAGCAAGGAGGCGCAGAAGTTGGTCGACGCCCACAAGCAGAACGCGGTTTCGGCCGCGGCGGCTAGTTCGGGAATGGCGTCCGGAGACAGCTTGGGTCCAGCGGCACCAGACGCACCAACAACGGCGGCGACCGGAGCCAGACGACGCGGAGCGGAGAATGGCTCGTGCTTCTACCACCGCCGTTTTGCAGAGAGAGCGCACAGGTGCGTCCCACCGTGCAATTTTAAACACCAGGACCGAGGGCCGGTAGCAGCCGCGACTCTCGGCAATGAGAACAGGCTGCTTTACCTGACGGATGCACGCTCGGGGAAACAGTTCCTCGTGGACACGGGCTCGCAGCTGAGCTTCGTCACGCCCACCTACGCGGAACGGCTGTCGCCTTCTAAAGCCCCCTGGGTGTCAGTGTCAGCAGCGAACGGCTCCACAATTAAAACGTTTGGTGAGAGGACCATGCTTCTGTCCTTACAAGGCCGTTCATTTGAGTGGACATTTATTGTAGCAGCAGTCAGTTTCAACATGTTAGGGGCTGATTTTTTGTGCTCACATGGTTTATTGGTTGATCTTGCTAATAGACGTCTGATTAATGCACTGTCTTTTCATTCTATTCCCTGCACAGCTCCGGTGGCCCCGCCAACTGCACATGCCAGCGTCTCAGCCGCGGGTGGTAAGTTTCACACTCTGCTTGCTCAGTTTCCAGCACTCACAGTCCCCACTTTTTCAGCAACGGTGGCCAAACATGGGGTAGAACATTTCATAACAACCACAGGCCCTCCCGTTTTTGCAAAGGCTCGGCGTTTGGACCCAGCTAAACTGGCCATCGCGCGCGAGGAGTTCACTAATCTGGAAAAACTAGGCATCGTTAGACGCTCCAAGAGCGCTTGGGCTTCGCCGTTACACATGGTCCCAAAGGCTGACGGCTCGTGGCGGCCTTGCGGCGATTTCCGCAGGTTGAACAACGTTTCAGCTCATGACCGCTACCCGATTCCGCACATTCAGGATTTTTCTGTTCATTTGGCGGGGGCGCGCATTTTTTCTAAAATAGACTTGGTGCGCGGCTATCACCAGGTTCCAGTGCGCGCGCACGATGTACCCAAAACAGCGGTCATAACTCCTTTCGGCCTTTTTGAGTTCTTGCGCATGCCTTTTGGCCTCAAGGGGGCCGCGCAGACTTTCCAACGCATGATGGATGCAGTTTTACGCGACCTGCCTTTCGTGTTCGTTTATTTGGACGATATTTTGGTAGCCAGCACGTCCGAAGGCGAACATGAAAAACACCTCACAGCAGTTTTCCAGAGGTTGGCAGAGCACGGGTTAATAGTGAACCCAGCGAAATGCCAGTTTGGGGTGGCGCAGATTGATTTTTTGGGACATCGCGTTTCGGCAGAGGGAGCAGTTCCCCTTCCAAATAAAGTGCGTGCCATAACAGATTTTCCGCAACCTCAAACGGTTAAGGCGCTTCAGGAGTTTCTAGGGATGGTTAATTTTTACAACCGTTTCCTCCCAAGCGCAGCACGACTCATGCAGCCATTGTACACCGCGTTAAAAAAACAAAAGCCCGCAAATAAAGTCGAATGGTCTCCGGAGCGGGAGCGCGCTTTTGCCCAGGTCAAATCAGCCCTGGCAAATGCAGTTTTGTTAGCGCACCCAGTTCCAACGGCCCGCATGGCGCTCACCACTGACGCTTCCGATGTAGCGGTGGGGGCGGTAGTTGAACAGTTTGTGGCAGGTACCTGGCAACCCCTCGCGTTTTTCAGCAGGACTTTGCGCGATAGTGAACGGAAATACAGCGCGTTTGACAGGGAGCTTTTGGCCCTACACTTGGCCATCCGTCATTTTCAGTTCTGGTTAGAGGGGCGACGTTTCACCGCTTTTGTGGATCATAAACCGCTAACGTTTGCGATGGCCAAAATTTCAGAACCCTGGTCAGGCCGGCAACAAAGGCAACTAGCCGCAATATCGGAGTTTACTACTGATATTCAGCATGTCGCGGGTAAACACAATGTTGTAGCAGACTGCCTCTCGCGTGCAATAGCACCACCAAGCCCTATAGGGGCAGACTCTGTAGCCATGGCCGCGGGCCCGGGCAGCGACGCGGGAGCGCGCGCAGCCCCGGTCTGTGTTGGGTTAGATTATGCAGCCATGGCTGCGGAGCAGGTTAACGACGCGGACGTGCGCGCGCTCCAGTCTGGACCAACAGGGTTAAGGCTGGAGCACAGGGTGCAACAAAACGGTATGCCCCTGCTAATCTGCGATGTCTCCACGGGACGGCCCCGCCCTGTGGTGCCAACCGCGTGGCGTCGCCGTGTTTTTGACTTGGTCCATTCTCTCGCGCACCCGGGGGTGCGCGCATCGATCAAATTGGTGGGGGAGAAATTTGTTTGGCCCGGGTTGCGCAAACAGGTCAAGGAATGGGCAGCAGCCTGCGTAGCGTGTCAGCGAGCTAAAATACACAGACACAGTAAGGCCCCGTTAGAACCTTTCCACATCCCCGCTAAGCGTTTTGATCACGTGCATATTGACCTGGTCGGCCCGCTTCCGTTATCACACGGGCACACACATCTTTTGACAATGGTAGACCGCACCACGCGCTGGCCAGAGGCGATTCCTCTGACATCAACCACAGCGGAAGAAGTTGCGCGAGCATTTTTAACAGCATGGGTTGCGCGTTTTGGTGTACCGTCGGACATAACGTCCGACAGGGGTCCCCAATTTATTTCCGAGCTATGGTCATCGATGGCCCGCAGCTTGGGGGTGAAGATTCATCGCACCACCGCGTATAACCCCCAGGCCAATGGTTTATGCGAACGCTTTCACAGGTCATTGAAAGCAGCCCTCAGAGCGTCGCTAACGGATACAAATTGGGTAGACAAACTTCCATGGGTGTTATTAGGGTTGCGTTCTGCACCTAAGGAAGATTTGCACGCTTCCCCGGCTGAATTAGTTTTCGCTCAGCCGCTCCGTTTGCCCGGGGAATTTCTTCCTGATATCCCGCACCTAATGGCCCCCCCGCTCAGCCGTGGCAGAGCGGCTCAGGAACAAACACGCTTCCTGGCCCGGTCCATCACAGTTTCCCACACGTTTTTGTGCCCAAGGCTTTAAAAAATGCAGAGTTTGTTTTTGTTAAACATGACGCCCAGCGTCCAAGTTTGCGGCCGTTTTACGACGGACCGTTTCGAGTGCTGGAGACCGGGCAGAAGCATTTTCTGCTAGATTTAGGGGGCAGAAGGGAGCTGATTTGCATTAACAGGCTCAAACCCGCTTTTGTTCTGGCTGAGGAGGAGGTGCAGCTCGCGAGGCCCCCCCGCCGGGGCAGGCCTCCGAGAAGACATTCTCCAAAGTCTTCACAGAGAGGTGCTAACAGCTTTAATCCACAGGTGCAGAGAGATGTTGCAGAGGCAGCCAAGCCAAGTTGCAGCAGATTCGGCAGAAGATTAAAACCCAGGCAGTTGGTGGATTGATTAGCGATGTATGGAGTGTTTTGTGTTTCTCTTTTTGTTATGCCATGCAGATTTTGCCTTACTCGACGTTTGGGGGGGGTAGTGTGGCCGACACACATTGTGGGCTCACGCTGCCACAGAGACAGAACTGAATGTGTATTGTGGAGTGTCACGTCTGCAAGGACTGAGGACTCAAATCTACAGGAGGTAACAAGGAAGTGTGAGATTTGTCTCTTTGTCCCACAGAAGACGCCCCGGAGGGTATTCCGGTTCATCAAGAAATGAGAGACAAGGGTGAAGCTTCAAAGGGATGCTTTGTAACTGTATGTTGACTGAAGACACCATGTGACTTGAATTCTGATGCTGGAAATGTATAAAAGGGGGTTGAAGTATGATTCTTTCTCTTTCCTGCTTTGAGAATGCTAGGAGCTTGTGTTCTGTCAAATAAAGCTGGTTTGTGACTAAAACTCAGCCTCGTTATTTGAGCATGCTCCTACAATGCTACTTTTACTTGAGCACAGTTTCTAGCTACTCTTCCCACCTCTACTTCAAAATACAGCATCCAGATATTTCATGCAATGGCAACTTCACCATCAGCCACTATGTTAATCACAGACAATTATCATAAATTAAATAGGATGCAGGTAATTGTTATAAAAAAATGACCAAAATGTTCATATTTTTTCTAACTACATCGCCTCAGTGTCTCAGAGAAACTTTGGTTTAAAAAAAAGGTAGCACAGCCTAAGAGTCTACTGCTGCCATTTCCAGTTTGACAGACATGGTTAGAACCCAGTAATTAGCCAACTAGCATGAAGCATCGATACATGAAAGATTAATTATGAAGCTTCCATGTAAGGGAGGCAAGAAGTGAATAAGCTTTTCATATTGATAAGAGAAAGGTACCAAGACATTTTCACATAATTTTAAAGGTGCTGTAAGTTAAATGTTACATTTTTTTTTTATTGAAGTGGCGGCCTAGAGGTAGAGCATCCATTCAGACCATTTAAAAATGGTACTTCCTGCTTTCTAGCTTGGTGCTCAGCATAACAGAATGGGGGAAGGAAAGTTGGTTACCCAGCCACAGGGGGCGCACAAACCAGTGTACTCCCTGTGCCAGTCCCAAGCCTGGATAAATTGGGAGAGTTGCACCAGGAAAGGCATCTGGCATAAAAAAAATCTTTGCCAAATCAATATGCAGATCACCACAATGTCAGGTGATGATACGCTGTGGCGACCCTGAAAGGGAGCAGCCAAAAGAGGAGAGAGAGAAATAAATGAACAAGTCCAATCTTCAGCTGTGGCTGAGTGCTGTCAGCCACAGCTGAAGATTCCAACCTGTGAAGATTCCAAGCTATGACCTACAGAACAAAGTAGATGCAGATCCACTTGAGGATTGGTGTGTGTGAGTTTGGCGAACATCCAGGCAATTGCCATTGAGGAGTAGCAATTCTAATGAATTAAGGATGGATGACGGACACAGAGCCATGGCATGAGTTCATTTTGCCTTTTCTGGAATTAGCTAAAATGTTCTTCTGGGCACCATTTATGTAACAATAACAACAAATAGTGTATATATTCAGCATATATAAGCAGTTGTACACAGAGTTTAAACATGGGTATTTAACACAAAGACAACAACTGTTTACCATGGTACTGCACACAAGGAATACCTTTAAATACCACAAATGCAGTGAATTTGTTCCTTTAAAAGAAAAAAGAACTGTCAACAGTAAAGCTTTGCTTACACCCAAGCTCACCTCTTCATTTTCTATCTTCAGCGTGGCCAGACGAGACTGCAGCTGGTGGTATCGCATCAAGAGCTCTGTCTGGACAGGCTGCTGTGCGCTGACTTGACACACCTGGAATAAAGACAATGACGTGATCATCAGAATGTGAGTTTAACAGAGAGAAAATGCATAGTCAGGACTGAATCCTGCAAACAAACCACTCACCTCATCTCCCATGTGAGGCTGATAGTCAAACTGTGCCGGAGGACAAAAGATCTGACTGTGCGTGTCCATAAACTTGTGCTTATCTCCTCTGATATCCATGGCATCTACTGCTCCCTCAAGTAGGTCCAAACCTTCATGGCGAGACGTCTCTAGACTATACTCAGCTGACAGGTAGGTTCTCATGGTGCGTGCCAGGCTTGCATGGTATCCTAAGTCACAACACTAAGGAGAACAACAAGTGAACTAATTATAATTGCATAAAAGACCCGAGTCTGACACAGCAAAAATAAATAGATTTTTTTAAACCACTGGGACAAACCGGGAGCTTGAAAATATTTGTATTTCTGCATTCTTACATCTATCATGTCTGAGACGTCGTGGATATAGTATTTGGCCACCAGGGCATTGGTAGCTGCCAGATTAAGAAGATAGTCATTCCGGGCCTTTGTGCATTTCAGCTTGTTTTCAGAGTACTTTGCTTGTCTCTAGTGAAAAAGAGGAAGAGAGAGTGCTATCAACACAGGAAGTGGAACAGCTTTCTAATGTACTCACAGAATGCATTTCTACATTAAACTGACTTTTATCCTCTATAATCTATAAATATATGTATGAACTACTTAAACACTGTAATAACGGACTCTATTCAATATCAAATCTGCTCACAAGAAAATGGTAAAATAAAATAAAAGTCAATTTCTAATGCATTTAGAGGCTTTTTGCACTTGAGTCCATATATTGTACATAATGTAAAGTATATGTAGCCAGATAATATGGCCATGTCAGCCAAAGTAAACCTTCTCCTTTAATTTCTCCATCTTCTTCACAGAACTTCGTCGCTGTGGGCGATCATCGTGACCGTAGCGCAGTCCGATGTCATTGGCCTTGTGCTTCTCCTCCTGCTTCTCTGCCTCCTTCAGCTTGTTCTCGGCACTGAGACTCTCAGTGTGGTACATGTGGTACGTCTTCATCACCTGTCAGAGCAAACACCCAAAGGTCAGACTCTGCATGAAGGACATCAAAGATAAACCGAGGATTCAAGGAACTGGTGAAAAAAAAAAAAAAATCTCAAACGGGTTGGACTTGTCTAGACATTTTCATGTCCAGTCCACCATAAACACCACAGTACTGCTGTCAGCTTTCTGATATGGAACAGCTGTATATCAGAATCAGAATAAGCTTTATTGTCCCACACAGGAATTTTTTTTTCGTGGACAGTGCTACACGATGCTGCATTCACATTCAGTCACAAATTAAGACAAAAAACACTCAGTCAGCAGTGTTTACTGTCTGCTAAATTGCAGGAGTGAGATATTCCCACTGTGTTTGAAGATAAACTACTTGGAACTGAGTTACCTTTATATATTATGAATTGTATCTACTCCAATATTGCACCAACCTTCCCTAAAATAAAAGAATTAAAATAAAATAAAGTCAATCAAGTGTTGCATTATGTAACATTCAGCCGTCCTCACAGTACCAAGGACAAAAGAACACAAATTGATATATGTCAGAAGTGCAACATAATCAATCATTGTTAAAAGAAACAAACATAAGATCAGATAAAATGGATTAACAGTGAAAGCAATACTATATACATTAGCTTACCCCATACAGAACACACAAGATTAGATTTTTACTACACTATGATCAGGGCCAAATATGCTGTGATAACAGCGTTCTCCCAACATCTGTGGAAAATGGGAAAACAAAAACAGTTCTAATCCAGCCAAACTGACTTTTAACATCTTTATTGTGCTTTTTTTTTTGTAAACACTGTAAGCATAACGGTATAAAAATGTACAAAACAGAAATTCTTCTCTTAATGGATTATGAAAAAGCAGCCAGATAAACTAATACACAGTACATTTCTATTGAAATTTATTCAACATTTTCTGGTACAAGAGACAAATCCTGAACACCTCACACACGCACGCGCACACACATGCACGCACACACCTTGCCACTGCCAAACCCACCCAAAAAAAAAAAAAAACTCAGCTGGAAGTTTGTTCCACACTTTGCAACTCCAAATATAAAGGCGTTTTTTTCTTCTGCATTTTAAAAATAATTCCCTGGCAATAGTTTAAAGCTCCTCCATGAATCACCTTATAGTGATAAAAGGGTTTGAGTGCCCAAATGATCCCAGGAGCAACTCGCCCCGGGTTATTATCAGTAATGGTATACTGCTATGTCCCTTGTATGAAACAAATTGAGAAAAAAATTGCTTACATTTCAATATCCAAACTGATCTCCAGTTTACTCCAGAGGAGTTTAAGCTGTGAAGATACGTACTGCACATTTAACTGAACCAGAAAGATACTGGTTTTACAATCACATGACTGTAACACGTTAACAAAACGTAATTCCTGTTTTCAAGAACGTTTTCATCACATAAACCTTTTAAGGAGTAGAGCTTACTCATCGTGCTCATAAGAAACTCGTCATATTTTTATTAGCAATTCTTTACTGCGCTGGAGACGGTGAGCTGGGTGTGTATGGCTGTCTGAGAGTGCACTGTTGTGTCTTAACTACTATCTATAAAAGAAACCATCCCATGTGAAGTATTTATCCAAGATTAATGTACACCCTCACCAGTCAGATTATTGCTTAATTATTAAATTATTAAAGAAACTGCATGCAAATTTTGAACAAGTAAACCTGGACAATGCAATTACACAACATCTGCTCCTCCCATCAATGGTTCTCAAGTTCTGGTTTCCTAGCAACCCTGACCAAAATGGACGTGCAAAGGACAGGAAGATCGATCGGCAGAGGAGGAAGAAGGTTACAAAGTGACAGTGAACAACCTTCTCTGCAGAACAAAGAGAAACTCCTCCATATCCTAAAACATGCCAGCAGTGGTCATGCTGGGGACCAGCTGCTTGATGAGAGCTGTTTATCAAATGCACAATTAAGAAAACATATACACAGATGTCTAGGGCAAGCCTTGAAAAACTTCCTTATTTACAAAGTTGAACGGACTCCTGCTATTTCTGCTGCCTTGTGTGGGAGCTGCAGACAACCATTTAATAATGCATGAATCAAAGGGAGGAAAAAAATCAATGCCAACTTTGCGGTAATGTTATATGTCTTGTATAATGTTGCATGCAAAAATATTCCTTTACATGATGCCAGTATTTGTGATTTGCCTTATATTCACCTGCCTCAAACATATTTCCACTGAGCATGTGTTCGTTATCAGCAGTCAGTGGAAATGCTATGTACAGTCATTACAGTGTCGCCAGTGATTAGAATTATTGTTTTGCTTTTTAAACATTATTTAAACAAAACATTATATTTCCATAAAATTTGCATTGTTCAGCAAAAGCTGTTGATAGCCTCCCAACTTTTGTGTCAAATGGAATGAATTCATAATGTCAAATTAAAAGCATGAGAGTCATTGTGGTGCACTTATAGATTTAGGGCACAGTCGGTTTTACAAGACCAGAACAGATGTGTCTCAGCGAAGAAGACCAAGCTGTGCCTAAAGTTCTTTCATTATCCATGAATTACCCCTGGAGTATCTGCCAAATAGCAATTAAGAAGAATTAAGAAGAATGATTAAATATGCAACAAGTAGCTAAAGGCAGAGTTACAAAAAACAAACAAAAAACACCTCTCCATCCATCCATCCATCCATCTTGTTAATTCATCAAGCTTAGGGCTGTGGAGGAGCTGCTGCCTATCCCAACTGTGATGAGGTGAGAGACAGTGTGGCAAAAATAACGTAATGGAAGTCCATGCCAAGTCTTCTTAAAGGTCCCATTCACTCAAACATGGTGTCTGTGGGTTTTAGGCTGCGTGTCCACCAAACGTGTTTTTTGTCGCCCGACTGCCCTGGGTGTTTTTTGTTTTTTGATTTTTTTTCAGCGTTTGTGCGCTGCGCTCTGGAAAAAAAAAAAAAGTCTGTGCCCTGTATCCCAGCAACAGTTTGTCACTCTCAGCTCAGCACTTCCACTTTTCCTATGGTCAGACTTTCTACTTATTTTTTAATAGCAGTCTCTAAATAATAATGGACAGGAAACATGTTTTAGCAGCTCTGGATGTAAAATATGATGACACGGAAAACAGGAGTCTGAGTAGAGACTGTATCGGCATCCCATGTCCCGCCCTTCCTTAATTCTGATTGTCTGCTTAAAAAGGTCTGACATTGACGAGCTCAGCTGCAGTCTGAAAAGTTGAACTTTTTTCAACGCTGAGCGCCCTGAGTGCCACGACAAAAAGCGGCCACCGCTCAAAGCGTTCCAGCACCGAGGGCGCTCAGCGCTAAAACGCTGAATTACATAGAGAATGAATAGAAAACAGTCACCCAGAGTGGAAAAAATGCGTTTGGTGGAAACCAAGCCTTAACCTTCTAAAACGCTTCATTGGGTCATAAAACTACAGCGAAAATATTAAAATCTCTCTTCACTTAGAAACCATCATATTTTAACATTTCTGCAGAATGGTCAGAAGCTGGTTTTGCTCTTCTTGGTTCTTTTGCCCAACATCACTAATAAATGATCTGGTTACAACCCATCACCGTGCTGTTGGCTGTGATCATTCAGTCCCCGCTAAGAGTGTGAGGCGAAGACATTAGCTTCAGAGCTAACAGTGCTGTTAAGAAATTAATTTTCCAAGCACAGTTTATATTCTCATTTTTGTCAGTCACCCTGATAAACATCCCTGTTCCCACTTGATTCACTATTTCAGCTGACAATACAGCGGGGAAAATACATATTGAACACTTCAACATTTTTCTCATTAAACATATTTCTGATGGAGCCACTGTCCTGAGAGTTTAACCAGATATCAGTAACAACCCAAGTAATCCATACATACAAAGACATCAAGGCAACTGTGTTCACAAAACAAGTTATATTTAATAAAGTGGAATGACACAGGGAATAAGTATTGAACACACTTGGTGTAATTCATTTAATATTTAGTAGAAAAGCCTTTGTTGGTAATAACAGCTCCCAGACGCCTCCTGTATGGAAAAACTAGGTGCAGGCATTGCTCAGGAGTGATTTTAGTCCATTCTTCCACACAAACTGTCTTCAAATCTTGAAGGTTCCGTGGGTGTCTTCTATGAACTCAGATTTTCAGTTTATTCCACAGATTTTCAATTAGATTTAGATCAGGTGACTGACTGGGCCATTCTAGCAGCTTTATTTTCCTTCTCTGGAAGGAAATACACAGCCAAGTTTCCTTGGCTGTGTATTTGTGATCATTGTCTTGCTGAAATGTTCACCCTCATTTTGTCTTCAGCATCTTGGCAGATGGCAACATGTTCTTATCAAGGATGTCTCTGTACATTTGTCCAGTCATCTTTCATTCAATTATATGAAGTCTGCTTGTACCATGTGCCGAAAAACACCCCCACACCATGATGCTCCCACCTCCAAACGTCACTGTTGGTATGGTGTTTTGGGGCTGATGTGCAGTGCCATTTCTCCTCCAAATATGCTGTATGTTGTGGCATCCAAAAAGTTAAATGTTGGTCTCATCTGACCAGACTATATTCTCCCAGTATTTTACTGGCTTGCACAAATATTGTGCAGCAAACTTTAAACAGGCTTCAGCATATTTTTTCTTCAGCAACAGAGTCTTGCAAGGTGAGTGGGCATAAAGCCCATGTCAGTTGAGTGCATTACTTATTGTTTCCTTTGAAACTGCAGTACCTGCTAACTTCAGGTCTTTCTGGAGCTCTCCACAAGTGGTTTTTGGTTCTTGGATAATTCTTTTGATAATTCTTTTGACTCCTCTGTCAGAAATCTTGCGAGGAGCTCCTGGTCATGGCTGATCTATGGTAAAATGATGTTCCTTCCACTTCCAAATGATCGCACCAACAGTGCTCACTGGAACATCCAGCAGTTTAGAAATGCACCTGTAACCAATGCCATCATTATGTTTTGCAACAATAAGGTTGTGAAGGTCTAGAGAGAGCTCTTTGCTTCTACCCATCATGAGTTCTTTGTGGTGTGACAATCTGATGTTCACAGACCTTTTTAATGGCTTTCAGTCAGGACTTAACCAGCTGAAATTAATTTGCACTGATGGGGGATGGGATGGTATCCTAAATTAATTTCTTGACTTTCTATGCCTCTTTGCACCTATTTTTCTTCATGTGTTTAATACTTGTTCCCTGTATCATTCCACTTTATTAAATATAACTTGTTTTGTGAACACAGTTGCCTTGATTTCTTTGTATGTATGGATTACTTGGGTTGTTACTGATATCTGGTGAAAATCTTAGGTTAATGGCTCCATCAGAAATATGTTTAATGAGAAAAATGTTGACATGCTCAACACTCATTTTCTCCACTGTATGTATTGCATCATTTTGGCTTATTTTGTTATATTTTTACCGTGATACTATTTAGATGAAGCAATTAGCTTGACTAGGTGCTGAGAGTTCATCTGTTTATCATAAGCTTAACTGTTTGATCGCGGCCAGCTCTGTCATGGAGCAGTCCTCGCGGACCACTAATGAGACACTATAGGCAGCCGTAGAGTTTGCACATTTATTAAATAGGGACATACAGTACAAAATAATGAGCCTCGTGGGGCAAAACACAAATAAAGACTAGGACTAAGACACACTATGATATACTGAGAACTAGGGAGACTTACGGGAGACAAAAATACAACACTTACATGCGAATAGGACGCTGAAAGGAACTGGCTTCAGACGTAGGGAAACCAGCCTGGAAAATGCTAGGTCACAGCCCCGAGTGACAGGAGCTGCTCCCTTAAATAGGGCAAGATAATTAATCAGCTGATGAGACTGTCATCAGCTGAATCAGCACCAGCTGTGCTGCTTGGCTCTGACAGCCAGAAGCGCCACAGAGACGCTGTCAGAATAAGAGGTCAGAGAGCCCACCAGGACTAAATACAGAATGGGAGGAAAATACTGCATGACCTGAGCGCGGACAAAATTGGCGCTCAGACCATGACAAGATCGCTATTTTCTTCTAATTCTATCCACCCCAGCAGAATCCTTGTTCATCAACCAACACTTAACCATATATGTCATTCTTTGACATTATTTTAGCTTACTATTTTACTTTACTAACTTACTACTAGATTATTTAAGTTTACTATTTTACTCTGACCAGGACCAAAGGCTGCTAGCAGCCATAGCAGTTTCCCATTCACTCATTCAGGGTTGTTTTGGTGCTTACTGTACTCCAGAGACCAGTTATATCCTATCCACCAGTGATGCTTTATCATATTATAATGCAAGAAATCTGTGTGCGTGTGTGTGTCTGTCTGTCTGTCTGTCTGTCTGTCTGTGTTTTCCGTGCATATCTCCCGAACCGTTCATCAGACTGGCCTCAGATTTGATACATGTTGTGCTGAGGCTACGAGAGTGTGCATCCCTGAATTTCAGCCTCCCCAGATATGCGGAAGTTTAGGAGGGGAAATCTTTAATGAGCGTCCATAGGGGAGCTATGGGCGTTCATAGCTATGACATCATAGACACACAGATGTTGCCGTGATTACTGTTGCCAGACAGACACATCATCAGAGATCAAAGGCAGGCATCACCGTGGTTACTGTTGCCATGGTAACAGTAACTTTCTACAGGCATGCAGAAATGCTTGGTTACACTTGCTTTCTACGGGCATGCACGGGTATGCACTAGTTTTATTAATTCTTAAAGACAACTTTACACCATAGTTAGCTCGGGCTGTGTTTGCTTCCCAAGCAAGGAGCTAGCCAGCTAACATTAGCCAGTGACATTACCAACATGCCAAGTGACAAAGGAGGGAGGGTGGCATTAACTGGGGCTCATGAGCATGCACTGAAACAAGCTGTTCCATTAACTATTCTGTTAAGACTTATGGGACCTGTCAACGTGTGGAAAAAGTGCAGTAAACGGGAACTTTAAAAATGTGCAGTTCTTGTTTAATCTTAATTCGAAACTATGGCAAGCTTATTAAAGGTAAGGCAGCATAAAACATAATTTTAAGACTGCAATAATAAGTTGTTGTTAAATTACAGTGAATCCATTAAATTTGATTATAAGGCTGGATCTGGTACATTTCATTTTTAGATGGTTATATTAGCATGCTAATTTACTAGATGCTTAAATCCTATTAACAGTTTCCTAAATGTTCACAGACATATAACGGTAAATATAAAAGGCTTTTATCACTGCACTACTAGACCAAGGAGAACTCACTCTGGTGTGTTTACTGCACTGTGCCTCACATACATCACACAATATCACTTCATCTGTTTATTTTCTTCAGCCAAACGAAGATGCAGCACCACTGAGCACAGATGTTTTCTATCTACACCACTGCACAGCCCATTTCCGTGTTTTTACCATCACACATGCGCGGACATTTCCATATGTGGCGTGTGGTGAGTGTTCAACCAGATATAAGATTTTTCAAAGAGTGACAAACAGCACACAAAAAAGGTTGTGATATATATCTGCAGAGCATACAGCAGCTCGTGTTTCCTGTCAGCACAGTACACCTTTGCAGCACACACTGCTGAGTCTGCTTCATGCACAAGTAAGGGGAGGAACGTTTTCTCCTTCAAATGATGTTGAAATTCACAGCAGCAGGAGGAATGTAAATTTTCTCCTGTTATGACCTCAGGAGGCAGAAGAAATGACCTGTTAAAGGCTGCTCTGCTGAGAAAGCATATCTGCCACAAACATCAGGCCAGTCGCTTCACAGGTTCAACAACACGAAAATCCTTTCTTTCGGACTGACGGACAGTGTTCAGGTAGTTACTCAAAAGAAGTAATCCATTATTACTAGTTGTATTACCTTAGAATTACTCTGCACTCTGTTACTCTGCAACATCACTTGATGCACCATAAGTCAATTCCCAATTATCAATATAAAGTGGAACTTTATAGAAACACTTGTAGGCCAGGGTTCATTTATGATTCCACATTTTAACACAGAATAAAGCCTGATTTGGAGAAAGAAGCCCAGTGATGGGTGAGCTGTGGGTTGTGAATTGTGTGCCGATGTGCCTTCAAAATGGCATAGTAATAAAGTAAACTGATGACAAAATAATGACTGAAAAGGGACTGTTTAGAGACCTGGGAGAAGCTGGGGGATCTGCTTTTACTCTGAATACTACAATACCAAAGATTACTGGACTAATATAAAGAAATTGGCCAGTGTCTGTGTAGTATTTGGATTAAATAACAAAATAAAGATCCAGGCTCCTTAGACTCTGGACCAAGGTCTGCATTCGGACCCAAACGTGTGTCACATTAAGTTACTGTGTGCACGCTTTGCTGTGCTTACCAACTTTGCTGCGCTGCCAAAGTGACTGAATGTCAGCGTTGCGTATGCACATAGAGCGACACCTTGCTTGTGTGTGAGTGCGCCTGTCTTCCGTGTGTGTGTTTGTGTGTGTACTTGCCTAAGTAACTGTGGAGCACCAAACCAAAAGGGGACATTTTGAGGTCCCCTTTTGTGTGTGTGTGTGGGTTTTTTTTTTTTTTCCAAACTCAGCCACCTGACCACCACTACCAACTTTGCGTATGTCTTTTGAGAGTGCGCCTGTCATCACCCGCGCTCCAATTACATGCATCCAATGTTAGCTAACTGCCACTGTCAAGCAATTTAATACCAGCCAAGAGATGTCACTTTCAACGTTAGCGCTAGTAAAAAAAAAAAGAAAAAAAAAGGGAAGGTTGATCAGGAAAACCGGGAATTCAAAGAAGAATGGACAGAAAAATATGTCACTATGAGACCATGCATGGCTATTTTGAACAGCGCTATCCACAGTATACTAAGGCGAGGACACAAAAACATCTCATCACACCTTCTGTTCCCAGGTTTAATCTACTGGTTACGAGCCTGCAGTGGCATTTCTTTCATTAACTCAAACCACCATGCTGTGCTGTTGCTGAATGAGTAGTTTTATGAAAAGTTGTGTATTCACTCAGTTTCTCTTATGATATGGACAGCTTAGTGACTTATATTTTTTTCAGCATGTCATAGGCATAAATCAAGGGTGGGATGGGGGGACGTGTCCCGTCCCTCCTAACCTAATCATTGTAAACCTTTCTATATCATGTTACATAACTGAACAAAATGCATTAGAAGCACCAGTGATAAACATAAATGCACATTTTCTTTAAAATTCTCAGCTTTTCTCATAAATTTGTAACTTTTTTTCATCAATTTGCAACATTTGTTTGTAATTTTACAACTTTTTTTTCTTGTAAATTAACTACTCCTTGTAAATTTTTGACTTTTGTAATTTTTTTTACTTTTCTCTCATAAATCTGCAGTTTTTGCATGTTAAGGCTGCGTGTACACCAAACACGTTTTTTTGTCAACTGACCGCCCTGAACATTTTTTCAGCATTTGTGCTCTTTGCTCTGGAAAAAAAAAGTCATGCAAAATATGATGACACGGAAAACAGGAGTCTGAGTAGATAGAGACTGTATCGGCATCCCATGTCCCGCCCTTCCTTAATTCTGATTGGCTGCTTAGAAAGCTCTGACATTGACGAGCTCAGCTGCAGTCTGAAAAGTTGAACTTTTTTCAATGCTGAGCGCCCTGAGTGCCGCGACAAAAAAATGGCCACCGCTCAAAGCATTTCAGCGCCGAGGACACTCAGCGCTGTAAATGCTGAACTACACAGAGAATGCATAGAAAACAGTCGCCCAGAGTGGAAAAAATGCATTTGGTGGACACACAGCCTAAATCTGCAATTTTTTTGTAAATTTGCAACCTTTTTCTAATAAATATGTGAGGTTTTTCTTGTAAAGTTAGATCTTTTTTCTCATAAATTTGCAACTTTTTTCTAGTAAATTTGACTTTTTTCAAATTTGTAACATTTTATTGTAAATTTTCAATGTTTTTCTCATAAATGTATGACTATTTTCTTGTATATTTGTAGCTTTTTTCCCATAAGTGTACATTTTTTTCTCATAAATTTATGACCAAGTACAATAATACTTAGAGTGTCCTCTCAATATTTACTCTGGAGAAAATGTTCAGTTTATTGTCCCTCCCAGCAGGGAAATGTTCTGGACCTCTGATTCTCTAGAAAAAGTAAATGTAGACCTTTTCTAAAAAAAAATAAAAAATACTTTGAGTACCCTGATATAGGCAATTCAAGGCTTTGGTTATAAACAGCAGAGGACATTATGCCAGTAATTCATCTACAGCACCTCACCCACAGGAGGTGAAGAATGAGAGGGGACAGGCCAGGATCCTATTCAACTTAAACTAACATAATATTTAGTTTGCTGTGAAACAACAAAAGCCTGGAGAAGGGTTTATAGTGTGCATGGATAAGTGCACAGTCTACTGGTCGTGCTGTTTACGTAACAGACAACCAGTGTTGGGAGTAACGCGTTACAAAGTACAAAGTTACAAAGTAGTGCATTGCTGTAACACCACTACTGTTGCAGTAACATGCTGTGTAACGAAATTACTGTTTAAAAATTCAATAATGCATTACAGTTACTGAAATTTGATCAGCTGCATTACTCGTTACTCAATTTATTAATATGGATAGATACTTTTAGCGCAAATAATTGAATATAAAAAGTGACCCTACCATAGCTGATGCAGCTGTCAGTCAACGTGACCAGTTGCAGAGAAGTGAGTCTTCACTACTGAGCGGCGGAAAAGATGAAGCTACTTTGTTTTTGTGGAAACAGACAGATTATTTTTCCTTTGTCACGGTTAAGGACAAAAACATATTGGTGGGTTGCAAGCTAAAGTGCCGGTTGAGACCTACTGCAATCTTGAGAAGTCCTTGAAAACAGCAACAAAGCTCTGACAAAGCTCATGCTAAGTAACAGCTAGCTATACTATCAACACTGTGTTAGTGGATCTACGCTATCTGAACAGCCATGGCTGGATGTAAAGTGGAAATATTCTTTTCTCAACAGCCACGGATGGATTTCAAGCACAGGTATGCATCTGGACAGTTTGTGACCCAGCAAGAATTAAACCGACTGACTGTCAGATACGTCGTTACAGACTGAAGATGTGATAACAGTCACTTTCCATCAGACAGCTGAGACTCTGAACTTGAGACTTTCCACTGAAGTTAAAACACATTCACTTGCTACCTGGATAAAGATTATTCAAAATTGGATTTTGATCTCCAAAAGAAATTTGAGGGACTGGATCATGTCTCTGTCACAGCAGACATTTGGACTGTGGATAATGCACATTTTCTTTGGATCACTGCACATCGGATTAAATTCATATCATAAAGGTAAGATAAACATGGATAGCTTTATGCAGTGTTGCCAACTCTAACTCCAAAATGAGGAAATTACTGGTAATATCATGTTGATTTTCTTCATATTTTTCCCACAATAAGAGCTCTTAAAGCAGGATAACGCAGACTGAATATGTTCCCACCACCCACCCTGTGTGTGTGTGTGTGGGGGGGGTATTGTTATGTCCCGTGTGGGGGGGGGCAGGTTCTCTCTTTTTTCTTTTGGTGTTACCCTGGGTTGTCTGGGACCCACCCCTTGAGAGGGAGGCTCTGTCACAACCTGGGTTCTGGAGGACCCAGTCTCATGGCTCCTTCCCTGTAATTGTATATACATTTGTGGTATTTTTATGCCATTCTGATTTGTTTTACTGCCTTCTATTTTCTCTGTTTATGTTTTAGTTTGTAGTGGCCATTTGTATTATTATCTAGTCTGTATTTGAGTATGTTTATTTCTTATATTGGTTCTGTGGGCTGACAGCTGTCAGGCAACATTTCTGGGTTTGCACTTTGCGTGGGCGTTGCCTGTCAGGCTGCCAGTCCAACTGCTCCTCTCTCACCACTGCCAGCTGATCTCAATCACTAGTTATGGTTCCCGCTTTCTCCGCTCAGGTGAACCCACACCTGTGATCACTTACGTTGTTTTCCCATTAATATTTAAACACTGCCTGCTCATTCCTTCTCTGCGGCTGTATTGAATGCTTCCACAAATGCTCCTCTGTCTCATCCCACTCCTGCGTTTGCAGAGCAATGCCGGCTCTGGAACGCCAACTGTAAGTTATCCTCATTTGTATTTTTTGTGTGTTCTGCACGGTTTTTTTGGATTTCTGTTCTTTCTTTTAATAAATGTCACGACTGCAATTCAGCACCTGGGTCTGTCTGTCTGCCCCGGAGGGGCGTTCTTGACAAGTAACTGTAATTAGCTACTATTTTTAGTAACTTGCCGAACACTGAAAACAACTGACAATAGAGTAGATAAAGAACACCTAGTAAAGCTAAAGCTGGCTAACTAGTAAAGTGTGAGCTCACAGATTGCGGCTGAAGAGAGATGTGAAAAAAGTGCCTATATAATGAGATAACTAAAATATAAGTGTATATTTTGACCTTAAGTGTGCCTACTATTCAGCTGCCTATGACAATTGTCTCAGGCAATCGGGGGCTTGATATTAAATCAGCTTGTTTTTACGTCGTTTTAGGTAATGCAAGTAACAAGACTTTTGATTAGTAAGTGTAATGCAATTACTGGAATTACCAAAATACATTACTTTGTTACAGACAAATGTAATCAGATTACTGTAACCCCATCACTGCTGACGGGACCAACAAGCAAACATGGTGCAATCAGATAACCAAGGTGTTTGTTAAACTTACTGTGTAGAGTTCATTGGTGACTTTCACCAACTCTTCATGCATCTGTACCCCAATGTCTTTACTCTGTAAAAGAGAAAATGAGGCTTTAAGATGACGATAACACCACATTTAAAGAACAAATGACACATTTAAAAAGCTAGGTTATTTCTACGAATTACTTTTCCCCGTGTGAAACACTTAAAGGCTGTGTGCCAGTTTTATCTCGTATGTGATGGATGTCAGCAGGCGTTGAAATGCTGTCGTTACTCTGCACCAAAAAAAGATCTGATACAATACCCAGAGTGCACACACAGACAAAAATAGAAGAGTGCAGTAACAGTTCCCATGGAGCAGAGTCGCAGCTTCAGCTCAGTTACAGAGAACAAGATTCTATGATGAACTGAACAATGGGGCTTATAGCCAAAGAGGAGGATAAAGCCAGTGGAGGGTGACTCTGGAAGTCCCGACACTCAGCCCGACCAATCCCGTCTTTTGCCACCTCTCACAGACCACTCTGCCAAAACAGTAACTCTGAACTGTCACATGTGGCAAGCAGGATTTGACATCAACAACCGTCCACCCGCCACTGGTGGGTATATTTCTGTGGCGGGTAAGAGAGCCACTTCCACTAGCCACTTTGGCGGGCTGTAGTTTTCTCAAACATCTAAATAATAAACCTATTGCAAAGTGAGACTACAAAATTACAACTCCCATAAGCACTATCTGCGCACACACAGTGTATTCTCATTGGTCCACTGTCAGCCAGCTGCAGCCCTGAAGTCTGGCTCCGCAGGTTGGCTCATTTTCTTTCCAGTGGAGAAACAGCGATGAACAGACAGCAGCCACTCTCAGCAATCAGATCATGGGGACAACCGTCCCTGATCTCCTGTTGTCCCAGCAGTGAGAATAACCTGTGCTCTCCCCCCACATCAGCTCCTACCTCTGTGGTTAAATATGATTATTTTTAGAGCAAGAAGTTCCCATTTACTGTCCACAATTGTGCAAATTTAAGTTTTTGTATGACAGAGAGAGAGAAAGTGACTAAATTTTATGTTGCTGTAAAGAGCAAATGAAGCTTCTTCTGAGGTGAACTTTTGTTTATCTGTGATTATCTATGATATCTGTGATTTGCAGTTATGTCATTGAAGTAAAACGTCTAATTACGTATTTTTAATGTGCTGGTCCAGGGGTATCAAATATCTGGACCGCAGACCAAAAATGGCCTACCAGGGGGTCCAGGTCTTTCTCTGAATTTACAGCTTTCTTTCTAGTAAATTTCTGACTTTTTCTACTGATTAGAATTGTTCATGTAAATTTGAGACATTTTTCTCCTCAAGATAAGACTTTTTTTTTCTTATCGTTTTCTTTTTATTCTTTTTTTTTCTAGTAAAAACAGGTAGTGTTGATTTGGATTAAATCCATCAGCAGTTACTAATGAAGTCCTGCAGCCCTGAAGGGGTGTCCCGATTCATAGGGGTCATTTTCAACTCTACCCCTTGGCCTTTGATTTCAAGGACCAAGGGGTGGGGGTAGGCAAAGGCAAAGAGTACAACTGAGAATTGAGACAGACCCCAAATCTACCTGTACTTCACTCTCATATTGCAAATATTTTTCGTGACTGTTTTACAGTATTTAATGCTGTTAATAATTAAACATTGTTTCTCTTGCTGTCTTTTATGTATGTATAAGGGTCATTTACATTTAAAAAGGTTGTAAATTTAGTTCAAGTAAAATTTAGCATGCAATAGTCAAATTTGATCATATTAAACATAATTTTCCAAACACAAAATTGCAGCTAGTGAAAAGGCTGAGTGGCTAGTAACTTTGGAAAACCACTAGTCATAGTGACCAGTGAGCAAAATAGTTCATGTCAAGCCCTGGTGACAAGTGTTAATGTTTAAGCAACTGCAGGGCATTCAAACTTCGTTTTAAAAAATGCCAGAGATGATTCATCCCCCTTCACATATGTGTGACTATTTAACATCAAAACTACACTGCAGCTGAACCAGAATTCCAGAGTACAGCAGGATTATTGTTTTGGACAACTGTCAAAACGGTTTTCTGCAGGCAGTAATTAATCTCTTTATGCTGACTGCAAGCACCTCATTCTGACCAAGGCTCCCATCAAGGTAGCACTGAGCCCCTTGGAGGGTATAAGTTACTGTAGACCGATAAGATACTGATCTAAAACCTGCAATGTGGTTTTTACATCAATATAGGTAGGGCCTGGGCAGAGTGTATGTCTCATGAGATGTAACAATATAACACGTAACAACAGTTTAGTTCATCAAAGATGTTAAAGAAATCTAAAATCTAATTGAGCAAGGGACCCTTTACACACACAGAGATCACTGGGTGACCACTGAGAGATCAAAATTTGGGCCGATCTCTCAACGATCTCCTAAGGCCTCGAAAAAGCGATTTCTGTGTAAATGTTTAGGAGACTGCTGTGCGATCTAAAATTCCATTTTGAAAGACCCTTGAGAGATTACTGAGAGACAAGTAGAAACCACTGGAAGGAGGGATCAGTGAGAGACCAGGAGAAATTGTTGAGAGACCAAGAGAGATGTCTGAAGGATCACTGAGCATTCCTTGGCTCACAAAAGAGGTATACTGTGTGTGTGTGTGTGTGTGTGTGTGTGTGTGTGTGTGTGTGTGTGTGTGTGTGTGTGTGTGTGTGTACACCAGTGCATCCGGCAAGTATTCACAGCGCTTCACTTTTTCCACATTTTATGTTACAGCCTTATTCTAAAATGTTTTAAATTCATTTTTCCCTCAAAATTCTACACACAATACCCCTTAATGACAACATGAAAAAAAGATTTTTTGAGATTTTTGCAAATTTATTAAAAATAAAACACTAAGAAATCACATGTACATACAGTAAGTATTCACAGCCGTTGCCATGAAGCTCAAAATTGAGCTCAGGTGGGTCCGGTTTCCACTGATCATCCTTAAGATGTTTCTACAGCTTAACTTGAGTCCACCTGTGGTAAATTCACTTGATTGGAGATGATTTGGAAAGGCACACATCTGTCTATATAAGGTCCCACAGTTGACAGTGCATGTCAGAGCACAAACCAAGCATGAAGTCAAAGGAACTGTCTGTAGCTCTCCGAGACAGGATTGTCTCGAGGCACAAATCTGGGAAAGGGTACAGAAAAATTTCTGCTGCTTTGAAGGTGCCAATGAGCACAGTGGCCCCCATCATCCATAAATGGAAGAAGTTCGGAACCACCAGGACTCTTCCTAGAGCTGGCCGGCTGTCTAAACTGAGCAATCAGGGGAGAGGGGCCTTAGTCACGGAGGCGACCAAGAACCCAATGGTCACTCTGTTAGAGCTCCAGCGTTCCTCTGTGGAGAGAGGACAACCTTCCAGAAGGACAACCATCTCTGCAGCAATCCACCAATCAGCCCTGTATGGTATAGTGGCCAGACGGAAGCCAGTCCTTAGTAAAAGGCACATGGCAGCCCACCTGGAGTTTGTCAAAAGGCACCTGAAGGACTCTCAGACCATGAGAAACAAAATTCTCTGCTCTGATGAGACAAAGATTGAACTCTTGGTGTGAATGCCAGGTGTCATGTTTGGAGGAAACCAGGCACCACTCATAAAAATGCCAATGGTGGTGGCAGCATCATGCTGTGGGGATGTTTTTCAGTGGCAAGAACTGGGAGACTAGTCAGGATAGAAGGAAAGAAGAATGCAGCAATGTACAGAGACATCCTGGATGAAAACCTGCTCCGGAGCGCTCTTGACCTCAGACTGGGGTGACGGTTCATCTTTCAGCAGGACAACGACCCTAAGCACACAGCCAAGATATCAAAGGAGTGGCTTCAGGACAACTCTCTGAATGTCCTTGAGTGGCCCAGCCAGAGCCCAGACTTGAATCTGTCATGGTCTGAGCGCTAATATTGTCCGCACTCGGGTCATGCAGTATTTTCCTCCCGTTCTGTGTTAGTTCATTATGGCCTCTCCGGGCTTTTATTCTGACAGCGTCTCCGTGGGGCTTCCGGCTATCAGAGCCGAGCTCCGCAGTGACAGCTGGATTACATTCCACTAATGAGTTTCTATTGTCTGATCCTCTAAGCCCTATTTAAGGAAGTAGCCGAGGTTACTCCGGGCTGCGACCTCACACTACGTTGGACTTCCACAACGTTGGGCTGGAATCCCTAACCCAGATTCTGGTCTTCCTTCCTCTTCATATTCAGTGAGTGTTATTCTCCCTCTAGGTCTTTGTTCCGTATCTTAGTCGTCAGTTTTGTGCCTAGTCCATGTATGTGTTTTTGCCCCACGTGGCTCATTATTTTGTGATTGTGTGCCTTGTGTTAATAAATATGCAAACTCATTGGTTGCCTATAGCGTCTCATTGATGGTCCGCGAGGGCCATCCCATGACAGAATCCAATTAAACATCTCTGGAGAGATCTGAAAATGGCTGTGCACCGATGCTTCCCATCCAACCTTATGGAGCTTAAGAGGTGCTGCAAAGAGGAATGGGCGAAACTGCCCAAAGATAGGTGTGCCAAGCTTGTGGCATCTTATTCAAAAAAACTTGAGGCTGTAATTGCTGCCAAAGGTGCATCAACAAAGTACTGAGCAAAGGCTGTGAATATTTATGTATATGTGATTTCTTAGTTTTTTATTTTTAATAAATTTGCAAAAATCTCAAAAACTTTTTTTCACATTGTCATTATGGGGTATTATGGGAATTTTGATTAAAAAATGAATTTAATCCCTTTTGGAAACAGGCTGTAACATAACAAAATGTGGAAAAAGTGAAGCGTTGTGAATACTTTCCGGATGCACTGTATATTTGAGAGGTTTCTAGTGCTTGCTGAGAGATCGTTGAAAGATGAAGTAGAAAAGCACTCAGAGAGCGCATACCTCCCCCAAGGCTCTTTCCATCCCTCATGGATCACCTCCAAAATGTAAAGAGTTTGTGTGTAGGCCTAGAGCCACTTCTGGTGAAAACTGCATCAAAGTCTGTCCATTAGTTTTGGAGTATTGTTGCTAACGCACTGAGAAAAGATAAGAGCCTTAGCGGAGGTATGCATTCTCAGATCATCACCAAAATGTAATGGGTTCGTCTGTAAACCAAGAACCACCTCTGGTGAAAATTTCATCCAAATCCATCCAATAGTTTTTGTGTAATCCTGCTGCACAAATACAAACAAGGCCCTTGGTGGAGGTATGCACTCTCATCAGCAAAATCTAATCATCTGTTCCGTGCCATTACACACTTTTCCTGAAAATTTCATCAAAACTCGTTCATAACTTTTTGAGTAATGCTGCTAACAGACAGCCAAACCAACCAACCACAAAACAACGCCAGCAAAAACATAACCTCCTTGGCGGAGGTAAATAAAAAATGACCAGATCTCTCAACAATCTTTCAGTGATTTCTTGGTGATTGCCAAGAGCTCTCAATAATCTCAGTGATCTTTCAGTGATCGCCACAGTTACCTTAAAGTTTTGACACTGTCCAAAACAATCTCTCAATGACCACCAAAGGGCAGCGATGTCTCAAGGAGTGCTCAACGATTTCATCAGTATCCCAGTGATCTCTCAGCAATCTTTGAATGAACTATATTCGTCTTTCACCAAATGCTCAGCGATCCCTCACTGATCTCTCAGGTATCTTTACCTTTGGGGTGGAAAAATTTGACTTTCATTGAAAGATCGCTGAGAGATCATTGGGAGATTGACGAGATCATTGAATGGTCAAAGAGTGGTGAAGCAGTGCTCAATGATCTCATCAATCTCCCAATGATTTCTCAGTGATCTTTCAATGAAAGCCAAATTTTTCCACCCCAAAGGTAAAGATGGCTAAGAAATCAGTGAGGGATCTCTGAGCATTTGGTGAAAGGCCAATAGAGTTCATTGAAAGATCACTGACAGATCGCTGGAAAATTGATGAGATTATTGAGTACTCCTTGAGAGATTACTTTGGATTGAGTCAAAAATTTGAGGACACCATGAAGATCACTAAATAGCATTGAGAGATCAGTGAGAGATCTTGGAAGATTGCTGAGAGATCTGGCCATTTTTTCATCACTCAGCGATCTCTAAACGATTTCCACCCCTATGTAATGGAGGTATAACCAAGTGTGAATTTGGTGTAAAATAAGCTAAGTAGTAGCAATAAGAGTTAAGAAATGTAAAGAAAGACAAAATCATGAAGACGGAAACCAAATTAAGGTTGATATTTACTGGGATGTTACAACTGGAAATGGTCTATATTTGCAAAACACAGGTGAATGGTGTGAATCAGAGGAAACTGATCTTTGAAAGAGGAGGGGCTTAAACTCTGAGTAGATAAAGGAACATGTTTTGTTGTCAAATAAACCAAAGTCCTGAAAATAAAACAATTTTTTACATATTTTGTTCTCAAATTCTCAGCTGTGATTTTTTTTTTGTTGTTCACAGTGAGTTTCAGCAACACGGCCCCTTTCTTTCAGTTAGAATTCTGACCTTTTTGAAAAGTCTGATGACATCCTCGCCCACGTGTGCTAGTCGGACAATGACATTGCTGTTGTAGATGTCGCTGAGAGTGGCGTGGTCTCGGCTTTCTCGTCGGGTCTGATCTAAGACCAAATACCAGCAGTTCACGGTGGACAGGAGGTTCTGGTCTTTTCTGCAACAACAACGTAAAAAGCTGGTCAGCATAAATAAATAGCACCAATGCTAAAAGTTAATTTTGACTTCAAGTAATGGCTTGACACAACTGAAAAAAAATTAATAATCTAATTTCTATGTCAAAAAAGCTTCAAAAATAGTGACAATGTACTTATTCTTAAAGTAGGAAACTACACTGCACACATCAACAATTATTTGGTAATAGCTCTGGAATTAACATGTTAGAGATCTGACGGCAGTGCACATGTGCCGGGAAATCAGCAAAAGGGAAGCAACTAATTGTTGAAACACAGACACACAGAGGCACAGATGGGATAAATGAACGGCTGTCTGCTTAACAGAACATGTGAGTTCAGTTATCCTCATACTGAAGAGTCTGGTCTTCTTCCTCCTGCATTCCTTTTGTGTGTTCCTTTTCCATTTTTTTTTTCATTTGAAATAAAGACGTTGCAGAACACAGATGTGCCAGGTACACCCAAAGTGGTGCGTGGCATACCTTTAAATCAGACGCACAATTGTTTTTCCACAGTAACATTTTGCTCTACAATAAACCTTGGCTGTTGTTTTCTTATTATATGTTATTTATATGCCCCCACCTGGGGAGGTTTCTCCCTCCCCAAAAGGTAGCAGGCTAGTCAAAACCGTGTGCTTTCCCAGCCACGTCACATGACAAAAGGAATGAAGACTTTTTGTGGTAAGCACTATTATACTTGTATAGACAAGCATGAGCAATATACGTATGGTTGTATAGCTGCGGTATAAAATAATAAAGCATTACAATTACAGTGTAGTCAGAACAACGCGTGTTATTTAATAATGTGTTGTCATGAGGGTTAAGGACCTGTACTTGTACAGCACTTTTTTAGTCACAGACACTCAAAGCACTTCACTAGTAGCTACACTGAGCCTCCATTCTTTATTTATTTTCTACTTTTTTTTTAAAACATATACAAAAAAGAAAACATACATATATACAGAAAACCTCTCCCTTCCAATTCCTCAAGGCTAAAAAAAAAAAATAGGGGGAAGAGACAGGGTCGCCCTGCTATGTTTTAGCTTGTCCCAGACTGACACACATTTACGTATATTCACCTTATGATTTTCCAACCAAACATTCGTTAATAATTATTATTTTTTTACATAGTTTTCAACAAAAAGAAAAGCCCTCAATATAATCTATAAATGGACTCCAGGTGAAGGCAAAGTTCCTACGGGTTCTACAAACATTATATCTGAGTTTTTCTAGCGGTAAAAAGGAAAGCACCTCCTTTAGCCAATGCGAGAAAGATGGGGCGTTGTTTGACTTCCACTGGAAAAGAATAAGCCTGCAGGCAAGTAAGGAAGCAAATGCCAGAGCGTTACCTTGATAAGTTGTGAGTTTGCTATCTGGGGGTATTATGCCAAAAATAGCTACTGTATATGAAAACTGGGAGTTATTTCTTGTTTGCAGATATATGAAAAGACCTCAAATATAGATCCCCAAAAGTTTGTGAGAGCGGGGCACAGCCAAAACATGTGTCCTACTGAGGTTGGGGCATGACTACATCTTGGGCAGCAAGGGTCAATAGTGGGAAAAATCTTAGCAAGCTTATCCTTTGAATAGTGGAGACGATGGAGCACCTTGAATTGAATAAGCCAGTGGCGGACACACAAAGAAGAAGTATGTATGCGTGTCAGACTTTCACGCCACTGCCCTTCAGAGAATTTTATCCTTAAATCTTTTTCCCACTCTGCTTTTGTTTTATCCCATGGTATCGCCACTAAATTTTGTATAAACCCATAAATCATAGAGATACGTTTCTTGGCCCAGGGATCCAAGTCTAGGATTTCATCTAGTTGATTTGTCTGTATCAACAAAGGAAAAGAGGGAAACACTTTTTTACAAAATTACAAATATGAAGATATCAAAAAAAATGGGATCTACGTATGTCGTAATCTTTTATAAGCATATTAAAAGAAGAAAAAGTGTTTCCCAGGAATAAATCCTTTCACCCCATCTTCTTTTCTAATAGCTATGGCCAGCGGTTCAATCATTAAGTTGAATAGATAAGGAGAGAGGCTGCAGCCCTGTCTGCAGCCCCTGAAAAAGCCCGAAACAATCAGAGAGTGTGGTATTCGTCTGTACTGCTGCCATAGGAGAGTCATATAATATTCTGATCCAAGCTTGAAATGATGGGCCAAAACCAAATCTTAACAGCGAATAAGTATTGCCACTCGACACGATCGAACGTCTTTTCAGCATCTAACAAAATCACTATTTCTGTTTTTTCAGATGGATGTGATATATACAGAATATTCAGAAGACGACACATATTATGAAAAGATTGCCGGCCGGGTATAAAACCAGTTTGGTCATTGTTCACAATTGATGCTATAACTGTCTCAATACGAGTGGCCAGAATTTTTGGAAGCCTCTATTCTAAGGGCCTATCGGATCAATAGATACAATTTAGAATCACCAATCAACCTAACATGCATGTCTTCTGCAGTGATGTGCACAGACATTTCAGAGGGCAGGTGCTCAACCGAAAAAATGGACACAACAGTGAAGCTACATACTGGAGTGCACATTTTTACTGTACATACGGTGAGGATACAAACAGGAATGCACGTCGGAACAGGGTAGGGGTTCCGACGGAGTAGAGAAACAACGGAGACAACCATGAGGTACTGACAAGTGAGTAAACGGAAAAGCGGTCTTAAATAAGGCAGGCAATCAAACACAGCAGTGCCATCAGGCGTGGATCACACGAGCGGGCAGGTGGACCTAATTACCAGGCATAAACGCCTGAGCAACACAAACAGGGTGGTAACAAAGTTGGAGTATGTGGAAACCGAGGTAGAGAGCTCCTGCCACAAAGAAACAAAATATAAATGCTAGGAACTAAATGTCAGGATAATAATAATAATCACAAATAAGGACATCAATGCATAACAGAACGACTGACAGCTAGGAACACATCCTAAACCAACATACAGTAAAATAAACACACACAACACTGGGAAAATACAGGAAATAATCAGAAATAAATTAAGAGCCTGAGCACAGTGACACACTGCGCTCAGCCTCATGGCAGAGCCCCCCCTCCCCCAAGGGGTGGAATCCAAACACCCCAGGGTAACATCAAAGAAAAAGAAAGAACATCCCCCCACCCCCCTATCAGGAGAAGAACAATGAACCAACCCGGGAGGGCGGTGGGGGAACCAGGCTAGCAGGGACCGGAAAAACAAAATCCCGCTCAGGACCCAAACCAGGCAAAAACCCAACCGCCTAAGCCCCCCTGGACTGAAGAGCTGGACAGTTCAGGTGAACGGCCAGAGTCCCAGGCCCGCCAGATGGCATAATGGAAAGAGTCGGGTGGTCTCCCAGAAAACATGGGCTGCCCAACCCCGCGGCACAGTCTGTCGGGTGGTCTGCCAGAGGTTTTTAACCACCTGAACAGAAAGTGTGGTCCAGGAGGCGGCTGCCCAACGGGAAGAACTAATGGCGAGCAAGACAGAGGAGTCGGGGAAACCATGACGATGTCAGATGGAGGAGAGGGAACCACAACAGCCTCGGGCAGAGGAGCGGGAACCACGACGACATCAGGCAGAGGAGAGGGAACCACGACGATGTCAGGCAGAAGAGAGGGAATCACGATGACCTCTGGCAGAGGAGGGGGAAACACAACGGCATCTGGCAAAGGAGGGGGAACCACAACGGCGTCTGGCAAAGGAGGGGGAACCACGACGGCATCTGGCAAAGGAGGGGGAGCCACAATGGCGTCAGGCAGAGGAGGGGGAACCATGACGCCCTGGAATGGCCTGTAGCACCCTCGGTGGTCCCGGACTGGGATATCGCAGCACCCACGGTGGCTCCAGCCTGGAGCAGAGCTGCACCCACGGTGGCTCCGACCTGGAGTGGAGCAGCACCCGCGGTGGTCCCGGACAGGGACACTGCAGCACCCACAGTGGTCCCGGACTGGGACATAGCAGCACCCTCGGTGGACCCCGGGCTGGAGCATAACGCCCATGGCAGGCCCACACTGGAGCGCAGCACCCAAGTTGGTTTCAGACTGGTGTGTTGCACCCACGATAGTCCCCGACTGGGACACAGCACCCACAGAGACCTGGACTGAGGAGGAGCTACACCCATCGAGGTCCCGGGCTGGGATGGAACACCCGTGATGCCCTCATCTGATGGAGAAGCAGCACCCTCTGAGGCCCCAGGCTGGGATGGAGCACCCGTGAAGGCCTCATTCGGAGGGGAAGCAGCACCCAAGGAGGTCCCGGGCTGGGACACAGCACCAGCGATAACCTCAGCCGATGGGGGAGCTGCACTCACTGCAGTCTTGGAGGCGAGGCTGGACCCATGGAGACCTCTGGTGAAGTTGGAACATCCTCGGTGACCCTGGGGAAAGAATCCGACAGGAGAGGCAAAGAAACAGGGTCAGGGTCACCGGTGGCAGTGGAGCCCAGCGAGGCAACCTCAGATGCAGCTGACGGCTGCACTTGGTTCTCCCCACCAAGAGCCAGGCAAGCTCTCTCCAACACAGAAGCAATGAAAACAAAGGAGAGCACTTGCCTGAGCTCGAGCTCCACTGCTGTCCAGTACTCCATCGATCCATGCGATGGTTTCTCGAGCCTGGCCCTCTGGAGGTCCAGCTTGAACTCTGCTGTGGCGGCCACAGCAGCAGGCATGGTGGTCGATGCAGTACTGAGACCCCCCAGTGAAGTGGCTTACGCAAGTGGCTGGCCCGGCGTGGACACAGGAGGCCGGCTTCCTGCTAGCGCTGGAACCTGATCTGTTGAGGCCAGGGGACGCTCCATCATTGGCACAGGCTTCAGCTTGGTCACAGCACTCTCCCTCCATCCAGACCATGGCTGCGGGGCTGGAACCAGGTCCTCCAGGGCTGCAGGCTCCCTCCAACGTCCGGCGGCTTAATCCTGGGGCCGTAGGACACTCAGGGGGCAAAGGAGGAGACATGGAGAGAGCAGGTAAAAGGTGTGTAGCTCCAGCAGGCAGTGAGGACTCACAGGACTGCACAGGCTGAGCCTCAAAACCGGGAATCAGGCAAGATAATTCATGCATCAAAGATGGAGAATGCGAAAACACTTGCCTGTGTTCACGGGGCATGATGTTTTCTGTTGCAGCTGGTCTACAGTCATCCCTCTCCGTGGCTACGGTGGTCGTCGGCCCCTCAGAGGATCATGAAGAAGCCGCCCCTGCAGACATGGAGACTGGCAGAGGTGGGGAAGAAATGACCGGACCCTCAACAGCGGGGAGGAACACTGAGGAGGAGAGGGAGGCAGCAGCTGCGGTAACGGATGAAGCTGACGAGACAGCCGGAGGGGAAAATTGCAAAGAAGGCACTGCTGCAGAAGCCTTCTCCTTCGGCGAAGGAGGGGCTGCTGACAGGGAGGTGGAGGCGTTTTTCCGGCAGTCCGGAGCTGGATGACGACGTCTCACAGCTGGCAACGCGGGAGCTGGAGCCGGAGCTGGCGAACAGGGAGGGGAGAAGGACGTCTGCCGCGGAGAGTGCCTCCGCATCGGCTTTGGTCCCACTGGAGGCAGCCCCATCGTCAGCCCGGAGAATGACCGCTGAAGTGAGGAGACCATGGACAGCAGTTCCGTGAATTGGGGATACTTCCACAAGCCGGGATGTGCCTCCACAATCACCACCGCTCCATTTACGCCTTCCCAGGTCTTCTTTGGTCTGCGGGCGGCAAGAGCTTCATCCACAAAACTTTGGATAAATTCAGCAGCCCACTCCTCCTCCAGGCTTGGAGACCCAGCGGCCAATCTTCCTTTGCTTGCTGAAGGTCGATGTGCTGGGGACATAGTGATGCTCCAGACAAAACAGGTGAGCGAAAAACAAAAGGCACAAGTAACAGCAGCTGGGTCTCAAATTGGTTAGTGCCTTCTGTCATGAAATGCCCCTTCAAGGCAGAGAAGAAGACCCAGACACTGAACTGCTAGTTGTGCAATTTGTTAAGAAGAACATAAAGTGAGGTAAAATAAAATAACATAAACTGAGGAGTGCAGGGAAACAGTGAGGATACAAACAGGAATGCACATCGGAACAGGGTAGGGGTTCCAACGGAGCAGAGGAACAACGGAGACAGCCATGAGGCACTGACAAGTGAGTAAACGGAAAAGCGGTCTTAAATAAGGCAGGCAATCAAACACAGCAAGTGCCATCAGGTGTGGATCACATGAGCGGGCAGGTGGACCTAATTACCAAGCGTAAACACCTGAGCAACACAAACGGGGTGATAACAAGGTGGGAGTGTCTGGAAACCAAGGTAAAGATCTCCTGCCACAAAGAAACAAACTATAAAAGCTAGGAAAAAAATGCCAGGATAATAAAAATAATCACAATAAGGACATGAATGCATAACAGAACGACTGACAGCTAGGAACACGTCCTAAACCAACATACAGTAAAATAAACACACACATAACACTGGGAAAATACAGGAAATAATCAGAAATAAATTAAGAGCCTGAGTACAGTGACACACTGCGCTCAGCCTTGTCACACACACACACACACACACACACACACACACACACACACACACACACACACCTCACAAAAAGTTAGGGATATTCGGCTTTCGGGTGAAATTTCAGGATGCACCTAAAATGCACGATAACCTTTACAGGTGATCTTAATTTGACTGACTCTAACCTTTTGAATGCACATGTCCAACTGTTCAGTGTTTCAGTACTTTTTGCATAACTTGCTGTTCTCTAACAAGGTGCTTAATGGCAAAATTCACAACAGGTGTTTCATCCATGAATTGACCAATAAATTGACCAATAAATTTTCTGGCACTTTTCTGGCACTTTCTGTGACACTGGAAGAGCCACAGAAAGGCATAGAAGTGGATGTCCTTTGGCCACATCCCATGCTGATGACCGCTTTACTGTGAACAATGCCCTGCGGAACCAGGTGATGAATGCCACTCAACTCAAGGCACATTTAAGGGAGCTGAGAGGCACCCAAGTGTCACATCAGACCATTCAAAACTATTTACATCAGCATGGTCAACATGCTAGATGACGTGCAAGGGTACCTGACCACACCACCAGGCACAGGCATCATCATTTGCATGGGCCAGGGAGCATTTACGCTGGACAAGGGACCAGTGGGCCTCAGTGCTGTTCTCTGATGAAAGTCGATTCACACTGAGCAGAAATGATGGTCACCAACGATGTTGGAGATGACAAGGAGAGCGCTATGCATCAGCCACTGTTGTCACCAGACGAGCCTTTGGTGGTGGTGGTGTTACAGTGTGGGCAGGTGTGTCTAGTCAATCCAGAACTGCCCTACATCTTGTAAATGTTACAGTGACAAGCCAATACTACCTGAATAACATCATTAATCCAGTCATTTTGCCCCTGCACGAACAAAACAGATCTAATTTCATCTTCATGGATGACAGTGCTCCAGCTCATCGAGGTCACATCATTAGGGAACAGCTGCTGGAGGCTGGGGTACCTCAAATGAAGTGGCCTGCACTTTCTCCAGACCTGAATCCCATAGAAAACCTATGGGATCAGCTGAATCACCGTGTAGGGGCTTGTAGCCCTGCACCCCACAACCTCAATGACCTGAGGGCCGTCCTTCAAGAAGAGTGGAATGCCATGCCTCAGCAGACAATAAGTCGACTTGTGAACAGCATGAGACGTTGCTGTCAAGCTGTAATTAATGCTTAAGGGTACATGACAAGTTATTGAGACACTGACATTTTTTGTTGTGGTATACCCATCACTGTTGTTGACTTTTGTTGCAATAAATTGGTTGAGATGAGGAAATCACCATTGCATATTTCTACTTAAATGCCCTACTTTCATGATATAATATCTCTGTAGCGTGAAGTTTTTACTTTTTCCATAAATTTCACCTGAAATCCAAATATCCCTAACTTTTTGTGAGTAGTCTATATATACTGTATATATACATATATAGTCTGTATATATATATATAGTCTATATATATATATATATATATATATATATATATATATATATATATATACAGTATATACCTGCACACAGGTATATATACAGTATATGTATTTGTGCGTGTGTGTGTATACCCCCCCACACACACAAATATATATATATATTTGTATATATAAATATATATATATATTTATACATACATATATACATAAATACATATACATATGTTGAATCTGACAAAAGTGGTAATACTGTAAATAAAAATTCTATGAAAAATAACCAATGAAAATCAGACAATGCTTTTGAAGTGTGGTTCAACAAGATTATTTTAAAAAACAAACTCATGAAACAGGCTTGGACAAAAATGATGGTACCCTTAACTTAATATTTTGTTGCACAACCTTTTGAGGCAATCACTGCAATCAAACGATTTCTGTAACTGTCAATGAGACTTCTGTACCTCTCAGCAGGTATTTTGGCCCACTCCTCATCAGCAAACTGCTCCAGTTGTCTCTGGTTTGAAGGGTGCCTTCTCCAGATGGCATGTTTCAGCTCCTTCCACAGATGTTCAAAAGGATTTACGTAGATCAGGGCTCATAGAAGGCCACTTTAGAATAGTCCAATGTTTCGGTCTCAGCCATTTTTGGGTGTTTTTACCTGTGTGTTTTGGGTCATTATCCTGTTGCAAGACCCATGACCTGCGACTGAGACCAAGCTGTCTGACACTGGGCAGCACATTTCTCTCTAGAATACCTTGATAGTCTTGAGATTTCATTTTACCCTGCACAGATTCAAGACACCCTGTGCCAGATGCAGCAAAGCAGCCCCAGAACATAACAGAAGCTCCTCCATGTTTCACAGTAGGGACAGTGTTCTTTTCTTGGTATGCTTCATTTTTGCATCTGTGAACACAGCGCTGATGTGCCTTGCAAAAAAGTTCCAGTTTTGTCTCGTCTGTCCATAGGACATTCTCCCAGAAGCTTTGTGGCTTGTCAACATGCAGTTTGGCAAATTCCAGTCTGGCTTTTTACCTCCGCCAAGGAGGTTATGTTTTTACCGGGGTTTGTCTGTCTGTTACCAACATAACTCAAAAAGTTATGAACGGATTTGGATGAAATTTTCAGGACAAGTCCGAAATGGGACAAGGAAGAAAAGATTAGATTTTGGTGATGATCTGAGAGTGCATACCTCCACCAAGGGCTTTGTTTATATTTGTGCAGCAGGATTACACAAAAACTACTGGATGGATTTGGATGAAATTTTCACCAGAGGTCCTTCTTGGCCTAGAGAGGAAGCCATTATATTTTGGTGATGATCTGGGAATGCATACCTCAGCTAAGGCTCTTCTCACAGTGTGTCAGCCACAACACTCCAAAACTAATGTACAGATTTTGATGCAATTTTCACCACAAGTGGCTCTAGGCCTACACACAAACCCATTACATTTTGGAGGTGATCCATGACAGACTGAAGGAGACTTGACGGAGGTATGTGCTCTCTGAGTGCTTTTCTAGTTTATGATTTGTTTTCAACAGTGGTGTCCTCCTTGGTCGTCTCCCATGAAGTCCACTTTGGCTCAAACAACGACGGATGGTGCGATGTGACACTGATGCACCTTGACCTTGGAGTTCATCATGAATATGTTTAGAGGTTGTTCTGGGCTCTTTTGTTACCATTCGTGTTATCCGTCTCTTCCATTTTTCATCAAGTTTCCTCCTGCGGCCACGTCCAGGAAGGTTGGCTACAGTCCCGTGGATCTTAAATTTCTGAATAATATGTGCAACTGTAGTCACAGGGACATCAAGCTGCTTGGAGATGGTCTTATAGCCTTTACCTTTAACATGCTTGTCTATAATTTTCTTTCTAATCTCCTGAGACATCTCTCTCCTTTGCTTCCTCTGGTCCATGTTCAGTGTGGTACACACCATGTCACCAAACAGCACAGTGACTACTTGTCACCCTTTAAATAGGCCGACTGACTGATTACAAGTTTGTAGACACCTGTGATGTTAATTAGAGGACACATCTTGGTTGAACATGTCCCTATGGTCACATTATTACCTCCGCCAAGGAGGTAATGTTTTTACCGGGGTTTGTCTGTCTGTCTGCCTGTTACCAACATAACTCAAAAAGTTATGAACGGATTTTGACAAAATTTTCAGGAAAGGTGTGTAATGGCACGGGGAACAGATGATTACATTTTGGTGATGATCTGAAAGTGCATACCTCCACCAAGTGCTTTGTTTGTATTTGTGCAGCAGGATTACACAAAAACTACCCAATGGATTTGGATGACATTTTCACCAGAGGTGGTTCTTGGGCAAGAGAGGAACCCATTATATTTTGGTGATGATCTGAGAATGCATACCTCAGCCAAGGCTCTTATCTTCTCACAGTGTGTTAGCAACAATACTCCAAAAGTTATGAACAGATTTTGACGAAATTTTCAGGAAAGGTGTGTAATGGCACGGGGAACAGATGATTATATTTTGGTGATGATCTGAAAGTGCATACCTCCACCAAGGGCTTTGTTTGTATTTGAGCAGCAGGATTACACAAAAACTACTGGATGGATTTGGATGGCATTTTCACCAGAGATGGTTCTTGGGCTAGAGAGGAACCCATTATATTTTGGTGATGATCTGACAATGCATACCTCAGCCAAGGCTCTTATCTTCTCACAGTGTGTTAGCAACAATACTCCAAAACTGATGGACAGACTTTGATGCAATTTTCACCACAAATGGCTATAGGCCTACACACAAACCCATTACATTTTGGAGGGGATCCATGAGAAACGGAAGGAGCCTTGGCGGAGATATGCGCTCTATGAGTGCTTTTCTAGTTTTCAATCTTTTCTAGAGGTTCCATCATTTTTGTCCAGGCCTGTTTCATGAGTTTGTTTTTTAAAATAATTCTGTTGAACCACAATTCAAAAGCATTGTCTGATTTTCATTGGTTAATGTTCATAGAATTTTTATTTATTACCACTTTTGTCAGATTCAAGTTATTTATGTGGGTTTTTCTTTCATTAACAGAGGGGTGTAGAAGAGCTGGAAATGACGAGGCGGTTTTGTATCACAAAAGCAGAGTCTTTAATGAACAACTCTTCTATCTTGTCTCATCTGGTGCAGAGCTTGGCAGAAGGCAAAGAGAAAGAATTCTGCCAAGCTCGCTGGTTAAATACAGGCACACATCAAAGACATGCAAAACACAAGCTGAAATCCCATCCATCCATCCATCCATCTTCTACCGCTTTTCCGGAGGTCCGGGTCGCGGAGGCAGCAGTTCAAGCAGAGAAGCCCAGACTTCCCTCTCCCCAGCCACCTGCTCCAGCTCTTCAGAGGGGATACCAAGGCGTTCCCAGACTAGCTGGGAGACATAGTCTCTCCACCGAGTCCTGGGTCTGCCCCGGGGTCTCCTCCCAGTGGGACGTGCCTGAAACACCTCAAGTGGGAGGCGTCCAGGAGGCATCCTAATCAGATGCCCATACCACCTCAACTGACTCCTTTCAATGTGGAGGAGCAGCGGTTCTACTCTGAGCCTCTCCCGGATGACTGAGCTCCTCACCCTATCTCTGAGGGTGAGTCCAGCAATCCTACGGAGAAAGCTCATTTCAGCCGCTTGTATCCGCGATCTCGTTCTTTCGGTCATTACCCAAAGCTCGTGACCATAGGTGAGAGTAGGAACGTAGATTGACTGGTAAATCGACAGCTTTGCCTTAGAACTAAGCTCCCTCTTCACCACAACAGACCGGTACAACGTCCGCATCACTGCAGATGCTGCTCCAATCCGTCTGTCGATCTCTCGCTCCATTTTCCCCTCACTCGTGAACAAGACCCCAAGATACTTAAACTCCTCCACTTGGGGCAGGAGCCTGTCCCCAACCCGGAGAGGACAATCCACCTTTTTCCGGCTGAGGACCATGGACTCGGACTTGGAGGTGCTGATTCTCATCCCAGCCGCTTCACACTCAGCGGCAAACCGTCCCAGCAAGAACTGTAGGTCATTGCTGGATGAAGCCAACAGGACAACATCATCTGCAAACAACAGAGATGAGATCCTGTGGTCACCAACCTGCAGGAGGGATCATGGAAGTCCGGTGCTATGTGGATTAGGTGGCAGTCAAAGGCGGAGACCTTGGCGGACTGATCCCAAGCTTTCTAAACTGGCTTTTGGTAAGCTGAAATCCCCCGTTATCTAAATCCCCCATTAGTCCTGTTAACTCCTCCCTTCGTCTTGGGAGGTGATGGGAAAACCTCTCCTCGCCTTAGGGGGTGAAGGTGTCAAGTCTGTTGCCGCCGCGTCCTGTGACGTCATTGGTCTTCACATGGCGGTGAGATTGCCTTTGTCCTTTCAGAGGTGTGAAATTCCTTTGCATATGTTGCCCCACACATTTCCACATGCTCTAACGTATGCAGGTATGGAATATATGAGTAATATATACCACAGGGGTACCAATATATATATGTGTGTGTGTGTGTGTGTGTGTGTGTGTGTGTGTGTGTGTGTGTGCGCGTGCGCGCGCAGTGCTGTGAAAAATCATTTGCCCCTTCCTGATTTCTTATATTTTTGCATATTTGTCACACTTAAATATTTCAGATCATCAAACAAATTTTAATATCAGACAAAGATAACCTGAATAAAGACAAAATCCAGTTTTCAAATGATGATTTCATTTATTAAAGGAAAAAACTATCCAAACCTACCTGGCCCTATGTGAAAAAGTAATTGCCCCTCTTGTTACATCATGAATTAACTGTGATTAACCACAGTTCAGTTTCAGTAGCTACACCCAAGCCTGATTACTACCAGACTTGTTGATTCAAGAAATCACTTAAATAGAACCTGTTTGACAACCTGAAGCAGGCTAAAAGATCTCAAAAAGCAACACATACCGCTGTGATCTAAAGAAAAGCAAGTTCACATGAGAAACAAAAACACAGAACAGCATCTAAAGAACTACAGGCCTCACTTGCCTCAGTTTAGACACTGGTCCATGATGGAACAATAAGAAAGAGACTGGGCAAAAATGGCATTCATGGGAGAGTTCCAAGACAAAAACCGCTGCTGGACAAAAAGAACACAAAGACTCGTCTCACATTTGCTAGAAGACATCTAGATGATCTTCAAGACTTTTGGGAAAATATTCTGGGGACTGACGAGACAAAGTTGAACTTTTTGGAAGATGTGTCCTGTTGAATCTGGCATAAAACTAACACAGAATTTCATAAAAAGAACATCATATCAACAGTCAAACATGGTGGTGGCAGTGTCGTGGTGTGGGGCTGCTTTGCTGCTTCAGGATCTGGACAACTTGCCCTAATTGACAGAACAATGAATTCTGCTCTCTACCAGAAAATCCTGAAGGAGAATGTCCGGCCATCAGTTCGTGAAGCCCTCCAATGTGACTGAATTTAAACAATTCTGTACAGAAGACTGGGTCAAAATTCCTCAACAGCGATGTAAAAGACTCATTGCCAGTTACTTTTTCACATAGTGCCAGGTAGGTTTGGATAGCTTTTTTCCCTTAATAAATGAAATCATCATCTAAAAACTGCATTTTGTATTTACTCAGGTTATCTTTGTCTAATATTAAAATTTGTTTGATGATCTGAAACATTTAGGTGTGGCAAATATGCAAAAATATAAGAAATCAGGATGGGGCAAATACTTTTTCACAGTGCTATATATATAGAGCAGGGAAAATAAGTATTGAACACATCAACATTTTTCTTATTAAACATATTTCTGATGGAATCAGAATCAAAATCCTTTATTATCATTATACCACAGTACAATGAAATTATGTGCAGTCCCCTTCAGGGCAAGGAAGAATAAAATAAAATAAAATAAGATAAGATAAGCCTTTATTAGTCCCACAATGGGGAAATTCCAGGATTGCAACAGCACAGGGATAGCAACACTCAGAGCAATGATTTAGAAGATAAGAAAATAAGAGCAGTGAATATACATATGTACACATAAATATATAAATATATACTGTATATACACAGTGTGGAGCATTGTAGCTAGATGGACTAAACAGCATAACCGTCTATTTAGTTACCCTACATGGTATGAATATGTACCCATACATATTGTCACCCTCCATAGCGACTGATATTGTCCTAGTTGTATACTGGAGGGGAGCATTTGTGTAAGTCTGTTGCGTCTTTTGCATTCAACACTATTAGGTCGTCACGTTTTTTTGCTATCTCTGCAAGCAGTCCTGCTTAGGTTATACAGTCTGACAGCCGTAGGTAGGAAGGACCTGCGAAACCTCTCGGTCGCGCATCTAGGATGATGTAGTCTACTGCTAAATGAGCTCCTCAGTGCGTTCAGTATGTCCTGCATAGGGTGGGACTTGGACTCCATCAGAGATGACAGTTTAGCCACCATCATTCTCTATATACAAAGTTAAAAATTTGCAATAGGCAAGTATAAATAAATACAAGTATGAAAACTATATATGAAAGTATATGCAATTTTATGTGTATGTCTCTATATATACACTATTCACAAAAAGTTTAGGGTATTTGGTTTTCGGGTGAAATTTATGGAAAATGTAAAAAGTTCATGCTACAGTGATATTATATCATGAAAGTAGGGCATTTAAATAGAAACATGCAATGGTGATTTCCACATCTCAAACAAATTATTGAGACAAAAGTGAACAACAGTGGTGGGTATACCACAACAAAAAATGTCAATGTCTCAATAACATGTCATGTGCCCTTGAGCATCAATTACAGCTTGATAACGACGTCTTATTGCTGTTCACAAGTCAACTTATTATCTGCTGAAGCATGGCATTCCACTCTTCTTGAAGGGCGGCCTTCAGGTCCTTGAGGTTGTGGGATCCAGAGTTACAAGCCTCTACACAGCGACTCAGCTGATCCCATAGGTTTTCTATGGGATTCAGGTCTGGAGAAAGTGCAGGCCATTCCATTTGAGGTACCCCAGCCTCCAGCAGCCGTTCCCTAATGATGCAACCTTGATGAACTGGAGCATTGTCGTCCATGAAGATGAAATTAGGCCTGTGTTGTTCATACAGGGGCACAATGACTGGATTAATGATGTTATTCAGGTAGTATCGGCTTGTCACTGTAACATTTACAAGGTGTAGGGCAGTTCTGGATTGACTAGACACACCTGCCCAGTTTGTAACACCGCCACCCCTCGTCTGGTGACAACAGTGGCTGATGTATAGCGCTCTCCTTGACATCTCCAACATTGTTGACGGCCACCATTTCTGCTCAACGTGAATTGACTTGTGTCATGAACTGAGCCTGTGTTTCCTGGGGGCTCGGTTCTGATCGATCTTGGTGACTCAGGCAGTGGGTTTATTATGTGGAGTGGCGTTTTGATTTCTTGTTGTTTTCATGTCCGTGCACCGTTTTTGTTCCCGCCTGCAGCTGCTGCTCTGGCCTGTCTGGCCACGCTCCCCTCTTTCTGACAGCCAGCTGTTTGCCCCGGTAATCATCTTTCCCGTGCTCGCCCAGGTGTTCCCAATTTGTCACGCCAGCAGCGTTTGTACAAAAGCAGCTCTTTGCTAGACAAACGCCGCTGGATCACTGTACGTGTTGGATGGTCTTCTACCCTCTCTAACCATTACGCCACTAAGGACTGTGTTCATGTATGCTCGCTGTCATCGCTGTGACCACTCGGCCTGCCCCCGCACAGTGAGTATCTGTCTTTGCGCTGTCCGCCACTGTTTATCTCCAGTGAGTGTGTTGGGCGGCCTAGAGGACTCTATGTGTATCCGAGCTGTTCTGTGTTATATGTATTATGTTAATAAATGTGTGTGTGGTGTAGCTCAGCGTTTAAATCCTCGTCCTTTCTCCCCTTGCTCATGACAGACTTGCATCAGAGAACAACACTGAGGCCACACAGTCCCTTGTCCAACATAAATGCTCCCTGGCCCATGCAAGACAATGACACCTGTGCCTGATGGTGTGGTCAGGTACTCTTGCAGGTCATCTAGCACGCAGACCATGCTGATGTGAACGGTTTCGAATGGTCCGACGTGACACTTAGGTGCCTCTCATCTCCCTTAAATGTGCTTGGGGTTGAGTGGCATTCATCATCTGGTTCTGCAGGACACTGTTTACAATAAAGTGGTCATTAGCATGGGATGTGGCCAAAGGACATCCACTTCTATGCCTTTCTGTGACTCTTCCAGTCTCTTTGTATCTCTGTTGCAATCTGCTGATGACACTCTGTGAGACTCTAAGCTCTGTGGTCACTTCCCTCAGAGAACATCCTGTTTGAAGCCTTGCAATGGTACGGCAATGTTGATCAATTGTTAGGTGTCGTCTTGGTCTCATGATGTCAAAATGTGAACAACATGATGAAGAGGACTGTTTAAATATAAATTCTTATTGAACTAGAAAATTTATTGGTCAATTCATGGATGAAACACCTGTTGTCAATTTTGCCATTAAGCACCTTGCTAGAGAACATTCATTCATTCATTCATCTTCTTCCGCTTAATCCTTTTCGGGTCGCGGAGGAGGCTGGAGCCTATCCCAGCATCTTTGGGCGAGAGGCAGGGTACAGAACAGTTACGCAAAAAGTACTAAAACACTGAATAGTTGGACATGTGCATTCAAACAGTTAGAAAAAGTCAAATTAAGTTCACCTGTAAAGGTTATAGTACATTTTAGGTGCATTCTGAAATTTCGCCTGAAAGCTGAATATCCCTAACTTTTTGTGAGTAGTGTAGATAAGCTGCATATTCACATGTTGTTTAATAGTGCAATGGCCCTAGGGTATGTGCTATTTTTCAGTCTATTTGTCTTTGCTTTTAGTGCCCTGTACCGTCTGTCTGAGGGTAACAGCTGGAACAGGTGATGTGCTGGATGGGACGTGTCCTTCAGGATACTCTGAGTTTTTCCGTGGCAGCGGGACTTTTACAGCTCCTCTCAGGAGAGGAGAGCACAGTCAATGATATTTTGTGCTGTGTTGATGACCCTCTGGAGGGCTGTCTTTTCCTGGACAACAGCTAGCAAACCACACTGAAATGCAGTAAGCCAATACACTTTCAATGGAGTATCTATAGAAGGACACCAGCAACTCCTTAGCTAGGGGATTGTTTTTTAAGACCATTAGAAAGTGCAGTCACTGTTGTGCCTTCTTGATCAGTGCCATGGTGTTGGTTTTCTAGGTTAAATTGTCATCTTTGTACATTCCTAAGAACTTAAAGTCAGAGATCCTTTCCACCTGGTCTCGTTGATGTATAAGGGCTGAGGGCTGGCTCTGGTTTTCCTGAAGTCCACTATTATTACCTCCGCCAAGGAGGTAATGTTTTTACCGGGGTCTGTCTGTCTGTCTGTCTGTTACCAACATAACTCAAAAAGTTATGAACGGATTTTGACAAAATTTTCAGGAAAGGTGTGTAATGGCACAAGGAATAGATGATTACATTTTGGTGATGATCTGAAAGTGCATACCTCCACCAAGGGCTTTGTTTGTATTTGTGCAGCAGGATTACACAAAAACTACTGGATGGATTTGGATGAAATTTTCACCAGAGGTGGTTCTTGGCCTACAGAGGAACCCATTATATTTTGGTGATGATCTGAGAATGCATACCTCAGCCAAGGCTCTTATCTTCTCACAGTGTGTTAGCAACAATACTCCAAAAGTTATGAACGGATTTTGACGAAATTTTCAGGAAAGGTGTGTAATGGCACGGGGAACAGATGATTACATTTTAGTGACGATCTGAGAGTGCATACCTCCACCAAGGGCTTTGTTTGTATTTGTGCAGCAGAATTACACAAAAACTACTGGATGGATTTGGATGAAATTTTCACCAGAGATGGTTCTTGGGCTAGAGAGGAACCCATTATATTTTGGTGATGATCTGACAATACATACCTCAGCCAAGGCTCTTATCTTCTCACACTGTGTTAGCAACAATACTCCAAAACTGATGGACAGACTTTGATGCAATTTTCATCACAAGTGGCTATAGGCCTACACACAAACCCATTACATTTTGGAGGTGATCCATGAGAAACGGAAGGAGCCTTGGCGGAGGTATGCGCTCTATGAGTGCTTTTCTAGTTTCTTTTATTTTGGTGGTATTGAGAACCAAATTATTATTTCTGCACCATGATGTTAATTTTTCCACCTCGACCCTGTATGCAGTCTCATCTTTCCCTGTGATGAGCCCAACCAATGTCATGTCATCTGCAGATTTCAGAATGGAATTACTTGGGTGGGTGGAGATGCAGTCATAAGTCTATAGATTATAAAATAGAGGACTCAACACACATCCCTGTGGGGAGCCAGCATTAAGGCTCAATGCTGGGGAAAGGTATGACCCCATTTTAACCCTCTGTCTGCGGTTGCTGAGAAAGTCTTTTATCCAGAGGCAGATGGAATGTGAGAGGCTGAGGTTATTTAATTTATTTACCAAAATGTGGGGGGTGATAGTGTTAAATGCAGAGCTGAAATCAATGAAGAGAAGACTGGCATAACAGTGCTTCTGTTCCAGATGGATCAGGGTTGTGTGGAGGGCTGTGGCTATAGCATCCGTGGTCGATCTGTTGTTCCTGTATGCAAACTGGTAAGGATCGAAAGTTAATGGAAGTCCTTGAGTGATATGGTTCCTGACCAGTTTCTCAAAACACTTCATAATAACTGGAGTGACAGCCACTGGCTGGAAGTCATTTAGACTGGTGATGGTTGTCTTTTTTGGGACAGAGATAATAATTGAGGACTTCAGGCAGGGTGAAACAGTGGCCTTAGCTAAGGATAGGTTGAAAATTTTTGTAAAAATCCCTAGATGGTCTGCACAGTCTTTCAGCACCCTACCAGTGATGCCGTCAGGGCCTGCTGCTTTCCTGGGATTTACTGCCCTTAGCATGCGTCTCACATTGTGAGCCAATGACCTGAGATTTTCACCAGATGTCAGTAACAACCCAAGTAATCCATACATACAAACACATCAAGGCAACTGTGTTCACAAAACAAGTTATATTTAATATGGTGGAATGACACTGGGAATAAGTATTGCGCACACTTGGTGAAATTCATTTAATATTTAGAAGAAACGCTTTTGTTGGTAGCAACAGCTTCCAGTCACCTCCTGTATAGAGAAATTAGGCACAGGCATTGCTCAGGAGTGATGTTAGCCCATTCTTCCACACAAACTGTCTTCAAACTTTGAAGGTTCTGTGGGTGTCTTCTATGAACTCGGATCTTCAGTTCGTTCCATAGATTTCTAATTGGATTCAGGTCAGGTGACTGGGCCATTCTAGCAGCTTTATTTTCCTTCTCTGGAGCAAGTTGAGAGTTTCCTTGGCTGTGTGTTTGGGATCACTATCTTGCTGAAATGTCCACCCTCATTTCATCTTCAGCATCTTGGCAGATGGCAACAGGTTCTTATCAAGGATGTCTCTGTACATTTGTCCATTCATCTTTCCTTCAATTATACAAAGTCTGCCTGTACCATGTACTGAAAAAAAAAACCCACACCATGATGCTCCCACCTCCAAATTTCACTGTTGGTATGGTGTTTCTGGGCTGATGGGCAGTGCCATTTCTCCTCCAAACATGCTGTGTGTTGTGGCGTCCAAAAAGTTCAATTTGGGGTCTCATCTGACCAGACTATATTCTCACAGTACTTTACTGGCTTGCCCCCAAATGTTGTGCAGCAAACTTTAAACAAGCTTCAACATGCTTTTGTATGTATATGTATGTATGAGTGTGTGTGTGTGTGTGTGTGTGTGTGTGTGTACATATATATCATACATAGTGTTACTCTACTGTATACTAGTACATCTTAAAAAATTAGAATATTGCAAAAAATCAGTTTTAAAAAGTCAAAGTTTCATATTTTATTCATCACAAAAAATGAGCTGTCTCAAGCCTTCTTTTGCTTTAAATTTGTTGATTATGCTTTTTAATTCTAATTTTTTAGTAATTGTAGCACATTTCATGGCTCAGTCCTTCTTTTTGGATAAACATTTTTCATTTAGCTCAGACTTCGATCCCTTTATATTCCTGTTGTGTTACGCTTTAGATAATTCAGAGTGTGCATCATCACAATCTTGTATTTTTTTTTTCTTTCAACTTTTGACTCTTAGGACATGACAGGAGCAGTCAGAACTCAATGAAGCTGATGTAGAAAAGTTTCATCGCTGACAGCCTACAGATGTAAAACAGCTCATTTACACAATAAAGTCTCTGCCTTAAAAGAACTGTAAAACTTAGTTGAACCTGAACTGTGAAACATAATAGAAACTTTTCACACATACACAAAGCTGAGTTCTCTCATATTCACTATCTCTCTATCCAATCTGTAAAGGGGTTTTGAAACTGTTTCCTGACAATGTCGTCACAGCCCCTTTATTAGATTTGATAGGACAATCTTAAGGCCCCATATACCACACTTTTTTCCACACGTTAACACCATCCTCCCTCTTTCATCACTATTGCTAAGCTTGCTGGCTAGCTCCTAGCTCAGGAAATGAGTTTGAGCCAACTAACGTAAATTCATCTTAAAAGAATGAATCCAATCCAACTTTATTTATAAAGCACTTTAAAAACAACCACAGCTGCCACAAAGTGTTGTACATCAATGATAAACTCCGGGCAGATGAGAGCTTGAAGGAAGGACTCATGGGTGCAGGCAGGATCAGTTCCAAGGACAATTCATTAAACCAAGCTCAGGAACAAAATAATAACAGCACGGGGGCTGAAAATAAACCTAAACAAGCGAGGCAAAATAAACTCACGGAGGAAATCAAGGCACAGGAGTATACAGGAACAATGACCTCTCACTGGACACAAAATAGAGACTCACATATATAAGGGCAGGACAAACAACAAGATGCAGGACAGCTGAGAACAATCAAGGTCTGAGCAATGCACACATGAGGGCAATGGTGACAATACAGATAACAGGGGATGAGCACAACAGACCAGGGGAGACACAGAAGACAACAACTTTAAAAATAACAATATACAGTGGACAAATAATAATAATCACGGCAGGGAAAACACATGGACATCAAATAGTGACACAGAGGACAAACAGGGGGTTTGCAACATGACTAGAGACACAAAGGACAATCAAACACTAATAATAATACAAATGAGAATCAAATTACAAAAGACAGCCACAAAACGACGACAAGGGATGAGGACAGGACTACATGCAAAAAACAACTAGGGAGCACAAGGGACACTTAATAATAATCATGATAATAATAATACAAATAATCCTAATAGTAATCAAGGGGAAAAAACATGGAAACCAAAATGAACATAAAGCATGGGCACGGTCCCTGGCTGTGCCCCGATCATGACATAAACTAGTGCATGCCCATAAAAAGAAAGTATTCTTGTCTGGATCAGGTAGCCCAGTTAGGCTTTACAGGCCCAAATGTAGGCTGAGTTTGAAAGTGGAATACAAAGAGGTGTAGCCTATATGTGTATCTGTGTGAATGAACAGGGCACCCTTGATAAAGAGGTTACTTCTCAGTGGAACTACCCTGTATAAATAAAGGTTAAATAAAAATATGTAGGCAATCACATGTTAGACTTTGACAAATATAAAAGGGACTGAACGCCATTTATTTGATTGTGTGAATATTAATTACAGAACATCTAATTATTGAAAACAAATAGGACATCCAGTATTAGCAGCTGTTTCGGAACTCTTGATTTTTTTTTTTTTTTTATCAGATCACTTATTTAATCTTTTATGAGTTATATTCATAAGTGTTGTATCTTGCACTTTGGGGAATGGGAGTTGTTCAGTCACCATTATAATTGTTTTAGTTTATATGTGTAGCTTATAGTGTATCATCAATAAACTCATGCAGTACTATAACAGGACACATTTACAAATATTTGAGACCCATTCTAGTGCATCCTTTTATATTTTAGCAATAAGTACAAAACACCCAACATTATTATACACAGCAGAATGACCTGTTTGGCTGCAAGTGTTGCATCAGTGTTGCCCATTTGTCTGTAACTATTTAAATAAAAATGATTTATTTCGTTATTTGGGCATGTTTGTGCCTTGTCGTCATTTTGTCAAAGCGTGCATATGTGTCCGCGTATGATATGCAATTGATCTGGCCATTCTGCTCCACAATCATGGCGGTATTATTATTAAGTTTTTAATTTTTAGACACTCAAGCAGGAGAGGAAACTTGCGGTCCCGGCAAAAGACAGTGGTACCACACGGGTGAAGCAGCAGTCGGGACTCCCGTCTACCACTGACTGAGTAAACAGAGCGTGCCTCCCTACAAAGGATCGTAGTCTGCTCGGTCGGACACCAGTGTTGGAGAAGCAGCAGCTGAACCAGTGGATCACAGTCCTTCGCAGGGAGCCAAGCCCAGCCTGCTCGGTTAACGGGAGTCTTGGCTGCTGCTTTACCCATATGCCACCACTGTCCTTTGCGGCACCACAAGTCCCCGCCAGCACCCCCCCCCCCCCAAGTGAACCTGCGCACCTCATGTTCTCCATGCTGAATTATCCATTAAACCTACGCAATCATGGCAACTTTATGGTATAATTTTTTAAGCATTAAATCTTGAGTGTTATCTTTTTCTAGTCAAATTTGTTGCTTTTTGCTTCCTTGTTCTGCTCACAGAGTGCTGTGGTTACTGATGCCGTGATGCCGCGTATTATCCAATCAGTACGGAGTCAATCTGAAACCCCATCTACACTTCTAGAAGCCACAGCATGAGGAGACAGAGCAGTGGCTACACTTTTATTGATAAAAGTTACATATTTTGATTGAACAACTCCATACTCGGGGATGCACACCCTGGTAAGCTGAGCAAAGCACTTGTAAAATTTGAGGTCAGTCTGACAAACGGTTTGGGAGATATCTGAGGAACACATACACAGATGGACAAACACACACAGACATAGATTTTGTGCATTTATAGCTAGATAAAACATAAAAACAATAAAATACAGCTAAAAAAGCACAAAACAGCACAAATAAAACAATAATCGTACAATAGAAGCAACAAAAACAAAATCAATGTCTCAAACTGGGTCAAAAGCCAGAGAACAAAAATGGGTTTTAAGATGAGTTTTAAAACTGGACAGTGAAGAGGCCTGTCTGATGGACAAAGGCAGATTATTCCATAATTTAGGCGCAGCAACAGAAGAAGCTCTGTCCCCTCTGAACTTCCTCTTTGATTTCAGTATCTCCAGGATCAGCTGATCAGATGACCTGAGAGACCAAGCAGGAGTGTAAGGATGGAGCAGCTCAGAGAGGTAAGGCGGGGCAAATCCATTTATCGGAATCAGAATCAGAATAAACTTTATTGTCCCTCATGGGAAATTTGTCTTGGATGACAGTGCTACATAATGCTGCATTCATCTTCAGTCACAGTTTAAAACAACACACACAATCAGCAATGTTTAAAAACAAGAATTAACATTAAAAAAAAATCATATTCTGCAATAAAAACAATAAAATAGCCTCAGATCAATAAAAAATTTGAACAATAAAAACCTAGAAAAGTAAAAACCAAGCTTAGAAATAATAATTGTAAAAATATTTAATGATTTAAAAGCAAATACAATTTTTTTTAAAATGAACCCTTAAGTGCACAGGCAGCCAGTGAAGGGAGGCTAAAATAGGTGTAATGTGGTCCTTTTTACGTGTTCCAGTTAAAAGACGTGCAGCGGCATTTTGAACCAACTGGAGACGTGAGAGGGAAGACTGGCTGACTCCAAAATAAAGTGCATTACAGTAATCCAGCTGAGACAAATGAAATTAAGCATCACTGGTGGACAGGGGTGTGTGGTTACAGTGGTTGTCAGGATGTAGCCGGTCCCCAGAGTACAATAAGCACAGAAACATTCATGAATGGGTGAACGACTAAGCTGCTAGCATCAGCTAGCCACCTTGGGTCTCAGTTAGAGAATAACATATAGAAAAATAAGTTAAATAATGTCTAGGAGTGATGTATATGGTCAAGTGTAGATGAACAAGAATTCCAGTGGGGGTGAATAGAATTTACAGAAAGAGCAACAAAATTGGCTGACTCGACAATGTCAGTGGCCTGTCTGTCAGACTCTTCCCACCGAGGTGAGCTCTAATGCAGTTAGACAGACTGACTCCAACCACCTAGCCAAGCTAATGCCTCAATGTAGCATCACAGCAAAAATATATGAAAATAAGTCAAAATTATGCAAGACATATTATCAAATGTGGATTAATGAACCAGGTGAAAACAGGGATGTCTATTAGGGAAAATAACAATATAAACCTCACTTGGTAAGAAAGCATCATAAAGGATTTTGCTGCACAAGCACAGTTTAAACTCTAAAAGAAATGGCCACACACTGTTACAAGAGTCTTAGTCACTGTATTGTAGTCTGTAAGGACGACTGTAGCTTCTGAGAGACAGATACGATGAGGACCATTTAATTTGACAGGGGAAAATCTGGGGCACTGGGGTGTAGCGAGGTCGTCATTCAAAGGGACCCTTTTTTTTAACCGAGGGTCTCCCTTTGAGGGGATGCTCCATTTATCATGTCTCAGTGACAGGAGCTATCTACCATGATTAGACTTTCTGTCCAAATGGCCAGGGAGGCTGAAAGAGAAACGGAAAGACTTCTTCTGAATAAACCAACGTGTTTGTTACGCCTGACTGGCATAGTCAGGTCACATGAATGGGTTTACAACTCCCTATGAATATATTAAACCACACTGTATGTGCCACAGTGAAGAATATTAAGAAGGTCCCTGACCAATACCACTGTTATATATGTATACTGTTTCTAATCAAGCTGTTTCTATACCCATTGTTTCCATTGTCATTTGCATTTCAAATGTGTACTGATGTACTCATACAGTTATAAACAGTTTCTGATCGACTGTAAAAAAAAAAAATGCAAATTGCACAAGCCTGTATGACAAGTATGATACGGATAAATGGATGGATTTGTTGCTCTTGCACAATTTTTCCCCCCATTTTCAATAATCTTTTGGTACATATTTTAAAGAAATATTCTCCTACCAAGGCCAAGTATTTTATTAAATCACTGAGAGATACTGTAGGTAGTGTACAATATCAACACAGTGTGTAAGTCACACTGCTGCAGGCTGGTCGGGACATTTAAGAGGCAGTCCCCAAACATGCTGCAGGGTCTGTTTGCTTGATCACCACTGATCTTGTGCATACAGGCAGTAAACCTGGGTAAAAAAAAAAGTCCCTGCTATTTGTGTAGCCATTTCTCAAATAAAGAGCTGAATTGCTTTCTCTATACATTGAGAAAACGTGAGTATTCATTTAGCAGTCTACTGTGAAGTTGTTTGAGAGTGGAAATGAAATGGCAGCACAGAGAAAACACCGGGGGGGTGGGGGGGGGGGGGGTGGATGGATAAAGAGTCTGACCTAGTTGGGGCAAGCATAGCAGCCCGAGGCCTGAAGCTTCCTTAGCCCTGGCTTCATTTCAGGTCATTTCTTCTGCTTTTTTTTTCCTATTTATCTTCCCTCCTCTTCCTTTGTCTCTGCCTGCATCTGTCTATACAGTGACCAGAATGAAATATGTAACGGCTGTTTATCAGTCAGGCACAGGTTTATAGGCATTCTACTGCGGGACTCACTTGAAGTGTTGATGCTCTCGAGAGGAGCGGATCTTAGAGGAGTAGCGCTCAGCCAGCTTGTCCAGGCCTCTGGAGTACTCAAGCTGGAGCTCAGCCTTTCGGCGGAAGAAATCCTGCAGGTCCTGCAGCAGCTGCAGCCTGGACTCTGACTGCTGCTCCAGACACCGGAACTGCTCCACCAGCTGGTTACGGATCTCTGCACATAAATAAGGGAGACTTGCTTCAGAATAAATGGAGCCTCTTTGGGGGACCACGCGTACAGGCTGGGCCCCATTTTAGCCTGCCAAACAGCGCTGCAGGGCAGCATTTAAACACAATTTTTAAATCAAAACAAATCAAGTACATACAAATATGTGAGGATACAGTCAAGCCAGGACAAGCATTAAAAAGACTTAAGTCATCATAATTGGGTAAAACTGAACGTCAAAATGCATTTGTCTACACAGTATGTGTTTGTGTGTGTAGTGGGAAGTGGGTAGTGTGGGGGCGTCTAAATGCTGGGGTAGCACACATGCATGAGATGCATGTCTGATGATTGCAGCAGACAGCATGGAAAATATAAAATAGGTCAGCTTCTCAAAATGCATTGTGCTGAGTGAGGCTTCAGAGAAGTTTCTCTTAAAAAAAAAAAGAAGCAGGAATTCATTCAATTACAACCTAACTGTGGTTTCTTTGTATGAAGTCTGGAAACTGGATGCTCTCAGTCACAGTCTGAGAATGAGCAGAATGTATGTTCTGGTCAAAATTTTCAAAATACTGATGAAGTGATAATAATAATTATGTGCTGAGTTTTCATTCATTAAGACTCCTTAGTACTGTATATGCAATACAAATATACTTCAAACCCATTTATTCAGTTCTACATACATATTCATGAATTCTAAGGTTCCAAAAGTGTTTTTCTGACATCTTTTATGCTATTGCAAATGCAAATATGGAGGAAGTCCGACAGGCAGCATCATTTATTTGTTTTAAAAAATTATTGTATCAAACTTTATTGCCATCATATAATCATGTGATTCTTGAAGTATAAGAGACCATTTTAAGGCATTTTTTTTTTCCTTTTTCTTTTTTGCTGGTGTGATGGAATGATTCGAAAATGAAGTTGAACAATGCTGAGAAAGAATCTTTTCCTGTATAAGAACTGGGCTTTTTTTTCAGTCTTTAATTTTTCTCTCATTCTTTTTTTAATCATTGTTGTGCAAATAAATAAAAGCTTTACAAGAAAAATTGCCATAAAATGTTGACACAATAAAAATAATCACTAGAGTGATACAACAATGTATACCTTATTGTAAATAACAACAAAATGAGGACTTGGTTAGATAAATTAGCAGATATACAGAAGATATGCTGACACATGTAGCGGTTTGATTCAACCCCCACAACACACAGACAGAACACAGAGACAGTCAGCTCGCACTCCTGGGTTTTTTCCGCTGCATGCTGCGTTTACAGCCGTGAGGTTAAATTGTCATCCATGCATTGTGTTCATGCATCCTGTCTGTACTTCTGATATGCAAATGCCCAGATTAACTGCTGTGAATGTCTTTGATCTATTGTTTGAGTTGAGTATATAAGCGGCACTGTGCTGTAAATCTGCCTCTCAATCTCACTTCTGCATCTGCTGCTGCAGGACACAGACATTGTGTCCTCCTTCTCTGAGAGCCGTGGGCTCGCTCTCGGCGCGCACGCACGGCGCCGGGAGCAGAGCTTGTGACGGCGGTATGATAATAAAACTCTACTTAAAACCTTCAACAACGCTCCCTTATTTTATCATCCACCGCACACACTGAATTCTATTCTTGAAGGTTATGGATTCACAAACCTCAAAAAAATCTTCTTAATGACTAGTATCCAGAGAATTAAATGATGTGTACTCTTCACTATTCATTAACACAACTGGAAAGTCAAGCGATTTGACTTTTTTTTTTTTTTTTTTGCTTTTAGGAGCCTACATTAGAGCTCTAATTTTATTTTATTTCATTTGACATTACTTTATCTCTGCTGTATAGTGTTGATTCCAATGTTGTCATAAATACACTGGCTAAGAGTCTGCTGACAGATAATCATATAGGTTTCGTAGGTCCTTCCTACCAACGGCTGTCAGACTGTACAACCTAAGCAGGGCTGCTCGCAGAGATAGCAAAAAGACGTAACAAACTAATAGTTTTTTGAATGCAAAAGATGCAATAGACTTACACAATGGTCCCCTCCGGCATACAACTAGGAACATACCGGTCGCTATGGAGGGTGAGAATATGTATGGGCACATAATCATACCATGTAGGATAACTAAGTAGACGGTTATGCTGTTTCATTCCATCTAGCAACAATGCTCTGCACTGTGTGTGTTTATATATTTACATATTTATTCCATCTAGCTACAATGCTCAGCACTGGGTGTGTTTATATATTTATATATCTACATATTATTCCATCTAGCTACATTGCTCCGCACTGTGTGTGTTTATATACTTGCATATTTATTCCACCTAGCTGCAATGCTCCGTACTGTGGGTGTTTATATATTTACATATTTATTCCATCTAGCTACAATGCTCTGCACTGTGTGTTCATATATTCATATATTTATTCCATCCAGCTACAATGCTCTGCACTGTGTGTCTGTGTGTGTGTGTATATATATATATTTTATAGTAATACGTACATATGTATATTAGCTGCTCTTGCTTGCTTGTTTTTTTCTTGCCTTCTGATTGTTGCTCTGAGTGTTGCTATCCCTGTGCTGTTGCAATCCTGGAATTTCCCCGTTGTGGGACTAATAAAGGCTTATCTTATCTTATCTTATTGTGTAAAAAACTAGAACTCAATCAAATGAGAGATTAAAATGACCCGAAAATGCAAATGTGCAAGTAAACAAAACAAAAAATAATAAAATTTTTCTGAAAAAAAAAATCATAATCCCAGATTTGATCGCAATATGGTCATTGTTGCAATGATACTGAACCATTTCACACTAAACAATAGATTGTAATGAACAAGACTTCTTGGTTTGGGCAGCATCACTGTAAAGTTTTAATACTGTATCAAGGTCTCAGAATTGCCATTTTATCATAGCAAGCTCCTTCTTTTTCAGTTCAAGCTGTTTAAAGCTGACAAGCTAAACAACACACCAGCTTTGAAAAACAGACTGCTATAGGACTCAGTGTGTGTGTGTGTGTGTGTGTGTGTGTGTGTGTGTGTGTGTGTGTGTGTCACTGCTAATGAACACAAAACACATGATGGGAGCTTGAGGGGCGGAGCCAATGCTAACCAAGGAACATGCTTAATAATAATAGACAGGAACACAGCCATCAACAGAGGGGAACCCCTGGCTGCAGAAAGTCAGTTTTATTCCAGAATATGAGACCCATTCATCCAAATGACTGAAAGCTTTTCACTGAGCTTAGCCGGTTCCCCAGCATGCCCTCGCCAAGTTGAACTTACATGAATTCACCGCTGAGATGACATTACAACGGTGGTTCTGGTTATGGGGCAGGAAGTCTAGAAAGATTTAATTTTCCAAGATGGTTCTTAAATGAATTAACGTTGCTGCTTCCACAGCTACTTTAGGTAGTCGGTTCCAGTAGTTGATGACACGTTGACTGAAAAAGTTTTTCTGAAAATTAACTCTGCATCTAGACTTAAAAAATGGATGTGGGTTTGTAGATTGTTGAGGTAAGTGAGAAAGAATACACAGACACCTGAATGTTTCTTAAACAGACACTTTTTAAAATCCAGTTCCAGTCCTTCTCTAAGTTGGCTAGGTGTTGATGCCTTAAGTAATGAAAGCACCATAGGTGCTGATGCCTCTGTGCTTGTGGCGCAGTAGCATGGGATAGCTAAGTATCGTGTCAATCCATGCATGCAAGCTTTTGAATTGCTTGCTATTTGTTAACAAGGCACTATTTTTTCTGAAGGGACCCATGCAGTCATGCACAGCAACAGCAAATTATTTTACATTTTTTTGGAACAATTAAGATGTGAAATTAGAAAATTTCCCACAGAAACGAGAACATTCCAGGGAAAAACACCAACATAAATCAGGCCCCATTCACACACCTATGATGCTGATTTCACCATTACAACGCACACGAGCTGCACCTCATTGGTTGATGTGTCTCCTACAAGGCGGTCTGTTCAAGTCTGTTCATCCCCTTCCAAGATGGACACCTGGACATTAAATTTTCTTATATCTTCAAAGCTAAGCAGCGAAGCATGTTTCTGAAAACAATTGAGGCAAGAACTAAATGGTGTTATTGCTGAATATGTGTTTACTTTTCACTAACAACAGCTATTTTAAAACTTCAGCATGATGCGTGGAGGGGCGGAGCATGGGTACGGAGTAGACGCGCCCTTACCAGCTCCGATATATCTTTTCATAAATGTTATTTTAAACGTCACTGTGTCTTGTTATATTTCTCCTTATCATATTGAGACTACTTGAGAAACCCGCTGACATGTCTGGGAAGAACACTTCTCGTCAGGAACGCTCTACCCGAGCCCTTAATCGTCAAGCCAGCAAGAAAGCCAACTACCCGTCTCCTGTACATGGCGTTGATGAGGATGCAGAAGAGCCGTCACTTCTGGGCCTGGTAAGGCTAATTGAAAGTTTCCGAGCTGAAACGCGGGACTCATTAGGCACACTGCAGACTTCTTTGGACTCGTTTGGGACACGTCTGACCGAGGTCGAAACTTCTGTGCAGGTGTGTGACGACAGGATTACGGCACTCGAAGCCAGGTGTGAAATGCTGGAGAAATGCAACAAACTGCTAATGGCTAAAACGGAGGACCTTGAATCGAGGAGCAGACGCCAAAATCTCCATGTGCTTGGTCTACCGGAAAACATAGAGGGGCCACAAGTTACAACATTTATGACAGACTTCTTCACCGAGACGCTGGGTATGGAGGTTCCTGACGGGCCTGAGATGTTGGACCGAGCACACCACCTTGCTTCCCGGCCTGCCCGGGGTCAAAATGCTCCCCCGAGACCCATGATTGTAAAGGTGCATCATTTCAGAGTAAAACAGTGCATTCTCCAGCTCGCCAGAGAGAAGGGCCCGCTTACTTACCGCGGTCACAAAGTCTACATTTTCCCCGATTTTACTGCTGATGTCACCAAACGAAGGGCATCTTTTATTAACATCAGGCGAAAGCTTCACGCTGCAGATGTCAGATACAGCTTGGTGTTTCCTGCCCAACTCCAAGTGTCATTCAACGGCAGCAAATACAGCTTTGATACAGCGGAGGAGGCGGAGAATTTTTATTCAGAGACCATAGCCCCATCCCTCCGAGCGGTCCATGTGGATGACACCAATGGGTAACTTTTCACTAGCCCTTTTGGGCAGTCTCCAGTTTCCAGACATACAGTATATAAATTAAGCAGTTTAATAAGTTCTTTTTCTTGTCACTTTATGGACTTTTTAATTCACTTTAAGCTGTTTCATTGTACAGGTTTGGATGTAGTGAATCGAGGTAATATCAGTGCTCATGTTACCCTTTTTTTTTTTTTAAAGGAGTATTTTATTTTTAAAGTTCTTCAGATGTTTAAACTATACATTTGCGTATGGAGCACTGGTTTAGTGCAGAGTTAAGTTGTGTTTTGTAGGGTGTAGATGCTCAGTTTAGGGAAGCGTTCAAAGTATGAGGGAGGTTTTGTGTTTTTCATTCTTTTTTCTCCACACTCCCCTTTTCTGTTTGTTTTGGTTTTTGTTGTATTGTTTGTATTTGTCAGGAGGTTCCATATATAAATTCTCAATGTATAAACTTTTAAACAAAAGTATTATCCGTATCATTTGGAATAATGGTTAGCAGTGCAGAAATTAAATTGTGTTCTTGGAATGTACATGGGATCCAGACCCCTATTAAACGTAAAAAAATTCTTAACTATTTAAAAAAAGAGAGGGTACAGATAGCATTCCTCCAAGAGACCCATCTAAACAATGATGAACACCTAAAGTTAAGAAGGGAATGGGTGGGCCAGATCTACTATTCCTCCTTCACTACTAACAGCAGAGGGGTAGCCATTTTGGTTCATAAATCCCTTCCTTTGACAGGGGTGGAGATTAAGGCCGATACTGCAGGAAGGTATGTCATGGTTAGAGGGACACTCTTTGGGGTCCCTGTGTCCTATTTAAATGTGTATGCCCCCCCGATTCCTTCAACTGATTTTTATACTAAGGTATTCTTATTCAGAATGGATCAAGGTCAAAGGTCAAATCTCTTGTTGTCTCCCTTGATTCAGAAAAGGCCTTTGATAGGATTGAATGGCCTTATCTTCTAGGTGTCCTCTCAAAATTCAATCTTGGTGACAACTTTATTAGGTAGATATCCTTGCAATATGCTGCCCCCCATGCCTCTGTTATTACAAATGGCCTGAGGTCCTCCACATTCACAGTGAGACGTGGTTCTAGACAGTTCTGCCCGGTCTCACCAATTCTGTTTGCCCTTGCTATGGAGCCTTTAGCGGAGGCCATTAGATGTAATTCCTTGGTAACAGGTATAGATGTGGGTCCCACAAATCATAAAATTTCCCTTTATTGTGATGATGTCCTCCTCTATCTAAGTAACCCAGAATCTTCTATTACAAGAGTTGTTGAAATAATTAATTCTTTTGGCCATTTTTCAGGTTATAAGATTAACTACTCTAAATCTGAAGCCATGCCCCTTACTCCTCAGGTATCCTGGTCTCCACTGTGCTCTACCCCCTTCCGCTGGTCTCCATCAGGTTTTGTTTATTTGGGCATACACATTACTCCCTCTCTTTCTGACTTATATAAAGCTAACTTTGTTCCTGTAATTTGTAGAATCAAGGAAGACTTGGCTCGCTGGACGGCCTTGCCTCTATCTCTCTTAGGAAGGGTCAACCTTGTCAAAATGGTTATACTTCCTCGGTTTTTGTACCCCTTCCAAATGATCCCAGCTCTTTTAACAAGAAAATCACTTGCTATTCTTAATAGCTCTTTGACATCTTTTCTGTGGAGGAACAAGCGAGCCAGGTTAAAACTTAGCACATTACAGCGCCCACTGGATGAAGGAGGCCTGGCAGTGCCAGATTTTAGGCGCTATCAAATTGCTTCCCTCTCTATTTACATTTGGCACTGGTTTAAAAATGATCCCACATCCACCTGGCTTAATATAGAGGCGGCTCCGGTGGCCCCTATCCCTCTTAGTCACATATTATACGCATCTAAGAAATGGGTTTGTCTCAAATTAAAGGGGAATTTTATTTTACAGAATACTTTAAAAGTTTGGAGGATGGTGAAGAAGCTTGGAAATCAGGATGGCTCCTTTTCCCCCCTCACACCTATTTATTTAAACCCAGATTTTGCCCCTGGTCTGGCTGACCAAGCCTTCTCCTTGTGGTCTGATAGAGGAGTAAAAACTGTAGGTGACTTGATGACAGGAGGCACTCTGCTGTCTTTTGAGCAGCTCAGAGAGAAGTATAATCTCCTACAGAATAACTTTTTTAGGTATCTGCAAATTCGTAGTTTTATTTCTTCACCTATCAAGCTGCACCCTAATGGGTTCTCTCTTTCACATATGGAGGAGGTGATTCAGAAACCAGACACTAGAAAACTAATCACTAGGTTCTATAAGACCCTCTCAGTCCCTTCCAGTGATTGCACAGCTCATGTCAGATCTCTTTGGGAAGTGGATTTTGGAGAATCATTTTCACCTGATATATGGGATGAGCTGCGGTCAGGTAGTGCAAACTACCTTTTTACTAACAAAGCTAGAGAGTTACAATTCAAGATCATATACAGGCTTCATATTACTCCAGTGAAATGCAATAAGTTTAACCCTCTATTTTCAAAATTTTGTAATAAGTGTAAAATTTCTGAAGGTTCATATTTTCATTGTTTATTTAAATGTCCTCCTATTTATCACTTCTGGGTAAAAATTTGTGAAGAAATTGATATTATATTCAAGAAAAATCTAGCCCTCACTCCTCTTAGCTGCATTCTAGGAGTAAATCCTACCCCACTGAATCTTCGCTCCTCCGCACTCAAACTGTTGCAGGTGCTTCTCTTTTGTGCAAGAAGATGTATTCTTCTTTTATGGTCCTCAGACTCTGCTCCTACAGTTACACATTGGATTCGTGGTGTGATGGAATTTATCCCATTAGAAGTTATTAGCTTCTGGTTTAAAGACAAACCTTTTCGTTTTTTTGATATATGGGCCCCTTTTTGAGTTATATAGGAGGAGATGGCGCCCAGGCCCTCCGGAGTGGCCTCTATGGTGTTGCTTGGACTGAGAGGTCAAAGTGCATTACCAAATAGACCACCATTATTTCCAATTGTGTTTTCAGGATGCAATTCTTCTGCTTCTGACAAATTTTTATTGTATTGTGGTATTTTATATATATATATATATATATACAGTATATATATATATACATTTTTTGTATGTGTGTGTGTGTGTGTGTGTGTGTGAGATGATGGGGTGGGAGTTTGGGGGCTGAAAAAGAGGGTTCTCTTTTGGCTCTTTTCCATTATCACAGTTCGGCTCAACTCGTTTCGATTCGCCACTACTCGTTTCTCCCTCGGTTGTGTATCCATTACAACCGTGTAAAGCCGTGTAAATCGGTGGTGGGCGGGACTGAGGCGGCGCCACACTCTGCTGACGTAAAGCACGCGACCAAATCCTTCACAACAAAGAAAAAAATGGAGGATAACGAGCGGAGGATTTCCACGTTGGTCGCTATTCTTCTGTGGCTTTTTAACGCAATGAATGTGTTTAAACAGAGAAGAGAGTTTTACAGGGGAAGACGACGTGCATTGAGAGAACACATGTTGGAGCAGTACAGGAGACTCGCGGTAGCCCTGGTGGAATATGAAGCAGCGGAATATGAAGCAGAGAGCTTAATTGCCCGGCACATGAGGCACATCATGCACATCAGGCACATGAGGGAGAAGATTTTGGGTTTGGTATTGACTTGTTGTGCACTGCATAATCTGTGTGAGAGTCATGGAGAGGCCTTTGACACTACATTGGATGATGCAGCAGATGAACAAGTGGTGGTGGCAGCGTCACAGGGAGTAGAGGAGCAGGGTGGAGATATAAGAGATGCTGTGATGCAGTACTTGTGTAGCAATTAGACATTTCATTTGGTCAGTATTCATGTGCAAACATATGTCAAACGTGTGTGTTTTAAATAAAATTTTGTGCACTTTTCATCTACGTCTCCTGTGTTGTTCATAACGGTTAACTGTTAAGGGACGGGTAATTAAATGCTAAAACACCGGATTAATTGTCCGCCAAAAAAATGCAGAAGCTTAATCCTAACCCCCTTTTATTTACAAAATAATTTTAAATATTTTAAAAAAGCCAATCCAAATGTAGAACCATTTTGTGTGTTGTGTATCATTTGAGTATCATTTTACCATCTATTGTTATTTATAAGTGATATCTGTTCAGGGATGGGTAATTACACGCTAAAACACCGTAGAAAATGACTGCAAAAAAATGCAGCAGCTGGACAACTCACTTTTGGTTTGATGGAATTGCCAATTGACCTTGGAATTATATGTGGAAACTTGTTATATTTCCAGTTAATCCTAGCCCACTTTTACTTACAAAATAATTTTAAATATTTGAAAAAAAGCCAATCCAAATGTAGAAACATTTTTTGGGTTGTGTATCATTTGAGTATCATTTTCCCATCTATTGTTATTTATAAGGGATATCTGTTCAGGGATGGTTAACTGCACGCTAAAACACCGTAGAAAATGACTGCAAAAAAACTGCAGCAGCTAGACAACTCATTTTTGGTTTGATGGAATTGCCAATGGACCTAGAAATTTTATGATGAAACTTTTTTTATTCCTATTAAAAACTATGACTGGCCAACACCAAATTATAATTATCTTTTTCAAACCTATGACACTTTGGATGTATTGAATCAGAAAATCATAGTTTGATAATATTCATGTCAACGTTTACAACAATGAAACTGTTATGTTTGGGTTTACATGTATGGGTATTTTCCCTTTATATTATACTAGACTCCTTATAATGTATTGAAATTCTCTGAATTTGGAATGCCGATAGAACATTCAATTCACATGTACTTACCTTTTACCTACTTCAACTTTTACCTTCATCAGTGTCTACTGCTGAATGTAAAGTACACCTGTGCAACTGCCGAGAATTTAACTTAAAAACTGTACCCAATGTGGAGAAATGGATACAGCGGTGCTAATTTTTATTAAATTTAACAGTAACAATTACATTACCATTAAAAATCTTGACACCTTTATGGATGAACAGCGGCATTTGGGTCATATGAGCCAATGGAATGTGTATGTAATTATTCGCCTTTCTCATCCAGTGTTATAACAGACAAACCACAATTTTATCCAAAACACTAACATTTTATTACATTAGAAATATTCCCAAAACATGTTTACAAACGGGGACTTTTCAGTACTTCGACCAGACTGCCAAAATGGTTTAGGAAGGCTCGGTTGAAGGAAGCCGTCTCTGTCAGCTCATCCCTTCTGAATGCGGCTTCTTGCTCCTGGGCTAACTGCGGGTTTGCTGCAAGCATTCGTAGCTCTTGATGGTGTCGTTCGCGCTGTTCATGGAGCCGTTCCTGCTGTTCGAACATCCTGTCATGGACTCGCATCTCCTCTTCGAGCATCCTTTCATGGACCCGCATCTCATCAGCATGACTCTGGGCCATCACTGATGCCAGGTCGGCGATGGTGTTGGACCTTTTCCTCTTGGCTAGATGAAAGACAGAAGTCATTGTTTTTAGATAACGCTGGATCAAAACATGTCAAAAAAAATATTATGGAATTAAACTTGTGAAAGCCTGTGGTGGGATGCTTTGTTGCTGTATTTAAGCTTAACTGTCATGTTGCTGCCCCTCAGTAGAGTGGATTGTGCAACTTCTGGGGTGCTGTGATAGGCTACATCCCCCCTTCATTCCGAAAAGGATAAATTTGAAAAAGTTTTTTGATTGGATGGGTTATTTGTAAAAGAATTTCTTTGTACTGTGGCCTCAGAAATCAGAATGGGTTAATACTGTTAGCTGAAGCATGTTGATTTGAAAGTCGGTATATGTGCTTCTTTTTTTTTTTTTTTTGTTAAAATACAACAGTATTTCCACCACCACCACACCTAAAAACGGGACTGGGTTGTTATGAAAACACCCCTGAATCTAGTGTTTTTGTAAACGTACAAAGACATTTTAAATTCCTTATTATGCTTCTATAGAAAATAACATTAATCACATAAAAACAACCGGGTGGTAATTTTCAGTTGCGCCTTACCAGAACTTGACCGGGACATGCCGGATGCTGATGGACCTTGCGATGTGGCAGACAATGGTGTCGGCACCGATTCTGGCCCCCCGAGAGACGCCAGAGTGTCCGGGCAGTCCAGTGAGGCGGACCCCTGGGATGTGAGAAGTGATTCTAGAAGGAAAATGCACACAATAAAGCTCACCAATAAAGTGCAACATGTACAGAAAACACCAAACTTTTTAACCAGAATACAATAAACTTATTTCAGCGTTTTGTTCACGTGAATACTGAAATAAAAGCGTGATTCCGCAGCTTGCTGCGAGGTAGCTAGCTATTAGCTGGCTAGCCATCATCACTAACCATTGCCCACAATCGAACAACTTTCTTTATTGCTTAAAAAAAGTGAGCTTTTGACCGAAAGGACAAATTGGCGAAAAGACAGACAATATTAAAACAACACTCACCGTCAACGGTTTCCAATTGCGTGGCCGTGTCGAGCCCATTGTCCCTGCCATTGCTAGCCGGCCGATGTCCGTAGATCGCGCCATCTGCTCGTACCACTTCCACTCCTTCCTACTCGCACCACTGCGTCCGTTGTGGTCCTTTATGGCCCGATAATCGCTCTTCATTTTTTTTAGTTTTTCATGACACTGTTTGGCAGTCCGGTTGTACCCTTGGGCTGCCATTTGGTCGGACACCTCCTGGTATATTTTTTCATTGCGAGTTGCCCCGTCCAACTCACTCTGGATGTGGTCGTCGGCTACGAAGGACAGAAAAGTCCGCACCTCCTCGTTTGTCCATGGAATAAACTTGCACGTGAACATCATTAAGAGAACACAATTGTGAAGCCGCTCACCGTGGTTACTCGCTGAAATTACAAATGGCGGTCGTGTAGCTTCAACAGAAAACAGAAAACGGACGCTTTTTGTGATGTTACGCCCTGACAAATCAGCGGCTAGCAGTCGATTTACGTCAAATCACACCTCGCTTTCGCACGGTTATACCCTGCCTCTTAACTGGCACTAAAATAGTGTCGGTTAAAGTGTGCTGGGTACAGTGGAAATAGCGAGAAAGTGAGTAGAGTAGAAGTAAGTAAGGCTAAGGCGATACTAGTGGAAAAGTGCCTTTTGTCATTTCTTGCTGTTTTCTTTTTCTGTATTGCTTGTGGCCCTCAAAAGCTCAATAAACATATATAAGAGGGAAAAAAAAAGTTCAGCATGTGATTGAGGGTTGACAGGAAATCACATGTGGTGCTGTAAAAAAGTCACAATGGCCCGCCTTAGTCACAACAGCAGTTTTTTCACACCTTGGGTGAGTCAGCATGTGTCATTTTCTCTAACATTGACATGTACACACAGATCCTTTTTTTCAGTGTTAATGAAAATTTTTTGTGTGTACAACCCCTGAAGCATTGTATTGTGAGCTCAGTTAAATTCATGAAAGTTTTTATCCCTCACAAGAACCTTCAAGGTGAGCAAATCATGGCTTGACAATAAAGCTGTATCTCAAAATGTTGGCAAATTGAATCGGTGAATTCAAAAAGGGCCCAAGTCCACACTGGGGACTTGGGCCCTTTTTGAATTCACCGATTCAATTAAAAGTCAAGAAAACCTGACGATACATTGATACAAGAATTTAGTTCAACTTGATTCTGACCAGGTGAACTGAAAACCTGGTAAGAGACAGATACACACAGACACGGTGACACACTACCGTATGCCTACACTGCACATGTGCAATGAGGCATAATAAGTCATGCATACCCCAACTCCACTATCCAAGACTGCAACTTGCTACAGTCCTTGTTCTCTTGTAATGTGTGCACATATGTCACTGCTGTAAATAGTCTAAAAAAGATGTGACCTCTAAGGACACTGCACACATACAGACAATTATTATCAGTGAGATTAGCATCACTATGAAGACTGAAGAAGCAGTGACTGATAACTGTTCTACAGTAACAGATCCCAAGGACAGCAGCTGCAGTTAGAGAAGTTGCAAACACCCTCCTTAACTTCTTCAAACTACTTAATCCCTCACAGACATACAAAGGGGAAATAAACAAAGCGTCGTTCTGTATAAAACAATAAGAGGCAGTTCAAGATAGCCAAAGATTCCACTATGACAGACTGTTACAACCATGCACATGATTGCTGCATGAAAGACACCCTGTATACATCTATGACTGGAACAGATTTCCCAGTGGAAGAACTGTCCCTTTGTTCATCAATAAATGCTTTTCTGTATCTACAATAAAAGGTTTCTAAAATGCCTCCCCCAAATGTCTGTGAGTGAAAATGTGAATGAGCAGGCAAGAATAAATATGTAATCCCTTGCTATCTGGAGATGTGGTCCCCGCAGTTGCCCAGTTGCCTGGCTACATGCCTCGGGAGGCATTTCAGTGAGAGCAGGCCAGCTCTGTGTTCTGACACTACCAGCAACTTACTTTGCTTTGAAATACTCAACAAACATCCTGTGACAATGAATGAGGCAGCACTCAAGTTCAAAACAGAAAGAACTCTGATGTACTCTGGGCTAAAATAAATACCAGAACAACATGTTTCTGGGCCTTGGTGACTTAAATAACTTTTAACCACACACTGACAAGGTCATAGGGCAGGATGACAGCAGACTTTACAGAGCTAATAAAAAATTATATAATTACACATATTTATAGGGGAACGAATCAAAAAGACTTATATTTGCACTCGCTCTCCTGTGAGCTCGCTATTTTTAGATCTTAAACTGTTACTAAGGACTGTGCAACACTGCACTACTTTCAATAAATGATTCAAGTCATTGCAGTGTAATGCATAATTGCAGAAGAGCTGCCAAGCAGTTCAAATGCAGTATTCTATACATGCATAGAATCCAGGCTCAAAAGATAATCTCCACCATGGTCTTTTCTAAAATTTTACTGATGACACAAGAGAACTAAAACCCTGAGTCACAAGCTGTACCAGTTTCTCTGCCTGGGAACAATGTGGAGCCCCAGGGAACAAAATGTCTCAAAGAATGTACTGTGATTTAAGACGTGTGATGTTTCTTTCCATCTAACGCATATCATAAATCTAACAATCATTTTAGGCTCAATTAATAACTTGCTTTCAAAGACAAAAGAACCACTAAATAAGTAGAAAATCACATTTTAGTTGCATGTGTTATTGTGAGCAGACAACAAAAATATCACGCACAGCCCTACTATGGCATAATTGTCGTAAGGTGAAAGCCTTGTATCGCTACATTTTGTAATCAGGTCCGGACACCGAAGGTGGTGCGAAGGCCTATTGAAGCTCTAAAGTTGTTTTTTCTTTTTCTCCCAAATGAATTGGCTTTTTGGATGCCTAAACATATTCAAAAAAAACTCATGAAATTTTGCAGACATGTAAAAACTGGTGAAAATTTACATATTTTAAAGGTCCCGCAAAAATAGACTGTGAAATAGCTCTCTAGCGCCCCTAAAGTACAGCCCCGCCCATCAAGGTGTGAGGGCCTTCAAGCAGCTTTAATTCAAATTGATTTTATAAACACATTCTACTGGTAACCCTTTAAATCTTTTGGCCATTTTTCCCAATATACAATCAATGATGAGCATTAGAAAAACGTGAATAAATCAGCTTACTGCTCACTTCAGAAAAAAAACAGTTTTTCTCATTTACTTAAAAATATCTCTTTTTGACATACAAGGTTTGCATGCGACCGCAATGATATTACCGAATAACTGAAACTGTCTATCCTCATCTTCATTATTAGCATCATCAATTAGTCGTGTGATTATTTTAACACAAATGCATGCTTAGCAGTTAGCAGACAATGACCCCCCCTGTCTACTGTGTGGTTTTGAAAAGACAAAACATGTTGGATTAAAATAGAGTATCTGCAATGATGGCTGCAAACCTGAACCTTGGAAATACATTTGAATGAATGCAAGAAAAGGGTCCCTAGAAAGGGCTAGTTGGGAGTCATTGTCACTACTGTATTTTTTTAGGTAGCATAGCAACTGCAATGGCCAGTAGCATTGTCTGGACCTAGTTATTAATGTGTGGCTAGTCACATCAGACTTAACCCAGAGTGACACGTTGACATAATTTGATACAAATCAAGGTTGTACTCTGTGATCACTTGTCTTCTGGGTGCAGCAATGGCTACTGTAAGCCTCTATTGTCTGACGTCACATATCCCCCTCTCTCTTTTGATAGACATATTTCTCACATGAAAGCATATTTTTGCAACCCCGGGACAGGAAAATCTAGAATTCCAGACTGCTTCCAATTGAAACTGTGTCACACTGACACTCAGCTATGAACAACAAACAGTAGTGTCTCAACATGTTACCAAAATGCAGGCTACAAAGATACAGTTTCACTGTCGTAATGTAGCCCTGACATTTCAAGACAGTCTAAGCATTCTTCCATTATGATGAATAACCACAAAGGGGAGTGTCTGCATGCTCCCTGTGGAACACATACTGTATCTGCAGAGAATACATGGCAATAGGAATTAGTAAGATGCTTTTTTTTGGTGCTGTCAGTATATGTATAAAATATTTTCAGATACAATTTTGTTTCAGCAACAAATAAACTTATTAAATGACAGTTACTGAATACATGTTCCTAGAAAACAACTGTTAGAGCAATCTGTGCATGAGACTCCAAACAGATCAGATTGCATCAAAGATAATGTGTCTTACTGCTGGAGGTACAGTATGATGCATGATGGGGGCATCTCCTCATTTAGCTCTGTTTCAGCTTCAGTTTAGCAGCTTAGAGTCTCATCAAGCTGCTCCATTACACACAACGCAATTCCATCTGGAATTATATAATCACATTTTTATTATTAAATTATTACAATTATATTCATAATTATAATTTAGAACATAAAATATCAATAAATACACAAATATTATATACAGTATTAATTAGTGTTGGGAATATTAATGCATTAACGTAATTAATTACAGTAGTCCAATAACGGATTTTTAAAAATGAACACTAATTAATGCCCCCACGGCACTTTTTGTAGCAGCCTGGACTTAGCGTCCACCTGGACAGTCTTTGGTGATGCATATAATAGCCCACAGGCAAACTCCTCATTTTAATTAATTCTGTGCGTTAAAATCAGTTTGCTGGAGTATTGCTATCTGGACATTTGGACATGGACAGTATATTACATTTAATCATACACTGAAATGAGCTACCAAGGGGATGAATCTTAAGCAAGTGCAGCTGGCTAACCAGAGGTTAGCATGAGCTGCCACAGACAGCCACAACACTGTTCCCTCTTTTCTGTTGGCCAATGTTCACTTTTTGAACTGCCTGTGAGTGTGGATAAAGCACTAGAGAAAGACAAAGCAATGTCAACTCAGTTCACTCCAACTGACCACTTTTTTTAGCAGATCATGGAGGGCAAAATAGTTACCAGAAGTTAGCATCAAATGCTAACATAACCATAGGGACCCCTCTGAGCTACTTTTATATTATCAGCACATAGGAATCAAATGGGCATGAGCAGTTTAGTATGTTTTTTGGATATTTCCCACGAGATTAGTAAATTTAGGCAACATTACTAAATAAGATATTAGATTAGGATACTGTGTACAGTTAGCGACACTACATCAGTATTGCCAACTTTTACTCTTTGGGAGTGAGTCTCACTTTTTTACCCTCTGTCTCACACCAACAACCCTTATTTATCATTCCAAAATCAGGAAAACACTGCCAATGTCATGCTGACTTCCGTCAGATTTTTACACAAGAGGTCTCAAGGCAGCACCATCAAGGTATGGTCAAGGCTGATTGCCATTGTAAGCAGACTGAATACGTTCTAAAAGTTGTTCTGAGGTAGGGCTGTGCGACATATCGGATGATGAGATAAAAATGTCTATTGGTTCATGTAAAACTTGATCATTTAAATCGGGATGTCACAAAATGCACGTTCCCCATTTCTTCAGCAAAGCTCCTCACAGGTGTGTGGGTTGCAAAATTTCACTCTGGTGGTTAGCACAGCAGCTAACTCCAAGCTAATGGTTTGGTGAAATACGCTACTTCTGTTTGCCAGGGATGTGGGACTGTTTTCCACCGTGCTGCATCAGAGAGGAGGTCCTCTAACCTCATTTTAATTGGAGGTAAGTAACCTTAACACCATCTCACTCTTATCATTGTAAAACTTCTTCCTCTTCTTCTTCTTCTTTCAGCTGCTCCCTTTAGGAGTCACCACAGCAACACATCTGCCTCCATCTCACCCTATCCCTTGCATCTTCCTCTGTAACACCAACTCTATCCATGTCTTCCTTCACTACATCCATTAATCTTCTCTGTGGTCTTCCTCTTTTCCTCCTGCCTGGCAGCTCCATCTTCAACATCTTTTGTCCAATATACCTGTAAGATATGAATGTGGCACATTATTGTGAAGTGCGGTGCAGTGATGTGCACTTCCTGTCACGCCACTGCACCGCCCTATGTAAGGCAGAGGGCATCCATATTCTGCCTCTTTTGCCGGATGCCTGTGCTGGGTGCATACCGTGTCACTGCTGTAAATAGTTCTTAAATAAAGCTGTGTTTGCCAGCCATCATCCTGCCTCATCCTTCATCCAGGTATTTCCATACATAACAATACCCACTATCCCTCCTCTGCACATGTCCAAACCATCTTACTTTGTCTCCAAACTGCCCAACCTGAGCTGTCCCACTGATATACTCATTTCTAATCCTGTCCCTCCTAGACAGTCCCAATGAAAATCTTAGCATCTTCAACTGTGCCACCTCCAGCATCATCTCCTGTCTTTTTGTCAGTGCCACTGTCTCCAAACCATACATCATAGCAGGTCTCACTACCATCTTGTAAATCTTCCCTTTCACTCTTGCTGCTACCCTTCTGTCACAATCACCCCTGACACTCGTCTCCACCGACTCCACCCTGCCTGCATTCTCTTCTTCATCTCTCTTGTGCATTTTCCCTCACTTTGGATGGCTGACCCCAGGTATTTAAACTCATCCACTTTCACTACTGCTACTCCTTCCATCTTACTCTTATCATTGTAAAACAACAAATGCTAAATGACGATGCTAAGTTGTAGGAAACATTGTTAGTGCATCAGGCCATTGTTCCTTTGCTTTAAATTACTGCTGAGTTTCTCAGTTTTGTCTGAAAACATTATACTGAAGCTGCAAAAATGCATGATAGCGGCACATACACACAAAATAACTCTATCTATAAATGCATGAAATCTGTCTGTGTGTGTGTATGACTGTCTGGCTGTCTGTTCCACACATATCTCTTGAATCGTTTGTCAAACTGGCCTAAGATTTTATATGTGCTTTGCTAAGGTTATGAGGGTATGCATCCCCGAGTATGGAGTCGCTCAGTCAAAATATGTAATTTTTATCAATAAACATTTATCTACCGCTCTGTCACCACGTTGTCTCTTCATGCCCTGGCTTCAGGAAGTGTGGGCGGGGTTTTGGATTGATGCCGTGCTGATTGGATAATAAGCAGCATCACAGCCATGCTGATTGAATAATAAATGGCATCACAACCATGCTGATTGGATTATACGCGGCATCACGACCAGTCAGTCGCAACAGCGCTTTGCAAACAAAAAAAGGAAGTGAAAAGCGACAAATTTGACAAGAAAGAGAGAATAGTAAAGATGTAATGCTTAAAAAATTATGCAATAATGTTGCTGTGATTGCATACTTCTAAAGGATAATTCGGGGAATGCCAGTGGGGACCCGGGGTCTGCCTAAAGAACACCGGTATTGGAGAAGCAGCGGACGGAACGCGGTCCTTCGCAGGGAAGCAAGCCCAGCCCACCCGGTCAGCGGTAGACGGGAGTCCCTTTGCAGGACCATGACTCGCCGTGGCCAGTGGTGCTCCTGTTGTTGTGCTTGCACAGCTATCAAAAAATTAAAAGTTAATAATAATACCACCATGATTGTGGAGCAGAATGCCTAGATCAACTGCATAACATGTGCGGCCACGTGCACAGTTTGACTAAACGACAACCATCACCAAACTGGACACAAAAACGCCCAAAATAAATAATTTTTTTTAAATATTTATTGACAAATGGGCAACACTGATGCAACAATTGCAGCCAAATAGGTCATTCTGCTGTGTATAATATCGGTGTTTTGTACTTATAACATTCCTAAAATATAAAAAGATGCACTAGAATGGGTCTCAAATATTTGTAAATGTGTCTTGTTATAGTACTGCATGAGTTTATTGATGATAGACTATAAACTACACATATAAATTAAAACAATGATGACTGAACAACTAAATCATAAAAGATCACACAAATAAGTGATCTGACAAAAAGTAAACAAGGGTTCCGAAACAGTCACTAATATTGGATGTCCCATTCATTTTCAATAATTCTGTAATTAATATTCACAGAATCAAATAAATCTTAGTGCCGTTCAGTCCCTTTTATATTTGTCAAAGTCTAACATGTGAGTGCCTACATATAGGTTACACCTCTTTGTATTCCACTTTCAAACACAGTCTACATTTGGGTCTGTAAAGCCTAATTGGGCTACTTGTTTTCAGACAAGAATACTTGCTTTCTACGAGCATGCACTAGTAATAAATAAATTAAAATGTGTCGGAGGAGCAAATTGGTTCTTAATGTAACTTACTTGATTTCCAATCATTTTAATTAGTCAAGTAGCGAAATGTTAATGTGTAGTCAAAATTAGTTTTCCAACCCCACATTAGTATTGGGGGGGGGGGGGGATTAGAGGAATACTGATTCGATATTATTACATCTTTAAATAAATTGAGAAAATTAATGACAGATGAATTTGTACAATTTGTACAATTTAAAACATTAAAAAAGAGTGTCCTGTTTCTGTGGCTATTATATCTAAACTATAAAATTTACAGAAAATGTATCAGGATATATACTGTGGTGTGAAAAAGTGTTTGCCCCCTTCCTGATTTCTCATTTTTTTGTATGTTTGTCACACTTAAACGTTTCAGATCATCAAACAAATTTAAATATTAGACAAAGATAACACAAGTAAACACAAAATGCAGTTTTTAATTGAAGGTGTTTATTATTAAGGGTAAAAAAAAATCCAAACCTACATGGCCCTGTGTGAAAAAGTGATTGCCCCCCTGTTAAAACATAAATTAACTGTGGTTTATCACATCTTTGAAAGCTGAATTCAATTTTCTAGCCATTTCTAAAGCTTTGGGAATCCAGTGAACCACAGTGAGAGCCATTATCCACAAATGGAAAAAACACAGAACAGTGATGAACCTTCCCAGGAGTGGCCAACTGACCAAAATTACCCCAAAAGCACAGTGACGACTCATCCAAGAGGTCACAAAAGACCCCACAACAACATTCAAAGAACTGCAGGCCTCACTTGCCTCAGTTACGGTCAATGTTCATGACTCCACCATAAGAAAGAGACTGGGCAAAAATGGTCTGCATGACAGAGTTCCAAGATGAAAACCACTGCTGAGCAAAAAGATCATAAAGGCTCGTTTCAGTTTTGCCAGAAAACATCTTGATGATCCCCAAGACTTTTGGGAAAATACTCTGTGGACTGATGAGACAAAAGATGAACTTTTTGGAAGGTGTGTGTCTCATTACACCCGGCATAAAAGTAACACAGCATTTCAGAAAGAAACATCATACCAACAGTAAAATATGGTGATGGTCGTGTGATGGTCTGGCATTGTTTTGCTGCTTCAGAACCTGGAAGACTTGCTGTGGTAAATGGAACCATGAATTCTGCTGTCTACCAAAAAATCCTGAAGGAGAATGTCCGGCCATCTGTTCGTGACCTCAAGCTGAAGCGCACTTGGGTTCTGCAGCAGAACAATGACTGAAAACAAACCAGCAAGTCCACCTCTGAATGGCTTAAAAAAAACAAAATGAAGACTTTGGAGTGGCCTAATCAAAGTCCTGATCTGTATCTGATTGAAATGCTGTGGCATGACCTTAAAAAGGCGGTTCATGCTCGAAAACCCTCCAATGTGGCTGAATTACAACAATTCTGCAAAGATGAGTGGGCCAAAATTCCTCCACAGTGCTGTAAAAGACTCATTGTCAGTTATCGCAAACACTTGATTGCACTTGTTGCTGCTAAGGGTGGCCCAGCAAGTTATTAGGTTTAGGGGGCAATCACTTTTTCACACAGGGCCATGTAGGTTTGGATTTTTTTCCCTTAATCATAAACACCTTCATTTAAACACTGCATTTTGTGATTACTTGTGTTATCTTTGTCTAATATTTAAATTTGTTTGATGATCTGAAACATTTAAGTGTGACAAACATACAAAAAAAAATGAAAAATCAGGAAGGGGGCAAACACTTTTTCACGCCACTGTATTTTTCTCGGGAAATAAAATTACTTTTATCAGCATATGAAATTTTGGTCATATCGCACAGCCCTATTCTGAGGTAAATAAGTGTATGTGTCGAAAAAAATAAGAGTTTATGTGTATTGTGCATAGGGCTGGGCGATACACCAAATATACTTGTTATATCGATACATTCTACTATGCATGATACATAAAATGCCTTTATCACAGCTATAGCGCATACAGTAAATTGTTGCAGCAACATAAGCCATCAGCATTTATTTATCCATTTGAAGTCCTCCGACACAGCTGCACTGTGTCACTGCTCAGTGACTCCCACCGCAGTCATCTATTGCATCAGGGTCAGGTTCAGGTTCAGGTTACAGGGTCGTTGCCAGGTCTGTTTTTTCCTGCATTTTTTTCTTTGGAAACTGCTTCTTTTGAGCCTATTTTTGTGGAGCAGCACTGGCAACACTGGTAGAGTGTGGGGAGAAGCAAAAAAGCATTGGCTCCATTGTCTGGCAGTGGTTTGGAATTCAGAAAGAAGACACTGGATAAAAGACAGTTTTCTGTAAAATATGTTGCAAAGCCATTGTCTTTAAAGGTAGCAGTACCACTAATTTGTTTCACCATTAGAGACGCCATCCACAACAATATGAAGAATGCATTAAAATTCGCTTGTCAAAATCCCAAGGAGCCCCCACAAAGGATCCAAGGATTTCCAAAGTATTTCCAAGGTAAATGACTGTGGCTTCTTCTTTTGAAAAATTTATCCCATATGACAAAACTGCAAATGAAAAAAAACACACCACTGCAGTCACAAATTATAATGCAAAAGACATGGCCCCTACTGTTAAAAACATGACCAAACAGAAAAAGTGCACTTTAATTTATATGGTTTTGAAAAATCTTTCTCTAGAATTCTTGCTTAATGCACTTTTTATTGTTTTCAGTCTTTTTTAATTTTGTTTTGGTTTTATTGTTGTCTTTAAGAATCAGGTGAATAGTAAGGCCTACCAATGTTTATTCTTATTTGTTACAAAGTTATGAGTGGGGATGCCTTACCATTTCAAAAAAAATGTGTTAAATTTAACTTGATTTTATCCCCCCCCCTTTTTGCATGCAATTTTGAAAAAAATGCAACACAAGGGTCTGTTTCTATTATACCTACTGGTGTCATTTTATGCAAAGATTTTAAATGAACATTTATACAGTGGTTCAGAGGGGATCACAAAATATTGCAATATACAGTGGTGTGATTGATTTCTCAATTTTTTTGTATGTTTGTCACACTTAAATGTTTCAGATCATCAAACAAATTTAAATATTAGACAGTGATAGTGTGGTGGCAGAGTGGTTAGCACTGTGGGCAGCACAGCAACTCACCCTTGGCCAGGGGATCCTGAGTTCGATCCCAGCCCCCGACCAACAGTGATCTGTGTGGAGTTTGCATGTTCTCCCCGTGTCTGCGTGGGTTTACTCCGGGATTTCTACGGTTTACTCCCACATGCCAAAAACATGCAAGTTAGGTTAACTGGCACCAAAAACTGGGGATTCTAAATTGTCCTTAGGTATGACTGCGAGAGTGAATGGTTGTCTGTCTCTCTGTGTTGGCCCTGCGATGGACTGGCAATCTGTCCAGGGTGTACCCTGCCTCTCGCCCAAAGATGCTGGAATAAGTTCCAGCACCCCCGCGACCCAAAAAGGATTAAGCGGAAGAAGATGGATGGATGGATGGACAACGATAACACAAGTAAACACAAATGCAGTTTTTAAATGAAGGTGTTTACTATTAAGGGAAAAAAATCCAAACCTACTTGTTGGTGTGTTTTGGATCATTGTCCTGCTGCAGAACCCAAGTGCGCTTCAGCTTGAGGTCACGAACAGATGCCCAGACATTCTCCTTCAGAATTTTTTGGTAGACAGCAGGATTCATGGTTCCATTTACCACAGAAAGTCTTCCAGGTCCTGAAGCAGCAAAACAGCCCCAGACCACCACACTACCACCACCATATTTTACTGTTGGTATGATGTTCCTTTCTGAAATGCTGTGTTACTTTTACACCGGATGTAATGAGACACACACCTTCCAAAAAGTTCAACTTTTGTTTCACCGGTCCACAGAGTATTCTCCCAAAAGTCTTGGGGATCATCAAGATGTTTTCTGGCAAAACTGAGACAAGCCTTTATGTTGTTTTTGCTGAGCAGTGGTTTTCGTCTTGGAACTCTGCCATGCAGGCCATTTTTGCCCAGTCTCTTTCTTATGCTGGAGTCATGAACACTGACCTTAACTGAGGCAAGTGAGGCCTGCAGTTCTTTGAATGTTGTTGTGGGGTCTTTTGTGACCTCTTGGATAAGTCGTCGCTGTGTTCTTGGGGTAATTTTGGTCAACCGGCCACTCCTGGGAAGGTTCACCACTGTTCCATGTTTTCGCCATTTGTAGATAATGGTTCTCACTGTAGTTCGCTGGAGTCCCAAAGCTTTAGAAATGGCTTTATAACTTTTTCCAGACTGACAGATCTGAATTACTTTGTTTCTCATTTGTTCCTGAATTTCTTTGGATCGCAGCATAATGTCTAGCTGTTGAGGATCTTTTGGATCCTCTTCACTTTGTCAGGCAGGTCCTATTTAAGTGATTTCTTGATTGAGAACAGGTGTGGCAGCAATCAGGCCTGGGTGTGGCTAGAGAAACTGAACTCAGCTTTCCAAAGATGTGATAAACCACAGTTAATTTATGTTTTAATGGGGGAAGGGGGAGGCAATCACTTTTCACACACGGCCATGTAGGTTTGGATTTTTTTTACCCTTAATAATAAACACCTTCATTAAAAACTGCATTTTGTGTTTACTTGTGTTATCTTTGTCTAATATTTAAATTTGTTTGGCAAAGACTTTTTCACACCACTGTATATCATGTATTGCAATAAAAACCTAAATGTAATACATGCTAAAAGCCACATTGCCCAGCCCTAATTGTGCATATACACACTCACGCCGCCCCTACCCCCAGCTTCCCCTGTGATTAATTGCACTTAATTAGTCAATTAGTTTAAAAAAAATTAATGGTGATTAATTAGGCAATATTACACAAGAGGGGGTATCATGACAATATAACTGCGGTGATTTGTTTTTTGCCCTGCGATGGACTGGCAATCTGTCCAGGGTGTACCCTGCCTCTCGCCCAAAGATGCTGGGATAGGCTCCAGCCCCCCTGTGACCCAAAAAGGATTAAGTGGTAGAAGATGGATGGATGAATGGATGGATGGATGGAAATCTTCTTCTTCTTCTTCTTCTTTTAGATTTGATTGGCGGTTGGCAACCAGATACAGGTGCATTACCACCACATACTTCACTCTATATCATCACTCTATATATCTTTGTATAAGGAATTCTTACAAGGAGCTCCAAACAACTCCCTATGTGTGAAAAAATTATCCGTCCTTGGACTGTGTCCTCGGCAGCAGCACTGTCAATTTGGGTTTTGGGGTTTTGGTCATTAACAAAGTAATAATTTTAGAATCAAAAATGTCCTGGTGTTATATATAAAAGGGATCCTTTACCTCCAATTCATGAGTGAAATTATGAACATTAACTTAAATGTGTCATGTTGAAAAATGCCCCAAAGTACTTTACGCTTGTGTCTGACTGAACTGCAGTGCAGTCAGCAATTCGCCATTATTGGAGGCCAGTGTCAGTGTCAGAATAAAGCCCCTATGGCTCCACACTGATCTAAGTTATCTGCAGTTTGCAAATGAGCTTAAGATATCAGCTTAAAAGCTTTTCCTGAAACTGAGATGATGTCTCTTTCATTGCCACCAAGCTAGTGTGTAGACCACAGAGGAAATGCATGAAAGAATGAAGTTGTCATACAAGCAAAGAGCCATGACAGTATTTTAGCCACACCTCTGACAGTGAAATACTTGTCATTCTCCTCATTCCAGAGACATGCTGACAAGCTTTTGACATTTCCACTCTGTACACGTACAGGTGGGAGGTCTAAATCAGTTGTGTATATCTTCATATCAGGCTTTGGTCTTCCCAGGCAAAACTAAAGCTTTCTGCAAATTAGTTATTATGTCAAGATTTAGGCCCTAATATACTGTAGCTTACAAGATTTTCCTGTCTGTTGATTATCACCAAATAAAAAATCAAACATCAAATAGGAGTAAGATTAAAATACTTTGTTTGTTTTAACATTTAAGATAAGATAAGATAAGCCTTCCCCCTCATGGATCGTCACCTTATCGTGGTGGGGGGGTTTGCGTGCCCCAGTGATCCCAGGAGCTATGTTGTCCGGGGCAATTTGCCTCTGATAGGGTCTCCCAAGACAAACTGGTCCTGGGTGAAGGGCCAGACGAAGAACGATCCAACAGACTCTCATGATAAATTGTATATCAAGGATTCAGTGTACCCCGCCCGGTATGGGGTTACCGGGGCCCCACCCTGGAGCCAGGCCTGGGGGAGGGGCTCGAAGGCTAGCGTCTGGTGGCCGGGTTTCCACCCATGGGACCCGGCCGGGCTCAGCCCGAAGGAGTTACATGGGTCCGCCCTCCAGTAGGTTCACCACCTGCAGGAGGGATCATGGAAGTCCGGTGCTATGTGGATTAGGTGGCAGTCAAAGGCGGAGACCTTGGCGGACTGATCCCAAGCTTTCTAAACTGGCTTTGGTTGGTGGCAACCAACTGGTTGGTGGCAACCCCCGAACCAAGTGGTGGACACCAGTGGTGAGGGGGGCCATTAAGCTGAAGAAGGAGTCCTATCAAGCTTGGTTGGCTTGTGGGACTCCCGAAGCAGCTGAGGTGTACCGGCAGGCCAAGCGGAGTGCAGCTCGGGTGGTTGCTGAAGCAAAAACCCGGGTATGGGAGGAGTTCGGTGAGGCCATGGAACAAGACTTTCGGTCGGCTTCAAAGAGATTCTGGCAAACTGTTCGGCGGCTCAGGAGGGGAAAGCAGCTCCCCGTCCACACTGTGTATGGTGCGGATGGGACACTGTTGACTTCAACTGGGGATATCGTCGGGCGGTGGAAGGAATACTTCGAGGATCTCCTCAATCCCACTGATACGCCTTCCACAGAGGAAGCAGGGTTTGGGGACGAGGGGGATGACTCGCCTATCACAGGGGCTGAGGTCGCCAAGGTGGTTAAAAATCTCCTTGGTGGCCGGGCCCCGGGGGTGGACGAGATTCGCCCCGAGTACCTCAAGGCCCTGGATGTTGTTGGGTTGTCATGGTTGACACGCCTCTGCAACATTGCGTGGAGGTCGGGGGCAGTGCCTTTGGCATGGCAAACCGGGGTGGTGGTTCCTCTCTTTAAAAAAGGGGACCGGAGGGTGTGCTCCAACTTTAGAGGGATCACACTCCTCAGCCTCCCTGGGAAGGTCTATGCCAAGGTACTGGAGAGGAGAGTCCGGCCGTTGGTCGAACCTCGGATTCAGGAGGAGCAATGTGGTTTTCGTCCTGGCCGTGGCACATCGGACCAGCTCTTTACCCTCTCGAGAATTCTTGAGGGTTCGTGGGAGTTTGCCCAACCAGTTTACATGTGTTTTGTGGACTTGGAGAAGGCATTTGACCGCGTCCCTCGTGGATTTTTGTGGGGGGTGCTTCGGGAGTATGGGGTATCGGGCTTGTTGTTACGAGCTATTCGGTCTCTGTACGACCGTTGTGAGAGTTTAGTTCGCATTGCCAACACTCGGTCGGAGTCATTCCCAGTGAGAGTTGGACTCCGCCAGGGCTGCCCTTTGTCACCGGTCCTGTTCATAATTTTTATGGACAGGATTTCTAGGCGCAGCCAGGGAATGGAGGGTGTCATGCTTGGTGACCACAGGATCTCATCTCTGTTGTTTGCAGATGATGTTGTCCTGTTGGCTTCATCCAGCAATGACCTACAGCTCTTGCTGGGACGGTTTGCCGCTGAGTGTGAAGCGGCTGGGATGAGAATCAGCACCTCCAAGTCCGAGTCCATGGTCCTCAGCCGGAAAAAGGTGGATTGTCCTCTCCGGGTTGGGGACAGGCTCCTGCCCCAAGTGGAGGAGTTTAAGTATCTTGGGGTCTTGTTCACGAGTGAGGGGAAAATGGAGCGAGAGATCGACAGACGGATTGGAGCAGCATCTGCAGTGATGCGGACGTTGTACCGGTCTGTTGTGGTGAAGAGGGAGCTTAGTTCTAAGGCAAAGCTGTCGATTTACCAGTCAATCTACGTTCCTACTCTCACCTATGGTCACGAGCTTTGGGTAATGACCGAAAGAACGAGATCGCGGATACAAGCGGCTGAAATGAGCTTTCTCCGTAGGATTGCTGGACTCACCCTCAGAGATAGGGTGAGGAGCTCAGTCATCCGGGAGAGGCTCAGAGTAGAACCGCTGCTCCTCCACATTGAAAGGAGTCAGTTGAGGTGGTATGGGCATCTGATTAGGATGCCTCCTGGACGCCTCCCACTTGAGGTGTTTCAGGCACGTCCCACTGGGAGGAGACCCCGGGGCAGACCCAGGACTCGGTGGAGAGACTATGTCTCCCAGCTAGTCTGGGAACGCCTTGGTATCCCCTCTGAAGAGCTGGAGCAGGTGGCTGGGGAGAGGGAAGTCTGGGCTTCTCTGCTTGAACTGCTGCCTCCGCGACCCGGACCTCCGGAAAAGCGGTAGAAGATGGATGGATGGAAGATAAGCCTTTATTAGTCCCACAATGGGGAAATTCCAGGATTGCAACAGCACAGGGATAGCAACACTCAGAGCAATAATTTAGAAGATACGAAAATAAAAGCAGTGAATATACATATATATACATAAATATATAAATATATATACACAGTGCGGAGCATTGTAGCTAGATGGAATAAACAGCATAACCGTCTATTTAGTTACCCTACATGGTATGAATATGTACCCATACATATTGTCACCCTCCATAGCGACTGATATTGTCCTAGTTGTACACTGGAGGGGACCATTTGTGTAAGTCTGTTGCATCTTTTGCATTCAATACTATTAGGTCGTCACGTTTTTTGCTATCTCTGCGATCAGCCCTGCTTAGGTTATACAGTCTGACAGCCGTAGGTAGGAAGGACCTGCGAAATCTCTCGGTCGTGCACCTAGGATGACGTAGTCGACTGCTAAATGAGCTCCTCAGTGCGTTCAGTATGTCCTGCATGGGGTGGGACTCGGACTCCAGCAGAGATGACAGTTTAGCCACCATCCTTCTCTCTCCTATCTCCTCCACTGGGTCAAGGTGTTTCCCCAGGATAGAGCTAGCTTTCTTGATTAGTTTGTTCAGTCTCTTCCTATCGGCTGCTGTAATGCCGTTGCCCCAGCAGACCACTCCAAAAGTGATGGCTGATGCCACCACCATGTCTTAGAATGTCTTCAAGAGCACGCCTTGTACACCAAAAGATGTGAGCCTCCTCAGTAGGAACAGCCTGCGCTGTCCCTTCTTGTAGAGTGCGTCGGTATTGTGTGACCAGTCTAGTTTATTGTTCAGATGAACACCCAGGTACTTGTAGGATGTCACCATCTCAATGTCTGTTCCCTGGATGTTTACTGGTGCTGTGAGGGGTTGTCCTTGCCTGCAGCAGTCCACCACCAGCTCCTTAGTTTTCCTCGCGTTGATCTGGAGGCAGTTCCGATGGCACCAGTCCACGAAGTCCTGGACTGGACTGTACTCAGTACTCTGTACTCAGCTTCATATCCGTTGGAGATGAGGCCGACGATCGCAGAGTCATCAGAGAACTTCTGTAGATGGCAGTGTGTTGTTTTGTGTGAGAAGTCCGCAGTATAAAGGGTGAACAGGAAGGGAGCCAAAACCGTTCCCTGGGGGGCCCCCGTGCTACCGATGATCGTGTCGGACACACAATCCCGGGTTCTCACAAACTGAGGCCGGTTAGTGAGGTAGTCCAGGATCCATGATGACAGGTGCTAGTCCACCCCTGTGCACAGCAGCTTGTCCTTCAGGATCATCGGTTGGATGATGTTGAAAGCACTGGAGAAGTCAAAGAACATGATCCTCACCGCATTCCCGGGCTTCTCCAGGTAGGACAGGGAACGGTGAAGGAGGAAGATCACTGCATCCTCCACCCCAATGCCATGCTGGTAGGCGAACTGGACTGGATCCATCGCTGGTCCCACCAGGGGGCGGAGGTGAGCAAGGAGCAGTCTCTCCAAGGTCTTCATCATGTGAGACGTCAGGGCCACTGCTCTGTAGCTGTTCAGGTCTTTGGGGTGGGAAGTCTTTGGTACAGGCACCACACAAGATGTTTTCCACAACTGTGGTACCCTCCCCAGCTTCAGACTTAGCTTGAAGATGTGCTCCACAATCCCATACAGCTGGTCTGCGCAGGACTTGAGGAGCTTCGCGCTGATGCCGTCCGGTCCCAAGGCCTTCCTCGCCTTGATCTTCCTTAGCTCTGTCCTCACCTGGGTCTTAGTGAGGGTCAAGTTGGGGGGCTGTGTGCTAGGAGTGGGGGGGTGTTGGTGGAATGGGGTGTGGACAGCAGGTCTCGATGACTTTAGAGGTAGCAGTGGTTGTTGTGCAGTCGGGGGGGGGGGGGTGTTGGTCAAATCTATTAAAAAACAGGTTCAGATTGTTCACCCACTCCCTGCCTCCCGTGGCCTGGGGGGAGGTATTCTGGAGCCCAGAGATGGTTTTAAGGTTTCTCCAGACCCCACCGATGTCGCTCTGTTGCAGCTTGTCCTCCATCTTCTTCCTGAAGCTGTCCTTGCCTTCTCTGATCTTCCTCCTCAGCTCCCTCTGTACGGACTTCAGCATCTCCCTGCTCCCCGACCTGAAGATCCTCAGTGTTTTAATCTCAGGGTTGATCCAGGGCTTGTTGTTTGAGCAACACCGTATGGTCTTGGTGGGTACGGTGTTGTCCACACAGAAGTTGATGTAGTCCGTGATGGTGTGAGTGAGGCCATCGATGTCCTCACCATGTGGATCGCAGAGTTGCTCCCAGGCAGTGGTTTCAAAACAGTCTTTTAGAGCGTCCATTGCCTCCTCAGACCATAACTTCACCGTGTGCATGACCGGAAGTTGTCTGTGTACTAGGGGTTTGTACACGGGCAGGAGATGAACCAAGTTGTGATCCGATCTCCCGAGTGGGGGGAGTGGTGAAGAGGTGTACGCCTTCTTAGTGTTTGCATAGATTAAGTCCAGTGTTTTATTGTCTCTAGTGTGGCATGTGACATACTGGGTGAACGTGGGCAGAATGGGGGACAGTGAGATATGGTTAAAATCACCAGAGATGAGGAGAAGAGCATCTGGGTGTTCTGTCAGCAGCCTGCCAGTTACTGAGTGAATGGCGTCACGCGCTGTCCCAGCGTTTGCCGTTGGATTTGCATAAATAACAATGCAGATCACGTGTGAGTATTCCCTTGGGAGATAAGTAGGCCGCATGCTAACAATTAGCAACTCAATGTCTTTGTTGCAGTGTTGTTGTTTAACCGTGATATGTCCCGGTCTGCACCAGCTGTTATTGACATGCATTATCACTCCTCCGCCCCTTGCTTTCCCACTGTCTGGTGTCTGGTCTGCCTGTATTGCGTGGAAACCCTCCATTTCGATGTTAGCATCTGTTGCTAGTTCTGTTAGCCACGTCTCAGTAAACAACATCATGCTAATCTCTCTGAAGACGCTCTGGTAACGAGCCATAGCCGCTAGCTCATCTGTCTTATTGAGTAGTGATCATACATTCCCCATAATAACGGATGGAAGGACGGGTCTGTACCTTATATTTCTCGCCCGCCGTCTTGCTCCAGCACGGCATCCACATCGTTTCTTTCTTATTTCACCCAGTATGTTGAAGTCTTGCGCTAGCATCTTGGTCCGGTTAAGTGCTAACTGCTGGTCTCTGCTGTAACGTATCCTGCTAAAAACAGTGGCTTCGTCTGCCGGCTCAGGAGACATTTGGGCGATCCATGTGTCCGTCCGTGATGGATAAGGTGTCGCCGGATCAGAAAGATTAGCAAGAGGAGCCAGATAGTAAATAGAAGTAGGAAGAAATTGATCTGCTGTTGCAAAAAGGCAGCCTACTCATGTGGCGCCGGAAGTGAAAGCAGAAGAGCCTTCTGCCTCTTTCATGGCGCATCAACAACTCACGTAAATAGCCTGTAAGCAACATCTGCCATGGAAAGGAATAATAAAAATGGCACACCCTTTTTAAGGTGATTTCACATGTCATGCACACACATTTTAAAGGTGTCACTGACTGAAAATTCAATTTCTGTCAGTTTTATCTTTCTGAAATGATTGGTCACATTCATTCATCTTCTTCATCTTCTTCCGCTTAATCCTTTTCGGGTCGCGGGGGGGCTGGAGCCTATCCCAGCATCTTTGGGAGAGAGGCAGGGTGCACCCTGGACAGATCGCCAGTCCATCGCAGGGCCAACACAGACAGACAACCATTCACTCTCACAGTCATACCTAAGGACAATTTAGAATCCCCAAAATTGATGCCAGTTAACCTAACTTGCATGTTTTTTGGCATGTGGGAAGAAACCGGAGAAATCCCGGAGTAAACACACGCAGACACGGGGAGAACATGCAAACTCCACACAGATCACTGTTGGTCGGGGGCTGGGATCAAACCCAGGATCCCCCAGCCAAGGGTGAGTTGCTGTGCTGCCACAGTGCTAACCACTGCTGCACCGCGCCACCCTGATTGGTCACATGATTATTGAAAAAATATCAAAACATACACTTCTCTTAAAAACACAGCGTTTATCTCATATTTCTCCCCAAGAAGCTGTTTTAACACTTCTGGGTATTTTCCTGAACATCAAGAAATGGGAAACATCACTAGCCTTGTTACCGGCCTGCTGCCTGCTCTATTAATTGCCAGCCTTGCTGTCTGTCATGTAGATGGATGGGGAGCCAAAGGTATTAGCTTAAGACCTAACAGTGGTACAAGGAAGCTTGTATTTATATTGTTATTTTCTTTAGATTTCAGTCACCCTAACAGACACTGTTTCCACCTGGCTCACTAATCCACAATCGATAATATATCTCGCATCACTGTGGCTTATTTTGTTATATTTTCACTGTGATGCTACATTGTTAGCACCATTAGCACCACCAAGGCAGCTAGCTGAAGCTAGCAGTTTAGCTACTAGTCTTGGTTCGTTCACAAATGTTTCTTGGCTTATTGTAATCCAGGGACCGGTCTTGTCTTAGTAACCACTGAAACCACACACCCCTGTCCACCAGCATTATTTCATTCATTCTTTCAGACAAATTTACATTAGCTGGCTCAGGCTAGATACAAGCTAGCTAGTTAATGTTAGTGATACAAGAAGGAGGGCAGAGCAGAATGTGGCTTGAGAGACTTAACGAGACATGCACTGAAACCAGGTGTTCTCAGAAGGGCTGGAAAAGATGAAAATCAATTTTGCTACAATAATTAAATAATTAAAGAAAATTTGACCAAAATCTGTCACAAAAAATTTCATTAAGATGTGTGAGCTGTTAAAATGTGGGAAAAGTGCAATCAATGACTCATTTAAGTATTTTGCTTGCCATTTCATATAAAAACTACCTTCTTTTAATGTGGCAACAAATTATAACTTTATGACATTTAACGGTTTCATAAGGACTTGTAAGGGCACTGGCTGAAGTGAATGAAGACAGTAAAAACTGTGCTGGCATTTAAGAGACAGGAGTTTGAGTCCAGCTGGTGCCTTTTTGTCCACAACCAGTGTGTCATGTTTAACTTCTGGGTGAACAATACACTTTATTGTCCTCATTAAATACACGTTTTTGGATGGTGAAGTTTAGAGCAATGATTAGGGTTATGGGCTAAAAATTCTTGGTTGAGGTTAGGATTAGTGTTAAGATAGGGGGAAGCTATAATTTATACATCACACACAGCTGTAAATGATCACCAAACCACTTCGTATAGTTATTTTCACAACCTCCAGATGTCACTTTTTTCCAGTCTTAACTATAGTGCCCCGTTCCTGCTGGCAAAACAGTCTTGTAAAAGTAAGAATTGAAAAATGTGTTATAATAACACGTTAAATTACTTAACAAACTAGTACATCATTCATACGCATTTCTATGACACCAGGCTGCTATAACTTATTGTACAGCTTTAAGAGCAGTATCCATATTCTGCTCTTACATTCACCAAAGCGGTATATTAGATGTCTAGAGTGGGCAAACTACTGTTTTGACAATAGACTAAAATTGCCTTGAATAAAGGTGTATTCAAAATGAGGTTTAGATCTCAGGTTTAATATAAACTGCAATTACTTTTGGAGTTTTCAAGCACTGTAATACTGCTAAGTGTTATAAGGTAAATGGAAGAAGCAGAGATTATGTTTTGCTTATATGTATTCACATAGTGGGGAAAATAAGTATTGAACATGTCAACATTTTTCTCATTAAACATATTTCTGATGGAGTCACTGACCTGAGATTTTCACCAGATATCAGTAACAACCCAAATAATCCATACATACAAAGAAATCAAGGCAAATGTGTTTACAAAACAAGTTATATTTAATAAAGTGGAATGACATAGGGAATAAGTATTGAACATGCTTGGCAAAATTCATTTAATATTTAGTAGAAAAGCCTTTGTTGGTAGTAACAGCTTCCAGAGGCCTCCTGTATCTACAGCGGGGTAGATATATTTATGCACTGTTTCATATGCAGAGTGTCGTTTCAGTTTTCTTGGGTATGGCCTATCGTAACTGCAAAAGTCTCAGGAAGAGTGCTGTGCCTGAAACATTCTTCTCAATAAAGGAAATTGTATGGAAGCTTTTCAGTGTGTGGATCTACTTTTGGACTCTTCTGAACTATAGTAACTACCAACTCATTAAACCAAGCCAAAACCCAAACTCACTTTATGCAGTTTCATTCATAATTGAGAGCTACTTAATGATTTATTAATGGATTCATTAACTAATGTCAATCTTCCACCCCAAATTGCAGTATAATTTTATCTTTCTTTAGGCTTATATTTTGATGTAAAGTTCAATCTATGACCTCATAATGCAATTCAAAGCTATCTTAATCAAGATGAGTTATGATGTTAGGGTCACTAGTACGAATTATAATTAATTTGTTCATTCATCTTCTTAACTGCTTAATCCTTTTCAGGTCACGGGGGGCCGGAGCCTATCCCAGCGTCTTTGGGCGAGGGGAAGGGTACACCCTGGACAGATCACCAGGTCATCACAGGGCCAAGACAGAGAGACAGTCAACCATTTATTCTCGCATTCATATGTAAGGACAATTTATAATCCCCAGTTGATGGTAATTAAGCTAATAGCATGCATGTCTCTGGACTGTGGGAGGAAACCAGTGTACCCTGCAAAATCCCACACAGACACGGGGAGAATATGCAAACTCCACACAGAAAGTAAGAACATAGCAGTAAGAATTATCTTCATACTGAATTATCATGTAATAAGTAAAATTTCTGAACAATGTTGATCAACCACTGACTAAATCACAACTATAGAAATTCAAATGTCTCACAAATTTAACCAGCAAATCTTCAAAAAGAATCAAGGACTCTTTTCAAGAGTTATCAGAGTAGGGCCTTTTTTTTCCCCAGATAAATAATTCGCTGACTGATCTTTTAAGCACTGCCTGGTTCCAAATGACGAATTGCAACACGACATACACAAAACCACACCTATGGGAAGTGACAGGTGTGAAGAGCTCACGTCTGGAGAGGACTCCTTGAGAATGAGAAGACAGCACGCCCAGGTACATGCTGCATACCTGCTCCCATACAGCATCAGTGCTCTTCTCGCTCTCTCTCTCTGGGTGGTTTGGCCAGTCACATATTTAGTGGCAGACAGTGAAATCCTTTCATGGTTCATAATTCATACAGACAGTATGCATTATTTATGGACTTCACTGAACTGTTGGTCGTGTGACCTTCGCGGCATTCTCTCTGCTACCTTATACAGTGCCAGGGAAATACTCACCAAGAACACATTGTCTTTTAACGTCAGGCGTCATCACCGGCGTAGCTGAACCTTTATTTTAACAAGCAGAATTAAAGTATGCCCACTTTGTGGACCTGTTGTTAAAAACATCCAAGGTGATAAAGTGTGCAGTTTAGCTGGCTAATCGTTTGTCAAAAATAGAAGGTTATGAAGAAAATTGCCAGCTCCAATAGCTTGCATGGGCCACACATGCAGGACTAGGCATGTCACAGCACAGGGCTCGGAGCACCAGTCATCTTAAGTGTACAGAAACTGGTTCAACAAAGGTAATTCCAGGTAATAAACCTCAGCACAAATATTCAAACAGTTATTGGCTGAGTAGATAGGAGAGCCATGGGATATCTTTAAAAAAAAAAAACCACCCACCACAACAACACACAGAAAGCCCTAAAGCTTGTGGTAAAGTTACGCAATTCTGCCTCTACACAAAAAGAATAACAAAAGGCCTGCGCTGTTACCAACCTTTCACTTGGGTCTCATATTCAGCAATAATCTCTTTGTCCTTCTTGACTTTGGCCTGAGATGACATTTTGGGGTGAACGGATTGTGCAGTCTTCGGGCAGCAATCGGCGTTATCTCCAGTTTCCACAATGCAGCAGCAGCAGCGGCAGCAGCAGCGGCGGCGTTAGTGCGTCCGCAGTCCTCCCCGTACAGTTGGGCAACAATCAGACGTGAATCATCGCCCGCTTGACACACAACTTCAGAGACGAGACGAGATCTTGCGGTGCTGCGTTCAAGGCGGCGTCGACCTCAGAAGTCCATAATCGTGATCTCTGCTCCCGCGCCACCGCTCCTCTCCGCCAAGTCAAAATCCGAAAAATGAGACTCGTGTGGTTCACATTGCACACGGCCAGGAGAGGGAGAGACGATTTTTGGCACAACACTACCCAGCCTGCCTTTTTTTTTTTTTTTTCCTCCCCTCCGCAAGTTCAGCGCTGCAGCAGAGAAGGCTGAATGGATGCGAAAGTCAACGTAAGACTCCTCCCCCATCCCCCTCCTTTCTGCCTCACTTTTCTTTTCATGGATGATTTAAGATTGTTGTGTGTGGGAACTGAGATGAAAACCCTCCTGACAATACCAAAGTCAACAGCTGAATGAATGCATGGATCGATTGTGGTTTAATTTAAAGGCACTTCACGCTGGCTCCTGCAGCAGCCTATATGTGTAGGTGACAGTACAAGTATTTTATGGACAGCTGCTGGATTCAGCTCATTCATTAGCGTGACAGCCCATGGTGGTCTTTGCAGTATTCTGCAGAATTGTTCTAGCAGCTATAGTGCCGTACTGATTTCTTATATTTTTGCATATTTTTCACACGGAAAGGTTTCAGATCATCAAACAAACTGTAATATATAAATACAGACTCAGGCCTGGTTACTGCCAGACCCGTTGAATCAAGAAATCATTTAAATAGAACCTGTCTGACAAAGTGAAGTAGGATAAAAGATCTCAAACAGCAACACATCATGCCACGATCAAAAGAAATTCAAGAGCAGATGAGAAACAAAAAACGCAGAACATCTTAAGAACTGCAGGCCTCATTTGCCTCAGTTTTGAGCAGAGCCCAGCCAGCATGCCCATGTGGACCCCACCACAGGTTTATGGGTCCCATATAGGTTTGTCCACAGTTCCACATTGGTCCCATCTGCATTTGGCCACATGGACTTTACCTATGGTACAGGTAAATAGGTAATCTGCTTACCCACTTTAAACCCATCTGGGCCCCACATGGGTTTAATGCAGGTTTCAGTAACACTGGTACCATAGGTAAAGTCCATGTAGGTAAAGACAAATGAGACCAATGTGGAACCCGTGGACAAACCCACATGGGACTCATAAGACAGCCCAGATTAAATATGGTGGAGCCCACATGGGCATGCTGGCTGGGAGGTTGCATTAACTTAAAATTGTCCTTCACTGACAGATTTTTTTTTTTCAACAGTGACAGAAAAATCTGAAAGCTGTCTTGTCATTTTGACAGATTACATTGAAGCATGATCAAAATAAAATCTTTTAAAATGACAGGCAATAATTGATTATGACAGAAATTTTACAACCTAGTCTGTCAAAATGGCAGCTGACAACAAAGTCTGGGGCAGCCTCTGGTCTGGACACTGGTCCATGAGTCAATAATAGGAAAGACACTGTGCAAAAATGGAATCCATGAGAGAGTTCCAAGGCAAAAACCACTGCTGATCAAAAAGAACTCAAAGGCTTGTCTCACATTTGCCAAAAAACATCTCGATGATCCCCAAGACTTTTGGGAAAATGTTCTGTGGACTGATCAGACTAAAGTTGAACGTTTGGGAAGGTGTGCATCCCATTACATCTGGTGTAAACTAGTACAGCATTTCATATAAAGAACATCATACACAGTCAAACATGATAATGGTAGTGTGATGGTCTGGGGCTGCTTCAGGACCTGAACAACTTGCCGTAATTGATGGAACCATGAATTCTGCTCTCTACCAGAAAATCCTGAAGGAGTATGTCAGGCCATCAGTTCGTGACCGCAAGCTAAAGTCCTCCAATGTGGTTGAATTAAAACTGTATTTTGCATTTTGTATTTACTCAGGTTATCTTTGTCTAATATTAAAATTTGTTTTATAATCTGAAATATTTAAATGTAATAAATATGCAGAAATATAAGAAATTAGAAAGGGCAAATACTTTTTCACAGCAATGTAAGTAGCTGCAATTATGTGAAAAAGGTACGCAAATATATGAGTAAATGTTAGTTGTACACCTTTAGATATCTGTCACAATAACTGTAACCCATTATCTTTTGAAAATCAGTTTTATGGAACAAAAAGAATACCTTTAATTGCCCCAAAAGGGGAAAAATTAGAATCGGGAAGGACAGAGAGAATGAATGAATATATATATTTATACAACAGTTAGTTCTGACCAAGCAATTTGATTGGACAATAGGGATTCCAGGAGTTACTAAAATCCACGATAATTGCAGTCCAACACTGCAGTGTTTCACTGGATATGTATCACTCCACTTCAAAGGTGTTTATGTAACCGTTAATTACTAACACTAATTTACTGTCAACTAATTCAGTGACAATTGCAGTGCAGTGTTGAATACCTTAATTTCCACAGTGAGGTGCTGTCTGAAAATATTTCTTACCTGACCTGGAAGTCCCACTATTTTGAAAAAAGCTTTATTCAGCAGATTACAGTATGCCCTTGTAGTGAAGCTATTTTAAGTCTGTTTATAAAAAATAGGCAGTACTAGAGTTGGATTTATTGTCTCGAATAACAAAGCACAATACCTTTGTGGTGACAGACTCTTTGTTTCATCTGAAAATGCAAAGAAAAGAAGAGGTAAGATAAAATGAGATGAGATGAGATAAGATAAGATAAGATAAGATAAGCCTTTATTAGTCCCACAATGGGGAAATTCCAGGATTGCAGCAGCACAAGGATAGCAGCACTCAGAGCAATAGTAAATAAGATAATAAGATAAGAATTGGTTAACCAAAGCAGTACATATATACATATACAGTGGGGCAAAAAAGTATTTAGTCAGTCACCAATTGTGCAAGTTCTCCCACTTAAAGGATGAGAGAGGTCTCCAATTTTCATCATAGGTATACCTCAACTATGAGAGACAAAATGAGAAAAAAAAATCCAGAAAATCACATTGAAGGATTTTTAATAAATTAATTGGTAAATTCCTCAGTAAAATAAGTATTTGGTCACCTACAAACAAGCAAGATTTCTGGCTCTCACAGACCTATAACTTCTTCTTTAAGAGGCTTCTCTGTCCTCCACTCGTTACCTGTATTAATGGCACCTGTTTGAACTCGTTATCAGTACAAAAGACACCTGTCCACAACCTCAAACAGTCAGACTCCAAACTCCACTATGGCCAAGACCAAAGAGCTGTCAAAGGACACCAGAAACAAAATTGTAGACCTGCACCAGGCTGGGAAGACTGAATCTGCAACAGGTAAGCAGCTTGGTGTGAAGAAATCAACTGTGGGAGCAATTATTAGAAAATGGAAGACATACAAGACCACTGATAATCTCCCTCGATCTGGGGCTCCACGCAAGATCTCACCCTGTGGGGTCAAAATTATCACGAGAACGGTGAGCAAAAATCCCAGAACCACATGGGGGGACCTAGTGAATGACCTGCAGAGAGCTGGGACCAAAGTAACAAAGGCTACATCAGAAACATACTACACTGCCAGGGACTCAAATCCTGCAGTGCCAGACGTGTCCCCCTGCTTAAGCCAGTACATGTCCAGGCCCATCTGAAGTTTGCTAGAGAGCATTTGGATGATCCAGAAGAGGACTGGGTGAATGTCATATGGTCAGATGAAACCAAAATAGAACTTTTTGGTAAAAACTCAACTTGTCGTGTTTGGAGGAGAAAGAACACCATACCTACGGTGAAGCATGGGGGTGGAAACATCATACTTTGGGGCTGTTTTTCTGCAAAGGGACCAGGACGACTGATCCGTGTAAAGGAAAGAATGAATGGGGCCATGTATCGTGAGATTTTGAGTGAAAACCTCCTTCCACCAGCAAGGGCATTGAAGATGAAACGTGGCTGGGTCTTTCAGCATGACAGTGATCCCAAACACACCGCCCGGGCAACAAAGGAGTGGCTTCGTAAGAAGCATTTCAAGGTCCTGGAGTGGCCTAGCCAGTCTCCAGATCTCAACCCTATAGAAAATCTTTGGAGGGAGTTGAAAGTCTGTGTTGCCCAGTGACAGCCCCAAAACATCACTGCTCTAGAGGAGATCTGCATGGAGGAATGGGCCAAATTCCCAGCAACAGTGTGTGAAAACTTTGTGAAAACTTACAGAAAACGTTTGACCTCTGTCATTGCCAACAAAAGATATATAACAAAGTATTGAGATGAACTTTTGTTATTGACCAAATACTTATTTTACCGAGGAATTTACCAATTAATTCATTAAAAATCCTTCAATGTGATTTTCTGGATTTTTTTTTCTTGTTTTGTTTCTCATAGTTGAGGTATACCTATGATGAAAATTGGAGACCTTTCTCGTCTTTTAAGTGGGAGAACTTGCACAATTGGTGGCTGACTAAATACTTTTTTACCCCACTGTACACACTACCGTTCAAAAGTTTGGGGTCACCCTGACAATTTTGTGTTTTCTATGAAAAGTCACACTTTTATTTACCACCATGAGTTGTAAAATGAATAGAAAATATAGTCAAGACATTGACAAGGTTAGAACTAATGATTTGTATTTGAAATAATAATTTTTTCCTTCAAACTTTGCTTTCATCAAAGAATCCTCCATTTGCAGCAATTACAGCATTGCAGACCTTTGGCATTCTAGCTGTTAATTTGTTGAGGTAATCTGGAGAAATTTCACCCCACGCTTCTAAAAGCCCCTCCCACAAGTTGGATTGGCTGGATGGGCACTTCTTGCGTACCATACAATCAAGTTGCTCCCACAACAGCTCAATAGGGTTTAGATCTGGTGACTGCGCTGGCCACTCCATTACAGGTAGAATACCAGCTGCCTGCTTCTTCTCTAAATAGTTCTTGCACAATTTGGAAGTGTGCTTTGGGTCATTGTCCTGTTGTAGGATGAAATTGGCTCCAATCAAGCACTGTCCACAGGGTATGGCATGGTGTTGCAAAATGGAGTGATAGCCTTCCTTATTCAAAATCCCTTTTACCCTGAACAAATCTCCCACCTTACCAGCACCAAAGCAACCCCAGACCATCATGTTACCCCCACCTTGCTTGACAGATGGCGTCAGGCACTCTTCCAGCATCTTTTCAGTTGTTCTGCATCTCACAAATGTTCTTCTGTGTGATCCAAACACCTCAAACTTCGATTCGTCCGTCCATAACACTTTTTTCCAATCTTTCTCTGTCCAATGTCTGTGTTCTTTTGCCCATATTAATCTTTTCTTTTATTGGCCAGTCTCAGATATGGCTTTTTCTTTGCCACTCTGCCCTGAAGGCCAGCATCCCGGGGTCGCCTCTTCACTGTAGATGTTGACACTGCCGTTTTGCGGGTACTATTTAATGAAGCTGCCAGTTGAGGACCTGTGAGGCATCTATTTCTCAAATTAGAGACTCTAATGTACTTATCTTCTTGCTCAGTTGTGCAGCGGGGCCTCCCACTTCTCTTTCTACTCTGGTTAGAGACTGTTTGTGCTGTTCTCTGAAGGGAGTAGTACACGCCGTTGTAGGAAATCTTCAGTTTCTTGGCAATTTCTCGCATGGGATAGCCTTCATTTCTAAGAACAAGAATAGACTGTCGAGTTTCACATGAAAGTTCTCTTTTTCTGGCCATTTTGAGCGTTTAATTGACCCCACAAATGTGATGCTCCAGATACTCAACCTGCTCAAAGGAAGGTCAGTTTTATAGCTTCTTTAACCAGCTAAACTGTTTTCAGCTGTGCTAACATGATTGCACAAGGGTTTTCTAATCATCCATTAGCCTTCTGACGCAATGAGCAAACACACTGTACCATTAGAACACTGGAGTGATAGTTGCTGGAAATGGGCCTCTATACACCTATGTAGATATTGCACCAAAAACCAGACATTTGCAGCTAGAATAGTCATTTACCACATTAGCAATGTATAGAGTGTATTTCTGATTAGTTTAAAGTTATCATCATTGAAAAAAACAGTGCTTTTCTTTCAAAAATAAGGAAATTTCTAAGTGACCCCAAACTTTTGAACGGTAGTGTATGCACAGTGCAGGAGCATTGCAGCTAGATGGTATCAACAGCATTACAGTTAGTTAAATTACCCAGCAAAATATAAATATGGACCAGGCAGTATATTTCACATTTGAATGAACAGAGTTGTTGCCAACCTCGATAATAATTGTAATAGTCTTAGTTGTGTATTGAAGGGGACGATCTCGATTGTGCAAAGTTGTGACAAAAAGCAAGCAAAGTGTACTAAATCGCCAGCATGCTAACTACTAGCTGTTGTGTGTAGAATGTGGTGTGTGTGTGTGTGTGGCCCGTGGGGCTTGCCGTACCCACCCTGTGTGTTGACGTCAGGCGGGCTGCGGTACCACTCTATATTGTGTTGTATTCTCAATAAAGGTTCAGTTTGTTGCTTAGCATAAGCAGAGTCCAGTCTCCATTAATGCAGACATAACATTTTGGCGACAAGAATAAACCGTGGAGGCATGTGGGCTACCTTCACCTCTACCGCCGTTTCTGGAGTGTCCGGGAGAGCCAGCGATCCTGTGGCCGGACTGGGTCGCCATGCTTGGGGGATATGTTGCTGAGCTGGGCCTTGGTAGACTCGGTGGGGACCAAGGACGAACGCTCCTGGTCCGCCGTTTCAGTGTAGAGGGTCAGAGAATTCTCTGCATGTTCAGAGAGACGGAGGTTCATGCGAATGCTGTTGGGCAGCTGACTGGACATTTTGCCGAACATACAAGGGACAAGAAGCTGTGGGTAGTGAAGCTGTTGATGCCAAGAGGAGCTAAGCTAGTTAGCTCGGAGGAACTAAAGGTTCAGTCTGTGGCAACGGCGAGGTTAGCCACGAAGCTAGGTGTGCGCCAAAACCAAGCTACAAGCTACCAGCTGGGTATCGAGGGGGGACCAGAGTCCCTGGTTACTGAAGACGGCAAGCCAGCTGAGGAGCTCAGTATGGTGTGTGACTGTAGTGCTGGTGGTGAAGACGGAACAGTGAGCCAAGACAGCATGGAGGGAGAGCAGCGACTGGACTCAACTGAGTTTTCCCCGCAGCTGGAGTCGGGGCAGCGGGAGAGTGGGCACATGCATGCTGAGAGCCCTGGGAAGCAGCAGCGACAGCCGGGCACAGAGACAGCACAGCTGAGCGCCTCGGATGACAGAGAGGGGGTGCTGGGCGCCACAGAGGTTGGGCAGGACCTCAGTGCAGGAGCTCAAAGCGCCTGGGACCAGGGTGCTGAGCTTAACGGCGAGGCGCCCGAGTCGACGAGTAACGCCGACGAGCGAGCTTCAGTTTTCCCCAGAGCTTGGCCACAGGGGGCCAGAGTGTCTGGGGCTGCAACAGTGACAGCTGCAGCAGTTTTGAAGGTGGTTGGGGGAGGACCGACAGGCACGGAGGAACTGCGTGCTGGGCAGCAGCACTGCAGATCGGCACACTGGCAGGCTGCCGTGTTCCCGAGAGGAGGTGTCGGATGGCGGGTCCGGACATGAGAAGTGGTCGGTGGTGAGAAGAGACACTCTTGCCGGTGAAGTCAGCTTCTACCCCGGGGGCAGATTGCTTCCAGGAGTGCACCTACCGAGGGGCTGCCCTGGGCCCCCAAGTCGGCTTTACCCTTGGCTGCCCGTGGACATTGGTGTAACATAAATAATTTTAATGTAAATATGATGATATGGTGTTATATTAATAATAGTTATAGTGTTCACTTGTGCATGTGTTTTTTAAAAAAGAGGTGTTTGGTGTGAGTGTGAGGTGCATGTGAATGTTATGTGTGTTGTTGGGAATTCATTTTTTTATGTGTTTTGTTTAGTGTACCAACACGGTGATATTTTAGTTATAAATGGACTTCCTTTTAGTTTAATAAGTGACAATAATCCACTGTGCCGTGCAGGTTGTGTGGCAGTCCACCCACCAACTCAATTTTAGTTATGTTTTGTGTGAATGGGTTAGGCCATCACAGTTCATTGTTCCCTGTTGTTTTCTTAGTGCATGATTCAGGTCCTAAATTGGGGTGGGTCTGAATTGTGTGTATGTGTTTTGGGCTTTTGTAAGGGGAAGGGGAATGTTGTGTGTAAAATATGGTGTGTGTGTGTGTGTGTGTGTGTGTGTGTGTGTGTGTGTGTGTGTGTGTGTGTGTGTGTGGCTGACCTGTGGGGTTTGCCATAGCCGCCCTGTGTGGTGATGTCAGGTGGGCTGCGGTACCACTATATATTGTATCATCTTCTCAATAAAGGTTCAGTTTGTTGCTTAGCATAAGCAGAGTCCGGTCTCCATTATTGCAGACATAACACTAGCCACCAGCTAACTACTGGCATTAGCTACGTTTTGATCTTGGGTCTTCTGGAGTACCGACTCAACAGGTATAAGTTTTATAAACACTTATTACTTCTGCACTTGACAATAATTAATTTGTTTACATGTGTGTGAAATGGCAATAGACATCTTCATGCTGATTGAGATGTTTAGCAACAGTTACTGGCTACATTTAGAAGGGATGATTTTTTTCTCAGCTGTGCAAAATAAATGGTGAAACAAACAAATCATAATATTTTGTCCAGTATTGCTCTCATTTAATAAATTGTGCTTGCAGAACTGTTGTGTAAAAGAAATATTACACTCACAAATATACTAACAACCTATCAGGAGCTTCCAAAGCCATGACATCATCATCTGGGCTTTCCCAAATTGTTTAAAGGCATGGCAATCTTAGCGTACAGTGGATATAAAAAGTCTACACACCCTGTTCAAATGCAAGGTTTTTGTGATGTTAAAAAATGAGACCAAGATAAATCATTTCAAAACTTTTTCCATCATTAATGTGACCTATATCCTGTACAACCCAAATGAAAAACAAACTGAAATCGTTTAAAGGGAAGAATTAAAAAATAGAAAACTTACAACAACTTGGTTGCATAAATATGCCCCCCATGCTTAACTCCATGTTCAGAGCACCCCACAGTTGTTCGATTGGATTCAGGTCTGGACTCTGGCTGGGCCATTCCAAAACCTTAATCTTCTTCTGGTGAAGCCATTCTTTTGTTGATTTGGATGTGTGCTTTGGATCATTGTCGTGCTGAAAGATGAAGTTCCTCTTCATCTTCAGCTTTCTAGCAGAAGCCTGAAGGTTTTGTGCCAAAACTGACTGGTATTTGGATATGTTCATAATTCCTTCCACCTTGACTCAGGCCCCAATTCCAGCTGAAGAAAAATGGCCCCAAAGCATGATGCTGCCACCACCATACTTCACTGTAGGTATGGTGTTCTTTTGGTGATGAGCAGTGTTGTGTTTGCGCCAAATACACCTTTCGGAATTATGGCCAAAAAGTTCAACCTTGGTTTTATCGGACCATAACATATTTTCCCACATGCATTTGGGAGATTTCAAATGTGTTTTTGCAAAATGTAGTGGGGCTTGGATGTTTTTCTTCATAAGATAAGGCTTCCGTCTTGCCACCCTACCCCATAGTCCAGACATATGAAGATGGGAGATTGTTGTCACATGCACTAAACAGCCAGTACTTGCCAGAAATTCCTGCAGCGCCTTCAGTGTTGCTGTCGGCCTCTTGGCAGCCTCCCTGGCCAGTTTTCTTTTCATCTTTTCATCAATTCTGGAGGGACATCCAGTTCTTGGTACTGTCACTGTTGTGCCATATTTTCTCCACTTGATGACAATGACTGTCTTCACTGTGTTCCGTGGTATATTGAATGCCTTGGAATTTTTTTTATACCCTTCTCCTGACTGATACTTTTGAACAATGAGATCCCTCTGATGCTTTGGAAGCTCTCTGCGGACCATGACTTGTGTTGTAAGATGTGACTACAAAAATGTCAGGAAAAGCCTACCAGAACAGTTGAACATTATTTGGGATTAATCAGAGGCACTTTAAATGGTGGCAGGTGTGTGCTGACTCCCATTTAACATGAGTTTGATTGTGATTGGCTAATTCTGGACACAGCCACATCCCCAGTTGTGAGAGGGTGTGTATATTTATGCAACCAGGCTATTGTAAGTTTTTTATTTTTTATTTTTCTCCTTAAACTATTTCAGATTGTTTTTCATTTGGATTGTACATGCTGTAGGTCACATTAATGGTGGAAACAGTTTTGAAATGATTTCTCTTGGTCTCATTTTTTTTACATCACAAAAACCTGGCATTTGAACAGGGGTGTGTAGACTTTTTGCACTGTATGTAAACTTCTGATTTTGGAGAAAGTAATAAAAAAGTTCTCTAAAAAATTGTTTAGCAAATATAAAAAATACTTAGCAAATAGAAATAATTTTGGTAAGCCCAACTGACCTAAAACAGGAAAAGTTTAGTCTGATTTAATGTCAGACAGTGACCCTGTTTACATGGTCATGAGTAAACTGATTACTGGAGTAAACCGATAAAGGTAATAAACGGCTTATGGTGTTTGCATGCACTGAGTAAACGGTTTGCTGGGCAGATAAACTAGGTGTGTTAATCTGTTTTCTCATAAACCATTAATGAGCCTTTGACCCTGTTTACATGGTCACGAGTAAACTGATTACTGGAGTAAACCGATATAGGTAATCGGATTACTATGTTTACATGACAGTGTGAATAATCAGGTAACTCCAGAAAGCTGATTGTAATCGGTTTACTCATGACCATGTAAACAGGGTCTTTAACTGATAAAGATTACTCTTTTTACAGGGCAGTTTGAATAATCAGATAACTCCAGAAAGCTGATTGTAATCGGCTTACTCATGACCATGTAAACAGGGTCAATGAGAAAAAAAAATGATGTGCTTTTATACAGCATATATATATACATATATATACTATACAGTATATATACTGTATTAGAATTGGGAAAAGAGATGGATTGTGATACTTGGCACTGGCGACAATGCATCAATCTATTTATTAAAAAATGTGCACACACATACTTTTGGGTTAACAGTTAATCAATTGCGTTTTCAGTCCATTAGATTGTGCAAAGCAAACATCCAGTCAAGGGAAGTCATAACTTGTCTCGATGATTTGCAGCCAGCTTTGAAAGTTAGGAAGCAGTTATCTCAAAGTTAGCTGAAATGTCAGGCCTTTTTTGGATTTTATAACAAAGATCAAAGGAAAGATCTTGACATGACACACAACCTGCAAGAAGCGCTGCACAAAAAAAAAAACCACTTGGAATATGGAGGGCCAGCACATATCTTGGAGCAGCATTAGCAATGGCTAAGCTAAATTCTACCCACGTTTACCCAGTATGTCACATGCCACACTAGAGACAATAAAACACTGGACTTATTCTACGCAAACACTAAGGAGGCGTACACCTCATCACAACTCCCCCCACTCGGGAGATCGGATCACAACTTGGTTCATCTCCGGCCGGTGTACAAACCCCTAGTGCACAGACAACCTCCGGCCATGCGCACAGTGAAGTTATGGTCTGAGGAGGCAATGGACACTCTAAAGGGCTGTTTTGAAGCCACCGCCTGGAAGCAGCTCTGCGATCCACATGGTGAGGACATCGATGGCCTCACTCACACCTTCACGGGCTACCTCAGCTTCTGTGTGGACAAATCCGTTCCCACCAAGACAATACGGTGTTGCTCAAACAACAAACCCTGGATCAACCCTGAGATAAAAACACTCCTGAGAGAGAAGAAGAGGATCTTCAGGTCAGGGAATAGGGAGATGCTGAAGTCCGTACAGAGGGAGCTGAGGAGAAAGATCAGAGAAGGCAAGGACAGCTTCAGGAAGAAGATGGAGGACAAGCTGCAACAGAGCGACATCAGCGGGGTCTGGAGAAACCCCCAAACCATCTCTGGGCTCCAGAATACCTCCCCCCAGGCCACGGGGGGCAGGGAGTGGGCAAACAATCTGAATCTGTTTTTCAATAGGTTTCACCAACCGCCCTCCCCCCTGACTGCACAACAACCACTGCTGCCTCTAAAGACATCAAGTCCTGCTGCCCACTCCCCACTCCACCAACACCCCCCCACTTCCAACACACAGCCCCCCATCCTGACCCTGACCAGGACCCAGGTGAGGACGGAGCTGAGGAAGATCAAGGCGAGGAAGGCGACGGGACCAGACGGCATCAGCGCAAAGCTCCTCAAGTCCTGTGCAGACCAGCTGTGTGGGATTGTGGCGTATATCTTCAACATGAGCCTGAAGCTGGGGAGGGTACCACAGCTGTGGAAAACATCTTGTGTGGTACCTGTACCAAAAACTTCCCACCCCAAAGACCTGAACAGCTACAAACCGGTGGCCTTGACGTCCCACTTGATGAAGACCCTGGAGAGACTGCTCCTTGCTCACCTCCGCCCCCTGGTGGAACCAGCGATGGATCCACTCCAGTTCGCCTACCAGCATGGCATTGGGGTGGAGGATGCGGTGATCTTCCTCCTTCACCGTTCTCTGTCCCACCTGGAGAAGCCCGGGAATGTGGTGAGGATCATGTTCTTTGACTTCTCCAGTGCTTTCAAAACCATCCAACCAATGATCCTGAAGGACAAGCTGCTGTGCGCAGGGGTGGACCAGCACCTGTCATCATGGATCCTGGACTACCTCACGAACCGGCCTCAGTTTGTGAGAACCCGGGACTGTGTGTCCGACACGATCATTGGTAGCACGGGGGGCCCCCAGGGAACGGCGTTGGCTCCCTTCCTGTTCACTCTTTATACTGCGGACTTCTCACACAACACAACACACTGCCATCTACAGAAGTTCTCTGACGACTCTGCGATCGTTGGCCTCATCTCCAATGAAGATGAAGCTGAGTACAGAGGGCTTATCCAGGACTTCGTGGACTGGTGCCATCGGAACTGCCTCCAGATCAATGCTAGGAAAACTAAGGAGCTGGTGGTGGACTGCCGCAGGCATGGACAACCCCTCACAGCACCAGTAAATATACAGGGAACAGACATTGAGATGGTGACATCCTACAAGTACCTGGGTGTTCATCTGAACAATAAACTAGACTGGTCACACAATACTGACGCACTCTACAAGAAGGGACAGCACAGGCTACTCAGGTCTTTTGGTGTACAAGGGGCGCTGCTGAAGACATTCTATGACACGGTGGTGGCATCAGCCATCACTTTTGGAGTGGTCTGCTGGGGCAGTGGCATTACTGCAGCCGATAGGAAGAGACTGAACAAACTGATCAAGAAAGCTAGCTCTGTCCTGGGGCAGCGCCTTGACCCGGTGGTGGAGATAGGAGAGAGAAGGACGGTGGCTAAACTGTTATTTCTGCTGGAGTCCGAGTTCCACCCTATGCAGGACATACTGAATGCACTGAGGAGCTCATTTAGCAGCAGACTACATCATCCCAGGTGCACAACCGAGAGGTTTCGCAGGTCCTTCCTACCAACGGCTGTCAGACTGTACAACCTAAGCAGGGCTGCTCGCAGAGATAGTAAAAAAGACATAACAACCTAATAGTTTTTTGAATGCAAAAGATGCAATAGACTTACACAATGGTCCCCTCCGGCATACAACTAGGAAAATATCGGTCGCTATGGAGGGTGAGAATATGTATGGGCACATAATCATACCATGTAGGATAACTAAGTTATCCTACATGGTTGTGCTGTGTTGTGCTGTTGTGCTGTTTCATCCCATCTAGCAACAATGCTCTGCACTGTGTGTGTTTATATATTTACATATTTATTCCATCTAGCTACAATGCTCCGCACTGGGTGTGTTTATATTTATATATCTATATATTTATTCCATCTAGCTACAATGCTCCGCACTGTGTGTTTATATATCTACATATTATTCCATCTAGCTACATTGCTCTGCACTGGGTGTGTTTATATATTTACATATTTATTCCACCTAGCTGCAATGCTCCGTACTGTGGGTGTTTATATATCTACATATTTATTCCATCTAGCTACAATGCTCCGCACTGTGTTTATATACTCATATATTTATTCCATCCAGCTACAATGCTCTGCACTGTGTGTCTGTGTGTATATACTGTATATATTTATAGTAATATGTACATATGTATATTAGCTGCTCTTGCTTTTTTTCTTGCCTTCTGATTGTTGCTCTGAGTGTTGCTATCCCTGTGCTGTTGCAATCCTGGAATTTCCCCGTTGTGGGACTAATAAAGGCTTATCTTATCTTATCTTATCTTATCTTATCTTATCTTAAAGAAGCACCGGCATGGAGCTTTTTTCTCCAAGCATCAAGTAAGTAAAGTTTATTTATGAAGTGCTTTTCACAGACATATAGTCACAGAGCACTGTACAATAAAATGGAATAAAAGGAAGTTGATAGATAAAGATAATTTTAAAAATACAAAAACAAGTTAAAACACAACATTAAAATAATTTAAAAAAATATCAGACTTACCATTAAAAAGCAGTTGAAACTCAACGGAAATCCTCCTTAAACAAAAAAGTTTTTAGCTGTTTAAGTTTTCAGCTGCTTCAGAGTCAGATATATCTGGAGTGGGAGTCTATTCCAAACAGCACCGTCCACCACCCTCCCTGTGTACAGAGACCTGTCTCAAAAAAATTGGAGTCACTAATTTCTACAAATTTAACCTTACTCAAAAATGCATGTTTGTAGTAGTAACTCAGTTGCTGTTAGTGTACTTGCATTTTGGGGCATTTCAAGTATTGGTGGCATAATTCCAGTTTGCTGCATTTATTCAATTCATCTGAGTTAAAGATTTCTGTATTCAAGTAGAGCCCATCCAATTTAAAGGGGATGGAGCAGTTTGCCATGAAGAAAGGGAGAAAATGCCAGTAGCTAGATGTACCAAGCTTGTGGAAACATAACAAAGAGACTTGCAGGTATAATTGCTGCAACAGCTTCACAAAATATTCCAAGTTGTAGTTATGTAAATCACAATAAATCATAAATCATATTATACACCCCCCCACACACACACACACAGACACACAAAGTTTAAATTCAATTTTCATGTTGTAAGGCAACAAAATAAAGACAACACCAAGGTAACTATTTAGGTGAGACACAGTATATCTATAATCTACCACCATTTACTCAACCCTCAGTCACCACATGCTCCCAATCATCTACAGTATTCAAAAGGAACATCCAACATTTTTGCAATAAAAAAAACTGCAGCAGAGCAGTACAGTTTCTGTAGTGTATAACTGACTTTACAGGCTATCTCTTATATTGTACATGAAACATACTGTTATGCAAAAACATAAGTACAGTTGTTTATTTCTGAGGGGGAAAGGCCAGTAATGTTTCAAATGACTATATGATGCAAAAAGGATAGATCCCATTGAAGATTTCCAAGTAACTTGTACAACTGCTGGTATCAAATTATGTGTGGAAACAGAGAGATAAGATATCATACAAATGTGATTAAACTAATTTCAGGAACAAATAAATTTAAAAAAAACTTCAAAAATTATACCAACCAAAAGGACAACAAAGTGGAACTACAGCTTGCCAATGAACACAAAAAGTAAAGACCAAGCCATTTGTAATGTTTTGAACAGAAGACATTGGCAAAAATAAGAATTTTTGGCACAGATCAGAAATTACAACAGGGACTGATCTGTAAGTTCGACATCATTTCAAAAATATGTCTGAAGTTAATGTGAGGGCAAGAGTTGGACCTTTGAGCAGGATTTGAATCCACTGAAATACTGTATTGTTGGTGGATTTCAGGTATTTCGCTTTTTACAGTAATCACCTCACTGCACCAAGAAACCAGATACTCCACAGCATATACTCACCTGTCTGCATTTTGTATAGGACAATATTTGTTATAGGTATTGTGTGTGTGTGTGTGTGGGGGGGGGGGGGTATACTTTATTAATCCCAGAGGGAAATTCAGGACATCCACGTGGATGGATGAAGCAGCCATGGTGCGGCGCCAGTCCCTTCACCATTCACACACACATTCACACCTAGGGCCACTTTAGAGTCTCCAGTTAACCTAATGTGTATGTTTTTGGCCTGTGGGAGGAAACCGGATTACCCAGGGTAAACCCACGCAGACATGGGGAGAACATACAAACTCCACACAGAAGGGTCACTGATGATCAGAGGGTGGGATTGAACCCACAGCCTTCTTACTGTGCTGCCACAGTGCTAACCGCTGGACCACCGAGCCCTGTGTGCAATTTAGTAAGAATGTGTAGAGGATATACAGTATATGTAGTATATTCACTGAGCTCAGATTTGGCTGGAAGATAGAGGATATATATGTTTCTATACACATATGAGGAACAGCTGCATGTGCATATAGTGCATCCGGAAAGTATTCACAGCGCTTCACTTTTTCCACATTTTGTTGTTACAGCCTTATTCCAAAATGGATTAAATTCATTTTTTACCTCAAAATTCTACACACAACACCCCATAATAACAATGCTAAAAAAGTTTTTTTTTTTTTAGATTTTTGTAAATTTATTAAAAATAAAAAACTAAGAAATGACATGTAAGTAAGTATTCACAGCCTTTGCGCAATACTTTGTTGATGCACCTTTAGCAGCAATTACAGCCTCAGGTCTTTTTGAATATGATGCCACAAGCTTGGCACACCTATCTTTGGGCAGTTTGGAACATTCCTCTTTGCAGCACTTCTCAAGCGCCATCAGGTTGGATGGGAAGCGTCGGTGCACAGCCATTGTTAGATCTCTCCAGAGATGTTCAATTGGATTCAAGCCTGGGCTCTGGCTGGGCAACTCAGGGACATTTACAGAACTGTCCCGAAGCCACTCCTTTGATATCTTGGCTGTGTGCTTAGGGTCATTGTCCTGCTGAAAGATGAACCATTGCCCCAGTCTGAGGTCAAGAGCACTCCGGAGCAGGTTTTCATCCAGGATGTCTCTGTACATTGCTGCATTCCTGCCGCTGAAAAACATCTCCACAACATGATGCTGCCACCACCATGCTTCACTGTAGGGATGTATTGGTGTGGTGATGAGTGGTGCCTTGTTTCCTCCAAACATGACACATGGCATTCACGCCAAAGAGTTCAATCTTCGTCTCATCATACAGGAGAATTTTGTTTTTCATGGTCTGAGAGTCCTTCAGGTGCCTTTTGGCAAACTCCAGGCAGGCTGCCATGTGCCTTTTACTAAGGAGTGGCTTCCGTCTGGCCACCCTTGTTAATCATCCAGATGCTGTGGATTAGTTACCTGGCTGGCTTTTTTAAATCCTTTAAGATTAACCCTTCTTTTGTATGGTAATACCTATGGTATTTTCTTTCTTTTTTTCTTCTTTTTTTTTTTTACCTGTCCTGTCCAGCAGCTTGGCAAGCAGAACTAATGTCTTACTGTCTGATTGTGCCAAACACATTTTCTATGCCAAAAGGAGCACTGCACTGATTTGATATATATACAGTAAGAAAAGCACTCAGAGAGTGCATACCTCTGCCAAGGATCCTTCTGTCCACCATGGATCACCTCCAAAATGTAATGGATTTGTGTAGACCTAGAGCCACTTCTAGTGAAAATTGCATCAAAGTCTGTCCATTAGTTTTGGAGTATTGTTGCTAACACACTGTGAGAAGATAAGAGCCTTGGCTGAGGTATGCATTCTCAGATAATCACCAAAATGTAGTGGGTTTGTCTGTAGCCCAAGAACCACCTCTGGTGAAAATCTCATCCAAATCCATTCTGTAGTTTTGGAGTATTGTCGCTAACACTCTGTGAGAAGATAAGTGCCTTGGCGGAGGTATGCAATCTTTGATCTTCACCAAAATGTAATGGCTTCCTCTCTAGACAAAGAACCACCTCTGGTGAAAATTTCATCCAAATCCATCCAGTAGTTTTTGTGTAATCCTGCTGCACAAATAAAAACAAAGCCCTTGGTGGAGGTATGCACTCTCAGATCATCACCAAAATCTAATCATCTGTTCCCAATGCCATTACACACCTTTTCTGAAAATTTCATCAACATCCATTCATAACTTTTTGAGTTATGTTGCTAACAGATAGACAAATCAACAGACAAACCAACAAACCAGCGCCAATAAAAACATTAGCTCCTCCCTTGGTGGCGGTAATAAACAAATAGCATGTATAGACTCATTTTGCTGTATAATAACTTTAATACTTGTAAACTGTCTTGTGCTGTAATACCTGTATCCCCACCACTCCTTTTAATTCAATGTATCTTATATTATCTATAATGATTTTTACAGTTTGGATGTTTAAATGTCAAAGCATGAAATCAAAGAATGAATACCTTAAACACTGCACATTCAGTTCTGTATGAGTACAGCAGCCCCATTCGGCTGCTCTTCAGTACTTCTATTTGCAAGAGGCAGCCAATCAGAAAACAACAAATTTTTTAAATTTAGGCAAGGATACACCTATACCAAATAGTATTTGTTGTGTGAGTAGGACACTCAAATGCAAAATAATTGTCACAAATTTACAAGAAAAAATGCATATGTACAAGTACTACTGATGTTTTTTTTTTCAATAAAATCTGTGAAAATGGTTTTAGCCGCAATAGCAGTGTTATCCTACACAGAGAAAAATAATCATTTTTTAATGGTTTTTCACAGAGCTCTGTGGTTCTTGAGAGAGCCATCCCTTACTGAAGAACCTCTTTATTTGATGGCAATTAATTCCATACCTTATATGGTTCTTCAAAGTGCTGAGTTGTTAATATCTACCAAACTTGTATAGAGGCAGAATACTTGGGCATTTCTGAAAAAAGTTTCTTAGAATAACCTCTTGTTAAAAGGTTCTTCATGGAGCTCAAAACTGTCAGGTCGTGGGCTGCGTCCCATGTCCTCGCCTTGATTACCTCCGCCAAGGAGGTTATGTAATCAGGGTGGTTTGTTTGTCTGTCTATCTGTCTGTCTGTTAGCAGGATTACGCAAAAAGTACTGGATGGATTTGGATTAAATTTTCATCAGAGGTAGCCCTTGGGCCAAGGATGAACCCATTAAATTTTGATGATAATCTGAGAGTGCATACCTCCATCAAGGACCTTGTTTGTATTTTTGCAGCAGGATTACACAAAAACTACTGCATGGATGTGGATTGAACTGAACATTGTCAAGATCACTCTCACCTTCTGCATTAACACTTTGAACTGCTGCCATCTGGCAAACGATTCCGGAGCATCAGAGGCAGAACCACCAGACTGATTAACAGCTTCCTTCCACAAGCTGTCAGGATGCTGAACAGTTGATCCAGAATCTTTCATACATACTACTGCACCTTATGGACATTATGTATATTATATGTATATAGTTCTAGTTAGTTTCAAGTATGTGTCAGGGATGTGTGAATGGCTGTGTTGGGGTGGGGGGTGAGGGGGTGCATGAGTGTGTCTTAAATTAAGTTCTTTTTACTTATATGGATGCCTACAGAAACGTAATTTCATCTTGCCTGCACTACAGTTGTATGTACAGCAACATGACAATAAAAGTTGATTTGATTTTGGATGAAATTTTCACCAGAGGTGGTCCCTGGGCTAGAGCCGAACCCATAACATTTTGGTGATGATCCCAGAATGCATACCTCCACCAAGGCTCTTAGCAAGAATACTCCAAAACTACTGGATGGATTTGGATGAAATTTTCACCAGAGGTGGCCCTTGAGCTAGAGATAAACCTTTAATATTTTGGTGATGATCCTAGAATGCATACCTCCACTAAAGCCTTATTCATGCTGCATTTCGCCTTTAGTCCGCTTTGGTCCATGTGTGCTTTGGATGAGCTTGGCACGCACGCGGCACTGTACATGCTCACTATTTTCATCTATCCAGACCAAGCAGTTGACACATGCGCACAACCATCATTTATAGTTTCACTCCCGCCCTATAGGTAGCGCCAATGCGCTGACGCACCAGGATTTTTACCAACAAAGAAACGCTGCTTGTTTTCTGCTGCTTGACTTCCTGATTTTCACTCCTTTTCCACGAAGATGCTGCTGCCGAAGTATGTATGTATGATTCATGTATGTTTATTCTTGTCTTCCACTTCCTCGTTGCCTTCTTCATCTACTTTTTTCTGGTGTGCTGTGCCGATATCGCCACCTCATGAATAGGACGTTCAGTCTTGCGCATGCGCTTTTCAACACATTCAGGTCGTGGGCAAGGGGAACAGTCACAAAATTTGGGCTGCACGCGGTCGTCAGCGGTCGTCAGCGGTCGAGCACTGCGGACACTATTCAATTCAATTCAATTCAATTCAATTCAATTCAATTCAATTCAACTTTATTTATATAGCGCCATTTCACAACAACAGTCATCTCATAGCACTATCAACTGTAGGGGGGACCCCCACAGTTGCAGAAAGACCCCAGCAATCAGGCGATCCCCTGTGAGCAAGCACTTGGCGACGGTGGAGAGGAAAAACTCCCTTTTAACAGGAAGAAACCTCCAGCAGAACCAGGCTCAGGGAGGGGCAGTCATCTGCTGCGACTGGCTGGGGGGTGAGGGGATAGAGAAGAAGAAAAGAACAGACATGTAGAGAGCAAACAGCACGATGGGGACTCAATCTATGGGAGAGAACAAACAAATGTTAATGACCAGCAAAAAAAAAATATTTCATTGAGAGTGAGGAAAGGAGTGAGGCCCAGTGCATTACTGGAGGTCCCCCGGCTGACTAAACCTATTAGCAGCATAACTAAGGGAGGGTTCAGAAACACATGATCCCTCCCTAATTGTAGGCTATATCAAAAAGGTAGGTTTTAGCCCTATTCTTAAAAACAGAGATCGAGTCTGACTCCCGAATCCAGATTGGCAGCTGATTCCACAGGAGAGGAGCTTGATAACTGAAGGCTCTGCCTCCCATTGTACTTTTGGAGATTCTAGGTATTACAAGTAATCCTGCATTTTGAGAGCGTAGTGCTCTGTTAGGATAATACGGTAGTCTCAGATCTTTTAAATAAAAAGGAGCCTGATTGTTTAGAGCTTTGTAAGTGAGAAGAAGGATTTTAAACTTAATTCTAAACTCTATGGGAAGCCAATGAAGGGAGGCCAGAACCGGAGAGATATGATCTCTCTTTCTAGTACCTGTTAAAACTCTTGCTGCAGCATTTTGGATCAGCTGAAGACTTTTTAAAGATGTTTTAGGACAGCCTGATAATAAAGAATTACAATAATCTAATCTCGAGCTAACAAAAGCGTGGATCAGCTTCTCAGCATCACTCTGAGACAAGATGCTCCTAATCTTGGCAATATTACGCAAATGATAGAAGGCAGTCTTAGAAACAAATTTAATATGTGAATTGAAGGACAAATCCTGATCAAAAATAACTCCAAGGTTCCTCACAGAGCTATTAAGAGAAAGAGTAACTGCGTCCAAACTGAAAGTTTGATTTGGAAAGGAATTTCTAAGGTTTTTTGGACCAACAAGAATGACTTCAGTCTTATCTGAATTTAATAGCAGGAAATTACAAGTCATCCAAGCTTTGATTTCCTTAAGACAGGCTTCTAACTTGGCTAATTGATTAGTATCATCTGGCTTCATTGACAGGTATAATTGTGTGTCATCTGCATAACAATGAAAATGTATACAGTGCTTTCTAATAATGTTGCCTAACGGAAGCATATATAAACTAAAAAGAGTAGGGCCTAGCACAGATCCCTGTGGAACTCCATGACTAAGCTTTGAGCTGAAAGAAAACTCATCATTTACATGAACAAACTGGAACCTATCAGATAAATAAGATAGACACTATCTTATTTATCGTCTCCACATCGTCTCCACTCCACACTAGTGGAGTGGAGACGATGATGTAAATTTCATCACACAAGGTTTCCGGTTACACGTAAGCGGACAGCAGAGGTGCAGCATGAATCCAGCTTCAGGCTCTTATCTTCTCACAGAGTGTTAGCAGCAATACTCCAAAACTACTGGATAAATTTGGATGAAATTTTCACCAGAGGTGGTCCTTGGACTAGAGAGGAACCCATTACATATTGGTTATGATCTGAACGCATACCTCCACCAAGGCTCTTATCTTCTCACAGTGTGTTAGCAATAATCCTCCAAAACTACTGGATAGACTTTGATGCAATTTTCACCAGAACTGGCTCGTGGCCTACACACTGACCCATTACATTTTGGAGGTGATCCGTGAGGGACGGAAGGAGCCTTGGCGGAGATATGTCCTCTCTGAGTGCTTTTCTAGTTTATAGTTTGCATTTCTTGCCACCAGGACATGGGCTCCAGCCCACATCCTCACTTTAAGTTTATTGTTATGATTCTCTGTTTATTTTGCTTATGATGTGGGCTCTGTTTTTGGTTATTATTAATATTATTATTACTATCATTATTATTATTGTCCTTGCCATAATCTTAGTTTGCTCTTAGTCATCCTGTTTATTTGTACTATTATTATCACGTCTCATACTTATCCTTGCCTTTGGTTTCCTGTCATTGTCTTTAGTCCTGGACCAGCTGTTGTTTTGAGAGTGTCTTGCTGTGTTTTTGATTGTTCATGGCTGTTTGCATTTTAGTTGATTAGTTCTGTCCTTATTTAAAAGACACAGCTCTTTGGACTGGTGCTGCGTGCTTATGTTTACTGGCATTTCACACATGCTTCTGTCTGCCTGTGAGTTTTGTCTGCCTTGCCACGTTATTGTTTTGTTTCAGCCCACAAGCTGTGTTAGTTTCTGTTTTTAATAAAATGTCAAACACTCGCTACGCTTCAAAGTCCAGCTTTCTGCCCAATCTGGGCACCAACCATGACAGAAGGATGCAGCCAGTGAAGGACTCAGCAGGCGAGCTTGGCAGAAGGAAAAAGAGGTGGAGCCAGAACAAGCTGGGAGTAGTAGCTGCGGTGGAGGACCTCGTGGCCGCTGCTCAGGGCTGCTCATCCCTGGAGGACGCTTGGGATTGGGGGGGTTGCAAACTTGATGACAGCTAGACTGAGTTTGCAGTCCCACACTCGGACACAGACTAGCGCTCCCTCCGCTACCACCACTGCCATCTGCCTCCTCCTCGCCAGCTGTCCAGCCACCCACTCTCTCTTCGGTGGCGTGGAGAGAATTTCTAGGCTGCAAGCTGGCGTTCGAGGGCCCGGGTGGAAGGATAATTCAAGGAGGCGCTGCTTCTGTTGATGCTCCGCCCCCACATCCACGGCTCCCAGCCAAATGATCCCCAGAGCCATCCAGAGAGAGTTGTCTGGACCATCAGCAGCAGCAGAGCGGGAACTCAGGCAAGTACATTTTCATTTTTTAACACCAATAAATAATAGGTCTTGCCTGGTTCCTGATGGGAGGGCTCAGTGGCGGCTGTCTGCTGCTCCTGGACTCTCGCCACCTGCCTCTGCCATTCTTTCTCTGCTGCCGCCTCCATCCATCCATCCTAACCTGCACCTCTTCTCTCTTCCTCTGTTTTTTCCAAGAATTTGTCCATACTGGGTGGGAACCGGCTGGTCTGGGAAGAGTGTGTTGTCCCAGAGGCCCCACTAGCAGCAGCTGCCTCCATGCCAACACTGCATGACCCCGTGGTCGATCGTGGTCGTTGACGAGGAGGAGCGTCGGCAGGCTTTGCTCGCTCAGACGGGGTTGTTGTTGGACTGCAAACTGTGGCTTCTCCCAGAGCATGTGCCCCTGCTGGGTTGGAACCAGCTGGCAACGGATGACCCAGCTGCTCTAGCTCCAGTACCAGCTCCACATCACTCCACAGCTCCAGTACCAGCTCCACATCACTCTCTACCTCCAAGCTCCATGCCAGAGGACTTGGCCACCTGTGATTATCTGTGGCCTGTCATCAGTGAGCTGGTAGAGTGCTACAAGCTCTGTCACTGGAGGAGTGGGTGGCAGGACATGGCATGGAGAAGGGCTCGTTGGATAGCAGCATCCAAGCCCCATTTGTGGGAAGATACTCCAGCCTTCCTTAAGGCATTTCTCCTCTCCAATGAGTTCTCCTCCACACCAGAGGCAGATGAGCCCTTTGCTTTTGGCTCACCAGCGATAGGGGTCTCCTCTCCAGTCCCAGCTCTCCACCTTTCCCCCCATGCCGTCGGCATCAGTTCCATCGGTCACTCCATCTGCAGCTTTGCCGGGCCCCATTGCAGTGACTGGTGGTCACCCACCTCATGATTCCTCCTCCCTGTCAAAGGTGGCTGTGCTGGGGGATGGAGCCCCAAGCGGCTGGGCTCAAGGTCCTCCAGCCTGTCACCTGGACTCGTCGTTCATCAGCGTGCATCATCTGGGTTCTCTGCTGATCAACCTCCTCCATGTGTTCCAGAGGCCGGTGCGCCTCCTCCATATGTTCCAGAGGCCAGTGCGCCTCCTCCATGTGTTCCAGAGGTTGGTGTGCCTCCTCCATGTGTTTTAGAGGCCTGTGTGCCTCCTCAGTGTGGTCCAGAGGCCAGTGAGCCTCCTCCATCTTTTCCAGAGGCCGGTGAGCCTCCTCTGTGTGTTCCAGAGGCCAGTGAGCCTCTTCCTGCTGTTCCAGAGGCCGGTGCACCTCAGTCATTGCATCCAGGGGCCATTGCGCCCCTGCCATTGCTGAGGTCTGTGTGCCTCCATTGGCTGCTGAGGCTGGTGTGCCCCCGCTTCCAGCTGCAGAGGTTGGTGCACCTCCACCATATGTTGCAGGGGCCAGTGCGTCCCTACCCTCTGTCCCTGAGGTCAGCATGGCTCAGCATCTGCCTAGTACACCCTGTACTCTGGTTTGGGGCCCTGTGGACTTGGGTAGACCCCTGAACTATTTTGCCCCATGATCTGGTGGCCCAGGGACTCTGGGAGGCTGCCAGATCTACCTTGTCCTCCAGTCCGAGGGCCCTTGGACTGGGGTAGGCCCCCTGACCCGCTGGTTGTTCGATCCGGTGGTCCACGGACTTGGGTAGACCATTCGACCCGTTTTGTGTTAAAGTTTGGGGTCGTGGAATTTATTAGCCACACCAATATTGTTTTGTTTTGGAATCTGTTGAGGGGAGGGGGAATTTGTTTCAGCCTGCCTGGCCTTGTCACCGTCCACCCTGGGAGGGTGTTTTGGTTTTTTTTGTTGACGTTTCTTTTAGGGTCGTCTGGAAGCTGCCCCTTAAGAGGGGGTACTGTCAGGGCGTGGGCTGGGTCCCATGTCCTCACCTTGATTTATAGCTTGCATTTCTTGTCACCAGGACATGGGCTTCAGCCCGCATTCTCGCTTTAAATTTATTGTTATGATTCTCTGTTCATTTTGATTATGATCTGGGCTCTGTTCTTGGTTATTATTATTATTTTCCTTGCCGTAATCTTAGTTTGCTCTTACTCATCCTGTTTATTTGTATTATTATTATCATCATGTCTTGGTCTCATACTTATCCTTGTTTTTGGTTTCCTGTCATTATCTTCAGTCCTGGGCCAGCTGTTGTTTTGCTATGTTTTTGATTGTTTGCAGCTGTTTGCATTTTCGTTGATTAGTTCTGTCCTTATTTAAAGGACGCAGCTCCTTAGACCGGCGCTGCGTCCTTACTGGCGTTTCACACACGCTTTTGTCTGCCTGTGAGTTTTGTCTGTCTGCCACATTATTGTTTTGTTTCAGCCTACGAGCTGTGTTAATTTCTGTTTTTAATAAAATGTGAAGCACTCACCATGCTTCAGAGTCCAGCTTTCTGCCCAACCTGGGAACCAACCATGACAGAAATGGTTCTTCTATTGTACCACTCCGATCAACCTTCTGGTTCTCAGAGTGCACTATTGTTCATGTACAAGTTAGTCTGTCAGTCATTCTCCAGTGCTTGATCGATGTTGCATGCGCTACAAACCAACCAATAAAAAGAACTAAAGACAGTAATCAGGCTGCCTCTTTTCATAAATATTAAAGCATGGGAACCGACTAAATATTTGTGAGCTCACATATTTATGACAATATGACTTACAAAGGCAGGGCAGAGCTACACCTGCTCTGGCTGACCATCCACAGACTCATCAGAGCAATGTTGAGTGAGTCATTCTTTAAGGAATGGGGAAAATACTGCCAAATATGGAAAGATTTCTGAAATTTAAAAATAAAATTAGCCTTAACTGTTTTTTCAGATTGCTGAAGACAGGCAGTGCTTACCCTGCCTAACCTAACTGCATGTCACTGACTGAGACTCAGGAAAGATAAATGTGGTTAGAGAGTGTGGTTTAAAAGAATTACAGCAATAGCAGAATGACTTTTAAGCTTCTTTTAAGCTTTTTAGTGTACTTATTTTTCTGACAAAATAATAATTTATCATTTTTTTAACCAAATAATGTAAAAAAGCTAGTGTTATCCATGAAGTTGAAGAAAAGAGAATTACACATACATGCAAAAAATAGCTGAGATTGAGGGTTCTCATATAAAATCCCTTAAATGTAATTGACATCATCTTTCTTCAGTGTCAACAAGACAGTTTGAAGGTGTTCTGTCTTTCTTCATATTTGGAGAAACTGGGGGTTTAGAAAGAGACTTGCAGTACAGCTATACTTAACCTAAAGAAAGTGAGAATTGCTCAGTGCGTCACAGTGACCTGCTTTTCCCCTGTGTGTGATACTCACTTTAGCACAGTGGCTGGCACGTACTGTCAAATAACTTGCTGTATCATTAAATGAAACTGTATTCTCCATCTTTGATCTACAAGTCACCTAAAACGCCTTTAAGCCTCAGAAAAATGTAAAGTCTTGCATGAGTTATGGTTAATTGAATTTGTAGAAATACTCCCCAACCACCTTTGCACCAAGTACAGGGGAAATCCAGCAGTTACAGCTGGGAGAGACCTCAGAGGAAATTTATTCAGTTTTCATTATGCAATCTTGCATGTTCTCCCCATGTCTGCGTGGGTTTACTCTGGGATTTCTCCGGTTTCCTCCCACATGCCAAAAAACATGCAAGTTTGGTTAATTGGCATCAAACTGGGGATTCTAAATTGTCCTTAGGTATGAATGTGAGAGTGAATGGTTGTCTGTCTCTCTGTGTTGGCCCTGCGATGGACTGGCGATCTGTCCAGGGTGTACCCTGCCCCCGCCCAAAGATGCTGGGATAGGCTCCAGACCCCCCGCGACCCGAAAAGGATTAAGTGGAAGAAGATGAATGAATGAATGAATGAATGAATCTCTACTAACTTCTGTAATTTCTTGAGCAAATGTTACTCACCAGCTCTGAGCCCCAGTGTGCTGATAAAAGCTGGGCTGGGATTGAAAATAATTTGAAAAAGCTGTGGCTCACTAGGCTATGGAAACTTTTAACGCCCTCACAGGCCTTTACAAGCAGAGAGATGATCACATGCTCCAACAAAGAAAGATGAAATTTACTAATGGATTTGGTCTGGCTGCATACATGAAAGACTACAGTTGTTTTTACCACCTGGTTGATCAGGATCAAACATGATGTTCGTGTCTTTTAAAGGGGTCATTGACTGAAAAAACTGTGTTTTATAGGTTTTAACCTTCTGAAAGGTGCCTGTTGGTCACGTGATTATTAAAAAAATATCAAAACACACTTCTCTTGAAAAAAAAACATGCAGCCTTTATTTCGTCTTTCTCTCCAAGAAGCCATTTTGACGCTTCCTGATATTTTCCTAAAGTCAAGAAATGGGAAACGTCACTAGCCTTGATACCTGCCCAGTGCCCTATTGGCCAGCCTGTCAGTGAAGATGGGTGGGGAGCCAAAGACAGCAGTGGTACTAGGAAGCTCACATTTATATTATTTTCTTTAGATTCTCCTCACCCTAATACACAGCTCTGTTATATACAGTATCTCATATTCTGTCTTATTTTGTTATATTTTCATTGTGATACTGCATCCGTAGCATCGTTAGCACCACCAAGTGGCGAGCTGAAGCCAGCAGTTTAGCCACAAGTCTAGGCTCATTCACAAAATGTTTCTGTGCTTATTGTACTTCAGGGACCTGTCATGTCCGATCAGCCACTGAAACCACACACCCCTGTCCACCAGGGAGGCATTAGTTCATTCATTCTTTGAGACAAATTTATGTTAGTTGGCTCAGGCTAGATCTGAACTAGGCAGTTAATGTTAGCAATAGTGATGTAAGAGGGAGGGCGGAGTTGAATGCAGTCTGAAAGATTTAAAGAGACATGCACTGAAACCATGGCACTCTCAGAAAGGCAAAGAAGAAAAGAAAAACCATTTTGCTGCAAAAATTATATATATATATACTCTGTGTGTGTGTGTGTGTGTGTGCAAAATATGTCACAAACATTTCACTAAGACATGTGAGCTGTTAAAATATGGAAATAAGTGCAATCAATGACTCTTTTTAAAAAAATAAATAATATGAGTTTACACCTATTGAAGTAACAGTTTAGTATAATTCAAATACTTCAAGTTTAGATCTTAGTGTTAAAAAAATGTTTCACGGTTTTAAAGAACATCTTTGGACATAGGAGCTTTGGACAGAACTGGAAGCACAGAAGCAGATTTCATTGTCATACTTGAGTAAATTACTGGTGGTTCCAGTGGCCAACAAGAAACTATATGTTCATGTTGTGGGACAGGACCCTCTGCTTACTTTATAAGATTATTGTTCTATGCTTTATTTTCCCCTTGCCCTAAAAATATATATTTAATTCACTCAGCAGTTATGTATTGACATTTGGTTATCATATTAATACAAGGCAGGTGATACAACAAATAAGCCATATAAATGACCATGCCATATAAGGTATAAAACACTATAGACATGATGTGCACGACACCAATTGAGATACATAATGGAATTTGTTTTGTGTCGTAATGCATGTGATGTTTGTTCCAAAAAGTCAGTCTTTGCACCACACCCATGGACTCTGAGTCAGACTGTTTGGGGTCATTAAGATAATGACATCATTAATTTTGACTGCCTGGCTCTGACTGGCTGGGACTATGCCACCTATCCCATTCCTTGGGGCAGGTTTATACATTAAAAAAAAGTGAGCCATGCTCAGAAGTTAAAAATCAAGCAGATGACAGTGAATGGCTTCTCTTTTTTTACAACAAAAAAAAATTGCATATATTTATAAACAAATATAGATGATTCAGCATCCTTTGCATCTCTAACCTTTAGAATATTTTTGTCACTGCTTGTTTCAGTGCTTTGTTGAATATTGTTTTTAGATTAGCTGTGGCCAGTCTGAAACGTTTAGCTGGGCTGTCAAGGATTTCTCAACCGTAACTCACATGTTCATTTTTATGGTTTCTTTTATATATATAAACAAGCTGAAAAAAAACAATACTGTAAATGTTTGCTGCATGTCATGTTTTATGTTAACATTTGCTGCCCTGTTTGGGATAGCACACGCGAACTTTGCTGCACACTAGTGGCTAATTTACACTTGTTTAATCTTCTACTAAATAGAAAACATATATAGCAGGCTTTGAGAAGACTTGAAACTGCATTCTGACTCCAGGAATGTCCACCAGATCAGTTGTTCAAGGCCAAACTGGGAAGATAAAATCTAAAATATAATCACAACTGATTCAACACTGGTATATTTTTTAACCAAACTGCACTGGCTTGAGATTAAACATCGGCTATTCCCCCCCCCCCCCCAAAGAAATGGAATGTAAGGTCAATTTATCAAATCAAAGTCTGAGCAAGTGAACTTCCAGCTCATGAATAGTTAAGACCACTCTTGGTGCATGCCTGCCATCTGTTGGTAAAGTTAGCAAGTCTCCTTATATTCTATGCCGCATATTTCTCTGAGTTGAAAATAATGTAGGCTACTTCACCTGTGGAGGAGATGGTGTAGAGTTGTGATAACCCTGTCCTCGTGTGTGTGTGTGTGTGTGTGTGTGTGTGTGTGTGTGTGTGATTTCGTTTCCACCAACAGTAAAGAGCGTCTGTATGATTGTCTCTTGTGTACACTGTAAAATGCATTTGTCTTTTTAGCAATCAACACTATTAGAAAAAAAAAATCTACATTTTTTATGAGGTTTGAGCAAGCATGGATCGCCGCTTTAAAGTGGTGGAGGGTTTGCGTGCCCTCATGATCCCAGGAGCTATGCTGTGTGGGGCATTGCCCCTTGTAGGATCTTTGCAAACAGGACCTGGATAAAGGGCCAGACCAAGAGGGGTCCAGCGGATCACCATGAAAAAGTTACAACAAGCACCCAGTGATCACAGTGAGCCACGCTGGAGGGTAGACCCATGTCCTCCCACCTGCAGGAGGGATCATGGGGATCATGGTGCTGGACTGCGCCACCGTGCATGGGCTGCATGGTGGCGCAGTGGATAGCACTGCGGCAGCACAATTTACCCTTGGCCGGGGGATCGTGGGTTCGATCCCAGCCCCCGACCAACAGTGATCTGTGTGGAGTTTGCATGTTCTCCCCGTGTATGCGTGGGTTTACCCCGGGATTTCTCCGGTTTCCACCCACATCCCAAAAACATGCAGGTTGTGGGGGGGACTTGAATAACGAAACCGAATTGTCTTTCATTTCAGTTTATTCAAGAAATCATTCCACTGTCTGCTCTTATTCTTGAGCAGCGAACAAAGAGAGTGAACACCACAAAGTTCTCTCATTTAAACCTTCTCACATCAAACCATTTCCCTCGCGGGGGAAATCACACATCTATATCAAAGTCTCTTTATTCACATTCATTAGCCTTTTATTTACATAACTCCCCCTTCTCTCTTCCCGAGCCTCAGTGGTCAGGAAGTCTTCTGTCCCCTGTCCTCCGCAGGGGGTCCAGGCTCTGTGGCTCCGCACCGCAGGGGGCTGGCTCTCCTTCATCGTGGTTAAATCACATATGCAGTGTCCAACATATACATGTCTCACAACACAGCCATATAACCCCCCCCCAAACGATGAAGAACAGACTAATTCCCAAAATTTAATAGCACCTTACTCACTACTGAATAATCAACACCAACATTCAGTCTGTGTGCCGCTTGGGCTTCAGCCGTCTGCCGAATCTGCTGTGCGTTGGCCCCGCCTTGCCTGCGGTGCTGTTCTGCTCCGGGTCTGTTGACTGAGGAAGAGAGTGGTTAATTGCCCTCTGCGGGGGCCTGCCTCGTCGAGGCGCCACCGCGACCGGTACAGACACGTCCTTCATGACAAAAGCAGGTTTTAGTCTGTCAATACTGACTGTCTCTTTTCTGTCCCCAAAATCTAGCACAAATTGCTTATCACCTGCCTCCAGCACTCGAAATGGCCCTTCGTAAGGTGGTTTGAGCGTTGCTTTAAGGGCTTCGCGCCTGACAAAAACGAAATCGGCATTTTTCAAAGCCTTGGGGACGAAAACTCGTGGAAAAGCGTGATGAACCGGACCCGGGAGCGTGTCTGCCCCCGTGCCAACTAACGGTCCCAGAGCAGAGAGAGGTGGGGGCTCTGGGTGCTCTGGTAAAAACTCGCCCGGCAGCCTCAGAGTTTGTGCGAATACCAGCTCCGCTGGGGAGGCGTCTAAGTCCTCTTTAGGCGCAGAACGCAACCCTAATAAAACCCAAGGGAGTTTATTTACCCAATCTGCATCCGTGAGCGACGCTCTGAGTGCTGCCTTCAAAGACCTATGAAAACGCTCGCATAAACCATTAGCCTGAGGGTGGTAAGCCGTAGTGCGGTGAATTTTGGCTCCTAAGCCGTTGGCCATCGCTGACCACAGCTCAGAGATGAATTGCGGTCCTCTATCGGACGTAATGTCCGACGGAACCCCGAAGCGCGCCACCCAAGCCGTTAAAAAAACGCGAGCCACCTCCGCGGCCGTGGTCGTCGCAAGTGGGACCACTTCCGGCCAACGTGTGGTGCGGTCCACCATTGTCAAAAGATACGTGAACCCCTGTGATGCCGGTAGGGGGCCCACAAGGTCGACGTGCACATGGTCGAACCTTCTGGCCGGAATGCGGAACGGTTCTAACGGGGCTCTTGTGTGCCTGTGAATTTTGGCCCGTTGACAGGAAATGCAGGTTTTTGCCCATTCCTTCACGTGCTTGCGCAGGCACGGCCAAACAAACTTTTCCGCCACTAGTTTCACCGACGCGCGCACCCCCGGGTGCGCCAGTGAGTGGACCGAGTCAAAAACACGGCGGCGCCACGTGGCCGGAACCACCGGACGCGGGCGCCCCGTCGACATGTCGCAGATCAGGGGGGGCATACCGGTTTGTAAACACTTGCTCTCCAGCCTCAACCCTGTTGGTCCAGACTGGAGCGCGCGCACGTCTGCGTCCGCCCCCTGGTCCGCTGCCATGGCTGCGTAATCTATACCCACGTGCACCGGGGCTGCGCGCGCCACCGTGCCGCTCTCCTGCGGCGCGGTCACGGTGGCCCGTTCTGCCTCTGCGCGTGTCGGGGTCGTGAACGCGCGTGAGAGACAATCCGCTACTACATTGAATTTGCCCGCGACGTGCCTAATGTCAGTGGTAAATTCCGAGATTGCGGCCAGCTGCCTCTGCTGCCTGCCGGACCACGGATCTGAAATTTTGGCCATGGCGTATGTGAGCGGCTTGTGGTCCACATAAGCGGTGAAGCACCGTCCTTCCAGCCAGAACTGGAAATGACGAATAGCCAAATGCAGCGCCAACAGTTCTCTGTCAAACGCGCTGTATTTTCGCTCAGCCGCGCTTAAAGATTTGCTAAAGAAAGCCAAAGGCTGCCAGACTCCGGCTACCTGTTGCTCAATAACGGCCCCTATGGCTAAATCTGAAGCGTCTGTCGTCAGCGCGATACGTGCTGCAGGGTCTGGGTGGGCCAGGAGCGCAGCGTCAGCCAAGGCTTTTTTAACCTCTGTGAACGCGCGCTCCCGCTCCGGGGACCATTCGACCGCCTGGGTCGGCTTTTGTTTTTTGAGCGCGGCATATAACGGTTGCATGATTTGAGCTGCGTGGGGCAGGAACCGGTTATAAAAATTCACCATCCCCAAGAATTCCTGTAGTGATTTGACCGTTTGTGGACGGGGAAAATCCACTACCGCGCGTACTTTCTCTGGTAACGGAACCGCTCCCTCCGGGGAGACGCGGTGACCCAAAAAATCAATCCGCTCAACGCCGAACTGGCACTTGGCTGGGTTAACTATTAAGCCGTGCTCTCCCAGCCTCCTAAAAACTGCTGTGAGGTGCATTTCGTGTTCGTCCTCTGAAGTACTCGCGACCAAAATGTCGTCGAGGTACACAAACACGAAAGGGAGATCGCGTAACACGGCATCCATCATCCGCTGAAATGTTTGCGCCGCCCCTTTGAGACCAAACGGCATGCGTAAAAATTCGAAAAGTCCGAACGGGGTTATTACCGCTGTTTTAGGAATGTCCTCCGGTTGGACCGGGACTTGGTGATAGCCGCGAACTAGATCAATCTTTGAAAAAATGCGCGCCCCCGCCAGGTGCACCGAAAAATCCTGAATGTGCGGGATGGGATAACGATCGTGTGCCGTAGCGTTGTTTAGCCTGCGGTAATCCCCGCACGGTCTCCAGGAGCCATCGGCTTTCGGTACCATGTGCAGCGGCGAAGCCCACGGGCTCTTCGACCTACGAACGATGCCCAGCCTCTCCAGGCTGGCGAACTCCTCGCGCGCAATGGCGAGCTTAACTGCATCCAAGCGCCGAGCTTTTGCAAACACGGGAGGACCAGAAGTGGGGATGAAGTGTTTCACCCCGTGCTTCGCGACCGTCGCTGAAAAAGTGGGCACAGTGAGCGCTGGAAATTGGGTGAGGAGTGTGTGAAACTTACCACCTGCTGTAGCGACGTGGGTCTGTACTGGTGGCGGGGACACTCGAGCTGAACAGGGGAGAGAGTAAAAAGAGAGTGCATTTACCAGCCGTCTATTAGCAAGATCAACTAACAGATTGTGTGAACACAAAAAATCCGCGCCCAACATGTTGAAACTCACCGCCGCTACTACAAAAGTCCATTCATATGTGCGGCCATGTAAGCATAAAGGCAAGGTCCTTCTCCCGTAGGTGTTGATGTTCGAGCCATTTGCCGCTGTAGCTCCGTCACCGTGGGGTCCAGCTACCCGGTCCGCGTATGTTGGGGTGATGAAGCTCACTTGTGCTCCGGTGTCAATGAGGAACACTCGTCCGGAGCGCGCATCCGTGATGTAGAGCAGCTTGTTGCGTTCTCCGAGGGTCGAAGCTGCTAGCGACCCCCGGTCTTGCCGTTTCCCGAACTCCTGAAGATGCAGGGCGGCACACACCTGCGTGCCTTCTCTGCGAACCTCCGATGGTAAAAGCAGAGATCTTCTCCTCCGCTGTGTCGTGCCCGCGCCTCTGTCGCCGGGCTATTGGCTCCCCCTCGTCGCGGCCGTGTTGCCGCCATCGTCGGCCAGTCTGGTTCTGCCGCCTCTGGCTCCCCGCTGTCTCGGGTCGCTGCTGTGGTTGCTTGCCCGCCGCCGGCGTCCAGGATCCCGTCTGCCTCCTGGGCCAGCTCCCGGAACTCCTCCAGGGTGTGACACTTTTTGCCGGCCAGCGTGCTTCTCGCATGCGCCGGGAGGTTGGAGAGGAAGATGAACTGAAAAATGAAATCATCGTTGTCCAACCCTCTCAGCTGTATCATCTCCTCCATCAGGGCGCTCGGCCTGTGTCCACCTTGGTCTAGCAAAGACAGGATCCTCCTCGCCCTCACTTCAGCCGAGGGGGTGAAAAACTTGATGAGGGTGGATTTCAGCTTGCTGTACCTGTCGGTCGCGGGTGGCTGCTCCACCAAGCTTTGCACGCACCGAGCTGTGCTGTTGTCCAGTTTAGCGATGACATGGTGGAACTTAGTGTCATCCACCGTTACTCCTGCGAGCGCGAACTGCGACTCTGCTTGCAGAAACCACGACCGTGGGTTATCCTGCCAGAAATCAGGCAGCTTAACGGCCACTGCGCTCGCCAGCTCTGAGCGCTGTGAGTCCGGGACCCTGAGAATTTCTTCGTTCATTCTCAACGTCGTCAGTCACCAATGTGGGGGGGACTTGAATAACGAAACCGAATTGTCTTTCATTTCAGTTTATTCAAGAAATCATTCCACTGTCTGCTCTTATTCTTGAGCAGCGAACAAAGAGAGTGAACACCACAAAGTTCTCTCATTTAAACCTTCTCACATCAAACCATTTCCCTCGCGGGGGAAATCACACATCTATATCAAAGTCTCTTTATTCACATTCATTAGCCTTTTATTTACATAACTCCCCCTTCTCTCTTCCCGAGCCTCAGTGGTCAGGAAGTCTTCTGTCCCCTGTCCTCCGCAGGGGGTCCAGGCTCTGTGGCTCCGCACCGCAGGGGGCTGGCTCTCCTTCATCGTGGTTAAATCACATATGCAGTGTCCAACATATACATGTCTCACAACACAGCCATACAGGTTAGGTTAATTGGAGACTCTAAAGTGGCCCTTGGTGTGAATGTGTGTGTGAATGGTTAAAAAAGGGATGGCGCCGTATTGTGGCTGCTTCATCCATCTAGGTGGTGGATGACCCTTAATTTCTGTAAAGCGTCTTTGAGTGTCTATGATAAAGCGCTATATAAATCTGATGTATTGATTGATTGATTGATGGTGCTATGTGAGCTGCTCGGCACTCTGCTTTCTCTGGTTGAACTGCTGCCCCCGCAACCCAGACCCCAAGATAAGTGGTGATGGATGGATGGATGGATGGCTTAAGCAAGACAGGACCACCCAACTCCCTTGTTTGTATTAATTACCTCCACCAAGCTGGTAATGTGATCAAGGTGGTTGTCTGTGAGTCTTTGGTGAGTCTCTGGTGAGTCTGCATCCTGACCCAGATCACCTCCAGAATCTAACGGGTTCATCCGTAGCCAAAGGGCTGCCTCAGGTGAAATTTTCATCAAAATCTGTTGAGCAGTTTTTGTGTAATCCTGCTAACAAACTGACAGCCAGACCTTGGCAGAGGAATGTGGTCTCTGAGTCCCCCCTAGTTATTTTGTTTTTTGTTGTTGTTTTTTTTCTTTACATGTATGATTTTTTCGTTTACTTCACAACATGAAGATGCACAATATTGCCAAAAGTATACACTCTCCAAATGAATGCAAAGCAAGGCCCATAAAGACATGGATGAGTGAGTTTGGTGCGGAGGAACTTGACTTGCCTGCACAGAGTCCTGACCTCAACCTGACAGAACACCTTTGAGATGAATTAGAGTGGAGACTGTGAGCCAGGCCTTCTCGTCCATAATCAGTGCCTGGCCTCACAAATGCACTCCTTGAAAAATGGTAAAAAAAAAAAAAAAAAAAAAAAAATCCCATAAACACACTCCTAAACCTTGTGCAAAGCCACCCCTTGCAGCTGTAACAGCTTCAACTCTTCATGGAAGGCTTTCAGCAAGGTTTAGGAGTGTGTTTATGGGAATTTTTGACTCTTCTTCCAGAAGTGCATTTGTGAGGCCAGGCACTGATGTTGGCCCACAGTCTCTGCTCCAGTTCATCCCAAAGGTGTTCTGTCGGGGTGAGGTCAGGGCTCTGTGCAGTCCATTCAAGTTTGTCTACACCAAACTCACTCATCCATGGTTGGTGCCCATTCATTTGGAGGGGTGTCCTAACACTTTTGGCAACACAGTGTACTTTACTGTCTCTTTCAACAATCATCCAATCATTCTATCACCCAAACCAAAGTGAAACTAATTTAGAAATTATGTTTCCTCTAGGATTAATCACTAGTATCAGACTAGGACTTTCACGTCATCAATATTTTTGTTTCCATTCCTGCACATATGAAGTCATCTCTGTAGAGATAAAAATACCTTCTTCCTCCTTTTTTTTTATGACAGTGGGGAACAAGTTGTTGCCATGGAGAAACTTCCCCACCAACAACAAGCCAGGGGCTCATGACGCTCCCTGAGAAATATGTGCTCCCAGCATCACCTCTCACCAAATGAAACGTGAGCTGTTTTCGCCTGGATGATGTCACTGCCATGAGCCTCTCAGGTATGTGGCTCTGTGCGTTACACCTGAGGCTGTTTGTCAGTCTTCTGCAACTTCCATAAACTAAAAAAAAAAAAAAAAAATGAACAGGAAGCAAAGGCAGTTTAATTTACAGACAAGATATGATTGTGTGTGTGTGAGAGATAGAGGAAGTGGTGGTTTTTGACACTTTTTTTTTTTTTGCTTGATATTATGAAACTCTTTTATGCCACTAGCCACACCTTTCCACGCCCCCCCTAACAAGTGGTAGCCGAGCCAGGGATCAGATTTATAAGTCAGTCGCTAAGAGGCGATAAAATCAACTGTCCACAGACCAGCTCCAGTATCAGGGTTTCCAGGAACATGCTGTGGCCTCTGTTTTTGCTCCTTCTCGCACTGCTTCTCCTTTTCAACTCTCGCAAAAGGTAAGTAACACATATTTAGCAGACAGTTGCACACTATCAGTTATTAGCAAAAAAGTTTGTGTACTAGGTTACAAGTGGTTTTATTAAATAATGCAACATGTTTTGGGGCAGCTTCACTGGTGCACATTGAGTTATAATTAAAACATTTATGAAATGTGTTAGAAACATGTGTGCTCGTTCTGTATCACATGTTAAATTTATCTTTGACGCAAGCATTTTTTGTACAGTGTTCTTTTAACAATAGTGCATTGAGTTTTTGCTGTGATCCAAGCAGTCATGTGAAAAAAAATTAGGACACCCTGTATAAGCCTGTGTGTTTGTGTGTGTGTGTGTGTGTGTGTATTTTTTAACATATTTGGACATATGGATATTTAATGTCAATGTTAAAAATACTGCGAGATTCATGTAATACAACTAAACAACTAAAAATGAATTAAAGACTTTTTTCCCAACTTTTCTGTAAAATGTAATTCTAAACAAAAAGTGAGGAATAAATTAGGACACCCCCACATTCATTCCCACTTAAAATGGCTAAAATAAATGTTAAAAATGCAAATAAAAGCAAAAACAAGATTAGACATAAATATGTGAACATTTCTTATTAAAAGAACGGAATATTTAAAGGGGTGTCCAAATTTTTTCACATGACTATGCTGCTTTGCTTTTAATCAAATGAGTGCAGCTGAATTTAGTCGTGCCTTCAAATTCTCTACAAACCTGCTGCGTGAGATTCAGTAAAGCAAACCACAATATCACACTTGTTTGAGTTTGAATGGGCTTCCTTGTTGCTGACAGGCAGAGAAACGAACCTCCCCTGGACAAAGGTTGGCTGCCATGGATGGGACATGCTCTGGAGTTTGGGAGAGATGCTGTGAAGTTTTTGGCCCTGATGAAAGAAAAACATGGGAATATCTTTACAGTGAGTTCTGATAATGAGTTAGTCATGTGGGGTGCTGTGAAAGATATGAGTCAACAAAATTCATCTTATAAAATCATGCATATTGAGAAATGTATGTGTACTGTAATAAAAATATCTCTGTTATCAGAGTTTCGAATGTATTTTATAAGAGAATGAGCAGAGGTGTGAAACCAAGCAGCTCTTTTGTGGTTTTGATCAAGATAAGAAAAGAAAAAAATTACAAGTAAAACGTTGCAAATCTACAGGGGAAATAAAATGCAAATTGATATGTAAAATGTACAAACTTATTAAAAAAAACTGTACATTTGAGAAGAATATTGCCTTTTTGGCTCTTTGTATAGTAGAGTTTGCCAACACCTGAGATATACAGTAAGATAAGCCTTTATTTGACCCACAATGGGAAAGTTCCAGAATAGCAGCACTCAGAGCAATAGTAAATAAGATAATAAGATAAGAACTGGTTAGCCAAAACAGTAACTAAATATACATATGTACACAGTTATATACATGGTGCAGGAGCAATGCAGTTAGATGGTATCAACAGCATTACAGTTTGTTAACCCCTTGAACTCTGTGAATTCCGCGGGCGGTCACGTCTCTGCATCTTAGTGTGTCTCAGTGCGCACTGAAAAAAAAAAGCTGTATTTCCGGTCTTCCAGTACAGACACAGCCTTGTTACAACCTGAGAAAAAAGCTGTGTAATATATTCATTTTTTGTGGAATTTTTACAAAATTTTGACCTGAGCTTGAAAACACTTGGTTCTACATTTCTGTTGTGTTTTCCAGCCAGTATCTGACAGCTGTATGTTATTTGCAAGCATTTGTATCTAAAAAAAACACCCAGGCGAATTTTCTTGTTACTCAGTGGCAGGAGCACTTAGAGAGATTATGACTGTTTTGCCAAAAAATTCAGAGTGTTTTCTTTTAAATGAGACCAACCCCATGAAGATGCTGCAAAGGGTTGAAGAACAGCTTTTGATTTACTTTGGGCATGTTATTTTTAGGCGTTTTTAGGGAAGTTGAACAGAGTTCAACTTAAATTACCCAGCAAAATATCAATATGGACCTAGACAGTATATTTCACATTTGAATGAACAGTGTTGTTGCCACCCTCGATAATAATTGTAATTGTCTTAGTTGTGTATTGGAGGGGACGATCCCTATTGTGCAAAGTTGTGATGTTTAATGCAGCCTCTATGAGCAGTACGGGTTAGAGTATACAATCTGACAGCTGTAGGAAGGAAGGACCTGCGGAACCTCGCCCTTGAGCACTTAGGATGACACAGCCTACTGCTAAATGAGCTCCTCAGTGTGTTCAGCGTGTCCAGCATGAGATGGGACTCGGACTCCAGCAGAGATGACAGCTTAGCCACCGTCCTCCTCTCTCCTATCTCCTCCACTGGGTCGAGGCGTCGCCCCAGAACAAAGCTGGCTTTTTTGAGCAGTCTGTTCAGTCTCTTCCTGTCGGCTGCCGTGATGCCGCTGCCCCATCAGACAACTCCAAATGTGATGGCTGATGCCACTACCAAATTGTAGAAGGTCTTCAGGAGTGCCCGTCACACTCCAAAAGACCTGAGTCTCCTCAGGAGGAACAGCCTGTGCTGCCCCTTCTTGTAGAGCACGTTGGTGTTGTGTGTCCAGTCCAGTTTATTGTTCAGGTGAACACCCAAGTACTTGTAAGATGTTACCATCAAAATGTCTGTTGCCTGGATGCTTACTGGTGCTGTGGGAGGTTGTACACGCCTGCAGCAGCCAACCACCAGTTCCTTGGTTATATAATAGCTTATTTAAAAATGGTTTGCACACACACACACTTGAAATTAATAATTGTGACAATTTGTACAACTGTATCTTCTCAGGTCCGAGTTGCCGGTACCTATGTGACAGTGCTGTTGGACCCAAAAGCCTTCGATAGCGTGCTGAATGACACGGAATCCCTGGACTTCACACAGCTCCGAAGCCATGTCATAAAAAGGGTGTTCGCTTTGCAGTTGAACGGCATCGAGCCTACCTCAGAGAGAAGATGGATGGAACAGTAATGAAAGCTTTTTTTGAAACTGACTTTATGTTCATTAATTATATATTTTACATGCAAATGTCACACTCCTCTTTGGTTTGCTTTCCTCAGGCATTTTCAAGGTGGCAGTCTCCCAAAGCTCTGCAGCTCCATGAACACTCACCTTAGGAGCGTTCTGCTTGAGGACCACAAAGGCTGCAGGCCTTCACAGTGGAGGCAGGATGGACTATTTAGTCTCTGCTACAGTCTCCTTTTCAGGTAATATGCAAAAGTAAAACCTAACACAATAATGCAAGTCTGTGTTTTTAAAGGTCACATTTACTGCACTTTTTCCACATTTTCCACAGGTCTTAATGAAATGCTTGTGACATACTTTTGGACAAATTGCCTTTAATTATATAATACAGCATCATTGTGAATCATATCTTTTGCAGCCTTCCACAGAACGGCTCGTTTCAGTGCATGTCTCTAAATGCTCATGAGCCCTAGTTAACTCCACCCTCCCTCTTACATTGCTTAGAATGTTGCTAATGTCACAGGCTAATGTTAGCTGGCTAGCTCCTAGCTGACACAGCCTGAGCCAACTCATGTAAATCTGTCTTAAAGAACTGATAAAATAAAGCATCACTGGTGGACAGGGGTGTATGGTTGCAGTGGTCGACAGGATGTGACTGGTCTCTGGAGTATGCACAGAAACAATCCTGAATGAGTGAATGGAAAACTGCTAACAGCTGCAAACTACCTTTAATCCTGGTCAGAGTAAAATGGTAAAATTTGCGAAAATAGCATCAAAGAACAACATACAGTGGTGTGAAAAAGTGTTTGTCCCCTTCCTGAATTCTCACTTTTTTTGCATGTTTGTCACACTTAAATGTTTCAGATCATCAAACAAATTTAAATATTAGACAAAGATAACACAAGTAAAGACAAAATGCAGTTTTAAATGAAGGTGTTTATTATTAAGGGTAAAAAAAAATCCAAACCCACATGGCCCTGTGTGAAAAAGTGATTGCATTAACTGTGGTTTATCACATCTTTGGAAAGCTGAGTTCATTTTCTCTAGCCACACCTGTTCTCCATCAAGAAATTACTTAAATAGGATCTGCCTGACAAAGTGAAGTAGACCAAATGATCCTCAAAAGCTAGACATCATGCTGTGATCCAAAGAAATTCAGGAACAAATGAGAAACAAAGTAATTGAGATCTATCAGTCTGGAAAAGGTTATCAAGCCATTTCTAAACCTTTGGGACTCCAGTGAACCACAGTGAGAGCCATTATCCACAAATGGCGAAAACATGGAACAGTGGTGAACCTTCCCAGGTGGGGCCAACCGACCAAAATTACCCCAAGAGTGCAGCGATGATTCATCCAAGAGGTCAGAAAAAGACCCCACAACAACATTCAAAGAACTACAGGCCTCACTTACCTCAGTTAAGGTCAGTGTTCATGACTTCACCATAAGAAAGCAACTGGGCAAAAATGGCCTGCATGGCAGAGTTACAAGACGAAAACCATTGCTGATCAAAAAGAACATAAAGGCTCATCTCAGTGTTGCCAGAAAACATCTTAATGGTCCCCAAGACTTATGGGAAAATACTCTGTGGACTGACGAGACAAAAGTTGAACTTTTTGGAAGGTGTGTGTCCCATCACATCCGGAGTAAAAGTAACACAGCATTTCAGAAAAGGAACATCATACCAACAGTAAGATATGGTGGTGGTAGTGTGATGGTCTGGGGCTGTTTTGCTGCTTCAGGACCTGGAAGACTTGCTGTGGTAAATGGAACCATGAATCCTGCTGTCTACCAAAAAATCCTGAAGGAGAATGTCCGGCCATCTATTCGTGACCTCAGGCTGAAGCGCACTTGGGTTCTGCAGCAGGACAATGATCCAAAACACACCAGCAAGTCCACCTCTGAATGGCTTAAGAAAAACAAAATGAAGACTTTGGAGTGGTCTAGTCAAAGTCCTGACCTGAATCCAATTGAGATACTGTGGCATGATCTTAAAAAGGCGGTTCATGCTCGAAAGACCTCCAGTGTGGCTTAATTACAACAATTCTGCAAAGACGAGTGGGCCAGAATTCCTCCACAGTGCTGTAAAAGACTCATTGTCAGTTATCGCAAACGCTTGACTACATTTGTTGCTGCTAAGGGTGGCCCAACCAGTTATTAGGTTTAGGGAGTAATCACTTTTTCACACAGGGCCATGTAGGTTTGGATTTTCTTTCCCCATAATAATAAACACCTTCATTTAAAAACTGCATTTTGTGTTTACTTGTTTTATCTTTGTCTAATATTTAAATTAGTTTGATGATCTAAAACATTTAAGTGTGACAAACATACTAAAAAATGAGAAGTCAGGAAGGGGGCAAACACTTTATCACACCACTGTATATGGTCAAGTGTTGGTTGATGGACAAGAATTCCAGTGTGGAAAATAGAGATCACAACTTGTCATGACCAAACAGTGAAGCTAACCGACATACTGACTCAATCATCTAGCTAAGCTAAAGCTAAGGATTCAGTGTACCATCACAGCAAAAATATAACAAAATAAGACAGAATGACTCAAGATATATTATCGACTATAAATTAGTAAACCTGGTGGGAACAGGAATATCTATTAGGGTGACTGAAATTTAAAGAAAATAATATAAACTGCACTGGGTAAGCTAACTTCATAGTAGCTCTGTTAGCTTTGAAGCTAAGGCCTTGGGCTCACACTCTGGATGTGGACTGAATCACCACAGCCAATAGCATAGTGATGGGTTGTCAATGAAGACCGGATCATTTATAAGTGATGAAAAAGAACCTGAAAGAGCAAAACCAGCTACTGACCATTCTGCCGAAATATTAAATTAAATTGATTTCTAAATGACAAGAGATTTTGATATCTTTACTGTAGTCCAGTGTTGGGAGTAACACGTTACTCTGCAACACGTCACTGTAACGCCACTACTTTTGCAGTAACGTGCTGTGTAACGAAATTACTGTTTAAAAATTCAGTAATACGTTACAGTTACTGAAATTTGATCAGATGCGTTACTTGCATTACTCGTTTTATTAATATGGCTAGATATTTTAGCGCAAACAGACCATCATACAACTTGCAGTTGCCAGACACCCTCCTCAGCTGCCAACTGGGGATGAATACTCAGTTTCGGTAGCTATTGGCGGGACAACTGCCATCCCCAGCGCCACCACCGGCCTCAAGCCACTGGAGGTTGTCATGCCAAAGGCAAAGGCAAGCAAATAAATAAGCAAATAAATATTAACAGACCATACCGTAACTGGCGCAGCCGTCACACAGTCTCCTCCGTGGATCCGTTTCCTGTCCTGCCCCAGTTCACATCACAACCCGGTGGAGAGAAATGCCGTGTCGGTGGCGACTTCTCATATTGAGCCCTGATCACCTGTTGTCCGGGCGGTAAATAGCCCCTACCAGCTCCTACCGCTGTGGTTAAACATGAGTATTTTTTGAGCAAGAAGCTCACATTTAATGTCCGCATTAAATGCATTTAAAGTTTTCTTACGCACAGAGATAAAGTGACTGTGATTTGTTGTAGTAAAGAACAGCTTCTTCTAAGCGGTGAACGTTCATTTATCTGTGCTTTCTATTTTATTTTATCTCATTCATTTACATGCTGTTGTGACATGCAGCTATTTCATGGAAGTAAATCCTCTAAATATGCATTTTTAATGGGCTGGTCCAGGGGTGTCAAACATATGGCTCATGGGTCAAAAACGGCCCACCAGGGGGTCCAAAATTTTCTCTGTGAATTCACACTTTATTTCTTCTAAATTTCCAACTTTCTGCTGATTACAAGTGTGTGTAAATCTGAGACATTTTTTCTCTGTAAGATGAGACTTTTTTTTCTCATCAGTTTTCTTTTTCTTCTTTTTTCTGATTTGAACAAGGGGCCCTTGATCTTGCTGTTTGTGCAAGATGATTTAAGTATGCATTTAAAAGTAACATGAAAGTTCGGACTTCCGGTCTGGACGCCATGGTGACTGCAGCTTAACGCTGAAGCTCTCAGACCCAATCCAAGAAAATACCTTGAAAATCAAACTTAACGGATTTTTGGAGGAGTGAAAATCAAAAGACAAAATCATCATGTCTAAAGGAAAACAGAAGAAACTGAAATTTTCCAGGCCAGGACACGTATTGGCCGGAGAATCTGAACTGGAAGATCTCCGTTCAGAAGACGAGGAACTGGTTGTAGCTAACAAAAAGGTTAGCTTGAAATCGCTATTTGAAGAGCTACGACGATTTCGCCGAGAGGTTACGGCCGAATTTCGGGAATTCAGAGACGAATTGAAAAGGACAAACAGCAGAGTGGACCAGGCCGAGAACCAAATCTTGGAAGCAGAGGAACGAATAAAAGTGCTCGAAGATTCTGTGCTGGACCTACGCAAAAGACAAGCATCTATAGAGGCTAAGCTAACCAACCAAGAAGGAAGACAGAGAAGAGACAATATAAGAATTCATGGTCTGATAGAAGGAGCCGAAAACGGTTTTAACTCAATGGCAGAATGCGTGGAATCTTTACTAAGAGAGAAATTGGATATTCCACAAACCACTGACTTGAAGATAGAAAAGGCACATTGTTCATTAGCCACTAGGCCAGCGGCGGAAGCGCCCCCACGTTCGGTGTTGGTAAGATTTTCCAATTTCAAAATAAAACAAGAGGTTGTAAGACTGGCTTGGCAGAAAAAAGGATTTATGCACCAGGAGAGAAAAGTCTTCGTGGAACACGATTACGCCCCGGAGGTCCTTAAAAAGCGCAGGGAATACAATGACGCCAAAAAGGTGCTACGTGAGAAGAAACTGCGCTTTCAGACGCCATTTCCTGCGAAGTTAAGGGTCTTCTACGGCGAAGAAACATGTCTCTATAATTCGGCGGAAGAAGCAACAGCTGACATGGCGAGAAGAGGGCACCCGGTAACGGTATTTAAACCCGCAGCAGACCCGAGTGAGAAGATCAAAACGCAAACATGGACAACACAGAGACCTTCAAAATCCACGGGCCAGCAGCGGGAAACCCAGCACCAGAGCGTCACGGATAAACTGGCCGTTTTCAGGTTGAAATAGCGACCATTTTTTTTTTTTGAGTCAATCTGCACATCCAACCCCCCTCATACAAGGTAACAAACATTAAAGGAGATGCGTATTCAGCATGTGGTAAAACATTTCATGTAACAGTCATAATATTTGAAACAAATAAGTCTTTTTAATAAAAAAAAAACAAAAAAAACTTGTTAAAATAGAAATGTGACAATAATCCACATGTTCTCCTCACACTAACAAATACTGTTTTTGCGTGAATGTTTGCTGTGATGGGGGTGGGAGGGTGCACACAATTTCACAGGGTATAGGCATAAAGGGAAAAAAAAATCATTACAAGTTCAGATTGGGTTCTGAAACTCACGTTAAAAGCATGGGACAACTTACAGGGGTAAGAGAGGGCCCTCAACACGTAACAGAGTTTGAGGAATTTCCCTCAGAGCCTACACTCCATCAAGGCTCTTCCAGGGTCTTTAAAAAGACCCCAGCTCAGGAAGTTCTTTTGACAGTTTTTTGTTTTAAAGTTTTATACACTATGTTCTTAATGTTTTTCTTGTTCTTAATGTTCTTTCAGTTTCTGAGTAGCACAAAAGAGGGCCACCACACTGTTATACTAAACAAAACAACAAAATGGAGAAACAGGGTGTAACCAAAATAATTTCATATAATGTAAAAGGAATCCTGAATCCAGTTAAAAGATCCAAGATTTTAGGCAAAATGAAAAAAGACAAAGCAGGAATAATATTTTTACAAGAAACCCACCTAACAGACGTGGAGCACACTAAACTCAGTAGACAAGGGTTTAAAATGATCTCTTCATCTTCATATAAGTCAGGAAGGAGGAGGGGAGTAGCGACATTGGTATCTACCAAAATTACGTTTGAAAAAAAATCAGAACACAAAGATAAAGAAGGGAGATACAGTTTGGTAACTGGGCGGCTAGAGGGAGAAGATATCACCCTGCTGAATGTGTATGCTCCCCCAGGGGCTAACTGGAAATTTTATAAAAATGTATTTGACCTAATGATAACTAAAGCTCAAGGTTTAGTGATATGTGGTGGGGACTTCAATCTTAGACTGAATCCATACTGGGATGCTTCTGGTAATTCTCCACATCAAAATAACACCCAAAGCAGGAAGACTCGGATGCTACTAAAAGAAATGGGAATCTGTGATGTGTGGAGGGAACTCAACCCCAGTGTAAAAGACTATACATTTTACTCAACTCCACATTCATCTTACTCAAGGATTGACTATTTTTTTATGTTTAATAGAGACATTGGAAGAGTAGAAACATGTAAAATAGGACTGATGGATCTCTCTGACCACAGTCTGATCTACGTGGACTTAAATATCCAAAAATACACAAATAATACATTTTCTTGGAGGTTAAATTCAAATGTCCTGAAAGTACCATTGAAAGATGAATTGGAATCAGATATTCTCAGATATTTGGAAGAAAACGATAATGGAGAAGTATCCCCTTTAATACTGTGGGATGCATGCAAAGCTGTAGTAAGAGGAAAGATTATTGCAAAACTGGCAACCCAAAAGAAACTAAGACAAGAAAAACTATCCACATTAGAGTCAGAACTTAAGAACCTAGAAAAAGAACACAAAGGCAACACTCATTCTACTGACTCGCTCAAGATTAAGGAAATTAAAAACCAAATAAATGAGATCTACACAATAGAAATCCAGAAGAAACTTACATTTTTGAAACAAAAATACTATGAAGCAGGCAGTAAATCGGCAAAATTGCTAGCCTATAAATTGAGGAAACAACAAACAGAAAGAGCAATCTACAAAATCAGAGACCCAGTATCAAAGGAAATAAAATTCAGAATTCAGGATATTCTTAAAAGCTTCGAGAATTACTATAAGAACTTATACTCCCACAAAAAACATAAAAACGCATCCGAGGCATTCCTAAACACATTAAACCTTCCCCAACTTACGGAGTCACAAAATAAAACACTACTGTCAGAAATACAACCTAAAGAATTGGAAAAAGCAATTATGAAACTTAAAGCTAACAAATCCCCAGGTGCAGATGGCTATACAGCAGTGTGGTACAAAACCTTTAAACAGCAACTATCTCCTCTCCTCCTGAAAACATTTAATTATGTCCTCCACACAGGGGAAATCCCCCCCTCCTGGAGAGAAGGGGTCATTGCAGTTATACCTAAACCTGAAAAGGATAAACTAGAGTGCTCCAACTACAGACCAATCAGTGTATTAAATCAGGACTATAAGCTTTTTACCACTATCCTTGCCAAAAGGTTAGAAAATATACTGACAGACCTAATTCATTTAGACCAAACAGATTTTATAAGACAAAGACAGACACAAGACAACATTAGACGCACTTTACACATAATTCATCATATAAAAAAATATAACTTAAATGCAGTCATATTGGGATTAGATGCTGAAAAAGCATTCGATTCGATTGACTGGTCTTTTCTATATAGAATCTTATCCAGTTTCAATTTTCATAACAACTTCATTAGAACTATACAGGCATTATATAAAAAAACAACAGCTAAAATAAGGATTAACGGTAATTTATCATCATCTTTTGAACTGGAAAGAGGATGTAGTCAGGGCTGCCCCCTGTCTCCACTGCTGTTTGCAATCTTCATAGAACCTCTGAGCCAATGGATAAGACAAAATCAAAAAATTCAAGGTATTACACTTGGTCAGAACGAACATAAAATAGCACTCTTTGCTGATGACATTTTAATATACCTAGGGCAGCCGGACACTTCTTTACCAGAACTAACCTCAGTTTTTTCAGAGTATGGAGATTTATCGGGGTACAAATTAAACATGCATAAAACCCAAGTTTTAACATTCAACTATGACCCAAATCATTATTCACTAAGCAAACTCAAAACTAACTGGGAGTCGGAATCTATGAAATATCTGGGGGTCAATATCCCGAAAAAACTCAACAAAATTATAACACTAAACTATGATCCACTGGTGACAAAAATAAAATCTGACCTAGCAAGATGGAATATGATACCATTCTTGGGTACTGCACAAAGAATTGAAGCAGTCAAAATGAATATACTTCCACGTCTTCTATACCTTTTCCAAACAATACCGGTAGAACCTCCCAAAAAAACATGGCAGGAGCTGGACAGAAGGATCTCAAGATTCATATGGCAGGGCAAGAGACCTAGAATCAGATATAGAACCTTACAGCTAAACAAAGACAAAGGTGGGCTCGCGCTGCCAAATATCAGGGACTACTTTAAAGCCGCACAAATTAAAACTTTAGTAGAGATATGTAACCCAGTCTACACTGCACAATGGAAGGAGATCGAATGCCAAATAACAAGTGACATCCCCCTACAGGCGATAATAGGGAACAATGCCTTACCTAAGCTTTTGAATAACATTAACCCGTGGATAGAGACCCCGCTAAAAATTTGGTTTAAGATAGTCAGAGAGAATCAAACTAAAGAGCCCTATCGACTTCTGCAATGGATTGCCTATGATCAAGACTTTACTCCTAATAAAACAGACACCAGATTTAATAAGTGGAAGGAGAAAGGGCTGATAAAATATTACGATTTTTTTAAAGGGCAAATTTTAAGAAGTTTTGAAGATTTGAAAAAACAAGGTCTAATAAATCAAGACCTTTACAGGTTCTTCCAGCTTAGACACCACATAAACAATATGCTTAAAAAGGAGGATTTGGAAAGGGCCCAGTCAGGTGTTCTGAAGGTCTTCTTAATGGCATATAAAGGGATCCCAGGGATCAGATACATTTCTAAAATATACCAAGGTCTTCAAGACTTAAAAGGAGACAACACATCATATATAAAAGAGAGATGGGAAAAAGAGGGAAATTTCACTTTACAACTGGAAATATGGGAAAAGCTAAATAAACAGCAATGGAAAAGTACCTCATCCCTGCAGTGGAGAGAATTTGGATGGAAAAACTTGGTAAGATTTTTCAGAACACCTGCACAAAACAAATTTACTCGTAAGGGATTGAACTGTAGGCGCTTGTGTGGTGAAAAGACTGCAAATCATTTTCATGTGTTTTGGTCATGCCCAGTTATCCACCAATATTGGACCAATGTACAGACAATATTGGGGAAAATATTTAAAATAACAGTTCCCTTTTCTTTTGTAACTTTGTATTTGGGCCTACTACCGGACTCACTGGAAAGACGAGGAGAAAAGTACTTATTCAATGTTTTAATATTGGCAAGTAAAAAAGCTCTAACTAAAAAATGGATGTTGAAGGACTGTCCTACATCTGAAGATTGGATTAACGTGATCCAAGACATTTACTCGATGGAAAAGTTGACATTCGCACTGAGACAGGACATGGATGGGTTCATGAACTTTTGGCAACCCTGGATTGCATATGTGTCTTCCATTAGATCTAATCTTTGACAAATACCATTTCAATAATGGTTCCGCTCTTTGTTCCAATGCTACTCAGATGCTCTTTTACCTTTATTTACTTATTTTTTCTTTTTGTTTGTTTTTTGCTGGTTTGTTTGTTTGTTTTTTTATTTTATTCTCTTTAATTTCACTTTTTCTTTCACTTTAAAAAAAAAGGGGTGTTGTAATAATTATTCTTCCAATGTTGTCAGATATCAGAAAATAAGGGAACGTGATGAAAATGTAAACAATGCATTGCTGTAACGACCTGTATACCCTTTACAAAAACTTAAATAAAAAAAAAAACATGAAAGTTACCTTTCCATGTAACTAGTTACTTTAATCATACAGTAACTCAAAAGTAATTCAGTTACTTTTGAAAAGAAGTGACTAGTAACTGCAACTAGTTACTATTTTTTAGTAACTTGCCCAACACTGCTGTAGTCATATGACCCAAGCAAGCATTTTAGATGGTTGAAACACATAAACACACCACAGCTGAATGGATGGGACGTTTAGAAATGAACAAGGTAGGGCGTCATTAATTGTATGACTGAAAGATGTTTTTCTTCTGTGTTTATCTCAGGGCTGGATATCTTACATTGTTTGAGAAGAAAGACAACACTGCCCAAGTCTACACAGAGTTCCGCAAGTTTGACTATCTTCTCACAAAACTGGCTCTCTGCTCACTCAAGAGAGGTAAACTCCACAATAGTTGCAAAAAAGTTACCTAATCAAATGATTTTCTGTGCATCATAGTAAAGATTGTGAGCATTCTGCTTACAGAGGAGAAAAAGACAGTCCTTTCATCCCGAGAGCGACTGTGGGAGCTGCTGTCCCCAAAGTCAGAGTCCAACTCCTGGCAACAGAGCTACCATCACTTCCTGCAAAAGGAAGGCATAGATACAGAAATGCAGACAAGAGCTCTGCTGTTACAACTTTGGACCACACAGGTGAGACACACATACAAACCACAAACATCTACAAAGGCTTCACAAAGATAGCAAGGCACAAAAACTTTTCCACACCCAGGCTTGAATTCCACTTCATGGTGTTCATCCTGCCAAGAGATTACATGGTAGACAGATGATTCCACACAGCCAAGTTACTCACAGCTAAAATACTTGCCTCAACCTGTAACTCACAGCATTTTTTTTCTTGTTTTGATAGCGTGAATCAGTGTCCGCGTCACCTCATGTACCTTGAAGTTCAGTGATTACACGTGTAAACAGTGTAGAAACAATTGTTAGTTACCCCCTATTTCCTGTACTGTCATACATAGATACTGTATTGTGCTGTCACTTTTTTTTCCCTTTCTGCTGGATAAAGTTGCGCTCCTTTCACAATGTTGTGCCTGTGCGTATGGAAACTATTGCACAGTCAGATTCACTTTACTTGGCTAGTGGTTTGTACAGTATACAAAAAATATGCATATTCGCAAGCGGGAAGTTGCAGATTTACAGATAAAATGCTTCAAATTTAAGGAAGTAAAAATTGCAAACTTAAAAGGGCAAACTCACAAACGTTTTTGCATTAAAAAATAAAATATTGCAAATTTGTAAAAATGCATGTAGATTTAAGAGGACAAAGCACAAATTTGCAAAAAAAAAATGGTTGAAAATTTGAAGGAAGTCACCAATTTATTGCAGAAACGTTTCATATTTAAGATTTAAAACACTGACAAGAAAAAAATTGCAAGTTGACACCTAAAATATTGCAAATTTACCGGAGAAATGTTCCATTTATACTGCATACAGAAATAAATTGGTAAATTTACGTGTGTAAAACAAACTCGTAACTTTGATTAGATTCATTTTGTCTAATTAACAAATTATGAAGTGTTTCCTTGAAGAAAATGAAATGTATTCAAGAAGAAAAGTATGCAGTGATAAAAAATACTCAGGAAAGTACAGTTTTGTGAAAACAAAAGTTGCTTGAGTACACATACTAGAGTAAATGTGACTTACCACCTCCTGCTGCCTACATGAGCAATATTGATACAAGTGTGAATGCATGATTGTTGCTCTCAGTTCAGACAAGCCTCAAGAATCATGGTGCTATAACATTGTGATGCCAGCTGGGGGAGATAGTGAGCCGATTCTGTTCTCTGTTTCTGCCGCTTGTCTGTGCTTCATTTTAGCTGCACTAGACCCAGCCCTCTTATAACCTGCTGGTCTCTCTGGAACAATGACGGTTCACCCTCTAACAGTTGCGTGCAGTATGTAGGTGAGGAGGGACCTATCTAGGCCACCCACTGCAGACTCTCATGGCTGCTATGCTCATTTGGGGAAGACCGCCAGTCCTCAAGCATGTTTGTTTGTGCCTTATGATGTCTGCTGGGATATTGGAGCGCACAGTCTTAAAGTCTTCAGTGGAAACTGGAGCACCACTGCAGAGAATAGAGGGATTAGACTGTGAGACTAGTGAGAGGTGCCAGAGTGAATGTGTCTGATACAGTACATTTGAGAGGAAAAGTGTATAATATGCTGCGGTTTGCACTGAATCCTCCTACATATCACGAGTCAAACACAAGCCGGGGGTTGCTGGCGTTTTTTTCTATTTACAAACAATCAATGGTATTGACTGAAACGTACACCGATCAGCCAGGACATTAAAATCAGGTAAACTGAAAAACATTGATGAGCTCGTCAATAGTCTTATGCAAGGAAATGTTTTGCCTTGACACTGATGTTGGTGATACCTACTGAAACATTACCTGGGTTTACATGGACCCTAATATTCCATTTATAATAGGAACTAGAAAAGCACTCAGAGTGCATACCTCCACCAAGGCTCCCTCCGTCCCTCATGGATCACCTCCAAAATGGGTTTGTGTGTAGGCCACAAGCCAGTTCTGGTGAAAATTGCATCAAAGTCTATTCACTAGTTTTGGAGGGTTCTTGTGAACACACTGTGAGCAGATAAGAGCCATGGTGGAGGCATGCATTCTCAGATCATCACCAAAAGGTAATGGTTCCTCTCTAGCCCAAGGACCACCTCTGGTGAAAATTTCATCGAAATCCATGCAGTAGTTTTTGCGTAATCCTGCTGCACAAATTCAAACAAGGTCCTTGGTGGAGGTATGCACTCTCAGATCATCACCAAAATTTACTGGGTTCATCCTTGGCCCAAGGGCTACCTCTGGTGAACTTTTCATCAAAATCCGTCCAGTAGTTTTTGCATAATCCTAACAAACGGATAAACAGACAAACCACCCCAATTACATTACCGCCTTGGCGGAGGTAATAACCCAGGTTACATGACCTTTACCAAAGACCATATAAAAAAAAAAATGGTACTTTCCGCCTTCTAGCTTGGTGCTTAGCATAATAGAACGGGGAAAGGACAGAGCTACCAGACTTTTTCATGCGTCTTAATGACATTTTTTAACATATTTTGGTCAAATTTTCTTTAATTATTGCACCAAAATTGTTTATCATCTTTTGCAGCCTTTCTGAGAATGACTAGTTTCAGTACATGTCTCTTTAAATCTTTGCTGCATTTAACTGCACCTTCCCTCTTACGTCACTATTGCTAATCTTAGTTGGCTAGATCCTAGCTCCGTGCTTAGAGCTGACTAACTTAAATTTGGCTTAAAAAATAAACAACATAATGCATAACTGGTAGACAGGGGTGTGTGGTTTCAGTGATCGATAGGATATGGCTGGTCCTTAAAGTGACCCCTTTAAAAAGAATTTAGAATTGGGGTATCCTGGTAGCCTAATGGTGACACTGCATACAACCGCTCAAACTCACTGACTGATTCCTCACCAGAGTGAATCTTCCCCCTTTCTTCGCCCATTTTTTTGTCTCTTTCTTCACTGTATTTGTCCAGTAAAGACAAAAATGCCCCCAACAATTAAGATTGAAAAACAGATTTTAGGATTGCTGAACCTCTCAATGGTCAAAAGGCTCATTCAAAGGCTCATTCACGAGTTGTTCAAATACGTAAATATCTAAAAATTCAAAGCCAGTGTTAAAATGGAATATGTAGCCTAACCTGAGCGTATCTGCATCATGAAAGAGTCACTAAAGTTGATACACAGGTTCACCCTGATGCCCTGACCTCTGACTATGGGCCTGGGGTCAAAGGGTCACAGGTCAAGGTTTTTGAATTTCATTCAAGTTCATATAATTTTCATGATTTTTTCATTAGGTTCTCATTGGTTAAAGCCATGACTGAAGGACATTGGTACACTCTCAGCATTTCTGTTGGGAATTTTCTGGTTGTATCTACAACAGATCTCAGAAGTTCAAATTTGAGTGACCTTGAACTCAAGGTCACAGGTCAGTTTTTCAAAAAATATTGTAAACATGATTAAGGAAATGACATACTATATATGTTTCACATTGATGCCATAGTTCTATCTTTGAAAAATCTGGGATGAGTTTGAATTTTGGTGACGTTGACCTGAGGTCAAGGACAGAGGTCAACTCTCAAAAAAACCTTGTAAATGTGATAAATTGTGAATGTAATGATGTAGGCTTTTTATGTTGATCCCATGATTACATCTATGAAAAATCTGGGCCGATTTTGATTTAAAATGACTTCACACAAAAATTCAGCCAGCCACTGCTCTTAATGCTAGTGGGCTGAGGGGTACCACTGGCACCTACCAGTATTTTTTGGAGTTCATCTGGAAATTGAACGTTTTGACTTATATCTTTATATTATTATAAAATTTACAAAATATTACTAATCTTGATCACCTAGCACAGGGGTGTCCAATCCTGTGCCATGGAGGGCCAAGACCCTGCAGGTTTTCTCTTCTACCCAGTCTCTTCAGCAGGTGTTTTCACTGATGAGCAATCAGTGGGAAGAAATTCAGTGGAATCTGCTGTTGAAGACATTGGTTGGAGGTAAAGCCTGCAGGGTCTTGGCCCTCCATGGTACATGATTGGACACCCCTGACCTAGCATCATATGGTTAGAGCAACTCCTTTATTCTAAAGCTCAATTTCACTCGAACAAAACCTAAAGTAAAAGCTGCACTGTGAAAACAATATTTTTCGTATGCATTTGGAAACTTGTCTAATCTTTTGATCCTGCATTCAAAAATGGTGCAGTTTTTTTTGTTTAATGGATTATTTCTTGGAGCTGTTGGTGTAACCAGACTCTTACTGTTGTAAAAGGATTTAGATCAGGAGATGTGGAGATCTAAGAGGGCAGACAGACAAATGTATTGCACTTCTAGTCTCTTTTGGTCGTTTGGCCTGCCTGTCAGTAGGGCGATGACCTGAGATGTGCAGAGGTGAGAAGAACAGCTCCTTAACCATAGCAATTACTGTCTGACAGGCTCAGGTGTCTCACAATGAGGGGTTTGACACAGATGTCTATAAAGCCTGGGCCCTTTTACTGACTTCTCCTCATATTAGTCATACATCTATACAAAGAAATGCCAGGAAATGTCCCCAAATTATTAAGTGAAAATTTTATGCATGTGAAAACAAGATGAGCATGAAAATCTGAACACTGAAGTTTTTTTGTAGTTTGTCAGATTTTAAGTTTGCTTTCTTTTTTGTGTTTTGTTTTAGTGTAACACAGGCCCTGCCGCCTTTTGGCTCCTCGGCTACTTGCTCACCCACCCTGAGGCCATGGAGGCTGTTAAGTCAGAGATCAGAGACCTTTCTCCCCTCAAGGATGCTTCCCTACAGCATCCCTACATCCATCTGCAGAAAGCACACAGCACACCTGTGTTCGGTATGGAGCAGCTGCTAGCAGCCTGATCTGTTATTCATTCTGGGTCTTCAACTTGGAATTGGGCTTATACTGAAACAATGGGAGGGAAAAAAAACAATATTTGAACTTTTAACTCAATTGAATGTTAGGTTTTTCATATATAATCATATATGCACAAATGTTTGTTCCTTGCCAAAATATGCCCAAGGGCACTGCTGATATAACTCACCCTGAGAGCCCTCTGACATCATCCACTTTGCTGTCCCTTCCATTGTGCAGATAGCGTTCTGAGTGAGACCCTACGGCTCAACGCTGCAGTAATGGTCCGTAGACAAGTGGTACAAGACAAGGTCCTGCACATGGACGATGGACAGGAGTACCGCCTCAGACGAGGGGACAGAGTGTGTCTGTTCCCCTTCCTCAGCCCCCAGATGGACCCCCAAATTCACCAAGATCCACAGGTGCTTTGTCTAAAACTTTTAGCGTATTAGTAAAGAACACAGTATGTGAACATAAACAGATTTTTAACAAAGGTGGATTAGATTTTAGATATCTCTGCTCTACTTTTCTCCTAGATAGATATTCAAAGTGTAGATTGGAATGGACATAAATGTGGATGTTAGGAGGGATATTTTAAGCCTAACTACAAGCACACAAAGTGGTCTCGAGGAGACAACATGAAACTCTGATTTAAATCAGTGCCAGTACACCCACTGGTCACCAGTGCATTCAAAAGAAAAGACTAGCAAGAGATCAAGATTATTTAACCACAATTTTCTGTGTATTTGTCTTCTATTATTAAAAATGGCAATCATACCCATGGGGCAGGACAAAAATGGTCATTCACATATGGAACTCCTTCATGTTTCCCTTCTTCTCTTTGGCAGACATTTAAGTATGATCGCTTCCTAAACGGGGATATGACGGAGAAGACTGAATTCTACAAGGATGGAAAGAGGTTGAAACATTACACTTTGCCTTGGGGGGCTGGAAAAAACTGTTGCGTTGGCAAAGAGTTTGCTGTTACAACCATTAGACAGTGAGTGTGAAAATCCACAGTTTTTTGTTCAGTTCAATTCAACAATTTATTGTCATTGCCACAAAATAATGAGACAACATTAGAGCATCTCACATTTGGCGCAGGCATACATGTGCAATCTCAATAAATGAATAAATATCCCATTAAATACATTGTATCTCAGTTTAACTTAACTTTACAGATAATACATTCATGATTTTAAAAAAATCTCACAAATCTGCATCTCAGTAACCTGAATTGACCAGCAATCCTGTAAAATCAATTCACCTTTGTAATTTTGGTCTTTCAGTCTCTGGTACGTGATCATCCTTGGCAACAAGCATTGTGATTTCCTGTACTCTGAAGTTACTGTAGTAGAGAACAGTCAGATGTGTAGTTAAATACATTTTTGTATTTCATTGTCATAATTAACGTGATTAATGTAGACGTGTGTAGTGCTCATAATGTTGTCTAATGATTATTAGTTGGCAGCTTGTCACAACCTCTTTCATTCCTTTGTGTGTCCAGATTTGTGTTCTTGCTCTTGACTCATCTCGATGTGGAGTTGTGTGACCCCAATGCCAAACTGCCCCCCGCTTATCCCGGTCGCTATGGTTTTGGAGTACTCCAGCCAGATGGAGATCTGCAGGTCCGATACAGACTAAAGAGAACGCAGCATGAAATGTAAAAACTGCTGGTTGATTAATTAAACCGTTTGAAGTACTGTACCACTATTTATTCTGTGTTGTATTTAATCATTTATAAATCATATTTAATGTTGTGTGAAAATGGATTTAATAAAAAATGTTGTGTGAAAATGGATTTAATAAAAAAGGAAAAGCTAAGTTGCACTGGCATTTCTCATTTTTTGATATACCACATAGCACCACCCTGAAATGGGTGAAACTTTGTATTAAAAAATAAATAAAAAACACAAAACGTACTTGCATGTCCTCAGATTCATTAATCTTAAAATTAGGTGAGTGACTTGCCATAATAAACTTGGTAATATTTTGTTGGGAAAAAAAGAGGGGAAAAAAACTAGAAACAATAATAATGTTAAAAAATCATGACCAAATAATTATGTACACTACCGTTCAAAAGTTTGGGGTCACCCAGACAATTATTTTGTGTTTTCCATGAAAAGTCACACTTATTTACCACCATGAGTTGTAAAATGAATAGAAAATATAGTCAAGACATTGACAAGGTTAGAAATAATGATTTGTATTTGAAATAATAATTTTTTCCTTCAAACTTTGCTTTCGTCAAAGAATCCTCCATTTGCAGCAATTACAGCATTGCAGACCTAACATGATTGCACAAGGGTTTTCTAATCATCCATTAGCCTTCTGACGCAGTGAGCAAACACATTGTACCATTAGAACACTGGAGTGATAGTTGCTGGAAATGGGCCTCTATACACCTATGTAGATATTTCACCAAAAACCAGACATTTGCAGCTAGAATAGTCATTTACCACATTAGCAATGTATAGAGTGTATTTCTGATTAGTTTAAAGTTATCTTCATTAAAAAAGTGCTTTTCTTTCAAAAATAAGGAAATTTCTAAGTGACCCCAAACTTTTGAACGGTAGTGTAAATATAGAGAATATTTTTTCCAAGCAAAGGTGCAAAATTTTGAGAAAAAGCCACAAAATTACAAGGAAAAAAGTAACAAACAATAAAAACTACAGCTTTAACAGAGAAACAAAACAAATTTATAGGACTAAAGTCTGCATGTGTGGTTTATATTAATCATATATCCCATAACCTACATATGTATAAGCATGTGAGAATGTTTGGTGATTACATATGTACAACGACTTCACACCTCAGAACAGGACAAGAGGTCTCAACTGCCAGCGAAGATCAAAGAGCATCCGAGGCGCTGCGGTGGAGACCAGATCGATCGCCCTGACCACCCAGGATCAGGTGGAGGAGTAGGAAGACAAAGGAGGGGGGATTAAGCTAATGCGCGATGTCAGCTTTGATGTGCAATGTCTTTTGTTATGTGTAGGTATAAGTATGTAGAGCTGAATGTGTTCGGTCTCTTATTCTACTTCTGCTTCTGCACTGAGATGAGACTTGTTAGAGGAGCGAAGCTGATAATAAACTTTGGTTTATAAGTCACATCGCCTCGTTATTCCAAGCTCTTCTACACTGGTGACCAGATGTGAGAATGGAACAGAGACGTTCTCCCGTGATTGACTCATCGGAGGCGACCCAGGCAAGCGCCGGCGCCCATGCAGACAGGGGAACGGATGGAAGACGTTCCCCCACGGCAGAAGAGAGGGCTCAACCGAGCACCAGCCTCGCTGTGAGAGCAGAAGAAAGGCGCTCTCACCCGGCGGACACATCAAGGACGGCCCACACAAGCGCCGTCACCGTCAAGCTGCCAGAATTCTGGCAAGAAGACCCGACCTCGTGGTTCCAGCAAGCTGAGGCTCAGTTTGCACTGGCGGGCATAACGGCGGACGAGATGAGATGAGATGAGATGAGATTCAACTTTATTGTCATTACACATGTATGAATACAAGGTAACGAAACGTGACTTGGCATTTGGGCACGCTCTGCAGAGCGCATCCAAGGCCGGGGCAGCCACTAGGCGCCAGTCAAGTCGAAGTTTTATCACATCGTCGCCAAACTCGACGCTGCCACGTCAAGATGTGCGCGGAGCATAATCCGACAGCCGCCTGCCTATGACAAATACAGAGAGCTGAAGGCGACCATCGTCGAGAACTTCGTCCCCTCAGCCGAGGAGAGAGCAGAGAAGATCCTGGCGATCTACGGCCACAGAGGATGCAGACCCAAGGCCCTCATGGAGGACATGCTGCAGCTCAAGGAGGAGGACAACGGCAACTTCCTCTTCCAACACATCTACCTCAGCACTCTGCCGCCACACATGAGAGGGACGCTGATCAACATGCGGTGCAGCACCCAGCAGGACTTCCACGCGCTGGCCTGAGGCGGTCCCTCTGGCGTCAACCACAGCGGCGGAAGTCGCTTGCGTTTTTTTGACAAACTGGGTGGCACGTTTCGGCGTCCCATCGGACATCACGTCCAATAGGGGGCCTCAATTTGTCTCAGAGCTTTGGTCAGCCATGGCCAGCAGCTTAGGGGCGACAATTCACCGCACCACCGCTTATCACCCTCAGGCTAATGGGTTATGCGAGCATTTTCACAGATCTTTAAAGGCCGCCCTCAGAGCCTCACTAACGGATACAAATTGGGTAAATAAACTTCCCTGGGTTTTATTGGGGTTGCGTGCTGCGCCTAAAGAGGATCTAGACGCCTCCCCAGCAGAATTAGTTTTTGCACAACCTCTCAGACTCCCAGGTGAATTTTTACCAGAGAACCCAGAGCCCGGGCATCTTCCAGCCATGAGGCTTTTAGGCAGCAACGGACCGGACTCTCTCCCCGGACCGGCACATCACTCTTTTCCACGGGTTTTTGTCCCCCAAGCTTTAAAAAACGCCAAATTCGTTTTTGTTAGGCATGAAGCTTTAAAACCAACCCTCCGTCCACCATACGACGGACCATTCAGAGTGCTGGAACCTGGTGATAAGCATTTTGTGCTTGATTTAGGGGACAGAAAAGAAACAGTCAGCACTGACAGACTTAAACCTGCCTTCTTGTTGAGAGACGAACCTGCACGGTTGGCGAGAGCACCTCGGCGGGGTAGACCCCCCAAGAAAAGAGACTCAGCCCCCCTGCAGGGAACAAATAATCACTCTCCTCCCCAAGCTGCAGATTCCTTACAGGAAGGTCCCGCCAGGACGCCCAAGCGGACCCACAGCAGATTCGGGAGAAGACTAAAACCCAGACGGCACAGGGACTGATGCAAACTAACCAAAAGTTGTTAACTATTTTATCAGATTGTGCTGTGACAGTTTTAAGACTGATTTGTGATATTACTACGCTGTTATGATTACCACTGAATTCTCTACAGGAGCATAGCTGCTGGAAAGTTGGGGTTTTTTTTTCCTTGTCAAGAGGTTTAACAGTTAGTATGTCATAGACATTATCTTAAACTGTGGACTTTCTTTTATTGTCCTTTTCTTAGTCGTTTGGGGGGGGCTGTGGTTTATATTAATCATATATCCCATAACCTACATATGTATAAGCATGTGAGAATGTTTGGTGATTACATATGCACAACGACTTCACACCTCAGAACAGGACAAGAGGTCTCAACCGCCAGCGAAGATCAAAGAGCATCCGAGGCACTGCGGTGGAGACCAGATCGATCGCCCTGACCACCCAGGGTCAGGTGGAGGAGTAGGAAGACAAAGGAGGGGGGATTAAGCTAATGCGAGATGTCAGCTTTGATGTGCAATGTCTTTTGTTATGTGTAGGTATAAGTATGTAGAGCTGAATGTGTTCGGTCTCTTATTCTACTTCTGCTTCTGCACTGAGATGAGACTTGTTAGAGGAGCGAAGCTGATAATAAACTTTGGTTTATAAGTCACATCGCCTCGTTATTCCAAGCTCTTCTACAGCATGTTTATTAAGATTATTAGTAGTACTAAATTAAAGAGAAAAACTGCAAATATTACAATGAAAATATGATTTTTATAAGATACAAGTCACAAAGTCATGAGAAAAGGTGCAAATTTATGAGGTAAAAAGTCTCATATGTACAATAACAATCATTGAACATGTATAAGAAAATGGGAAAATTATGAAATAGATGTCCGAAATTTGTGAAAAAAAAGTTAATTTTTGAGAAGTCACAAAATTATTACAAACAGTAACAAATTTTCTAGAAAAAATCTCAATTTTTAAAAAAGAGAAAAAGACATAAAGAGGGGAAATATTGATGAAAAATTGCAAATTGAGAAAAAAATGTGACTTTATTACACAAAAGTCACAAATTCAAGAAAAAATACAAATTCATAAGCAAAAACGATCTAAAATTGATGTGAAGTCTCAAAATTTTGTGAAACAGTCTCTAGTAATAAGAAAAAATAATAATAAAAATGACATGACAAAATATGACAATTTTCCATAATCACATAAAAATTCAAAAGTTACAAGAAAAAAATCTCTACCATACACATTTCAGAGAAAAAGGTCACAAATTTATGATTAAAAAGTTACAGATTTACTATGATATGTCATGTTTGGGGTCGTCACCCTAAGCATGACTTGTGGCTGTTGGGTTTAATTATTGCTTATTAATTCCAGCTGGTGGATTGCACCTTGCTCTCCGCCAATCGCACAGCCACGCCCCCTCTCACCAGGCACTCACCAGCTTTCTGGCCCACCACATACACACTCACACACCACATACACACTCACACACTCATGCACTCATACACACACACACACACACACACATAGTTCAGTCAGTCACACTCCTGCCTCCTCACAGCTGTGTCCACTTGTGCCCATTTAGGCTTGGGTATTAAAAGAGTTTTGTGCGATCAGTTGTTGCGGCAGCTTAGTCGAATCTCAACGCTGGACTTCCTGGCTCGCGACAGTTGGCCTCATCCCTGGACTGAACTGTGTTGTTCCTCTGAGCCTTTCCGCTCCAACATATTGTAAGTCGTTTCTCATTCATGCCTTGCCTCTCCGCTCCTCCCCTGCCTGGAGCGCGTTGGGCATTTCACCTCCGTCAACGAAGCTGTAGCCAGTTGTCTCGCCTATGCCATTGTGACTGTTATTTGGACATGTTTGTGTATTCACTCTTTTGTCAATAAAACACGTTACAAACTGTGCTTTGGGCTCGCTGCCGATTTCATATGTTCGCTGCGCAGTTTGCCCAGTGAACATGACATGATACAGTGCAACTAAATCAAAGTCTCAAAGTAACATGAAAAAAATGAGAGGAAAAAAACTGCAAATGTACTTGCATAAAGTCACACATTTATGACAAAAGTCGTTTCTTTTAGAAAGAAAATGTTCCAATTTTTACTGGGAAAAGTTGCAAGAAAACGGGAAAAACAAAGTCAGTTTATTTTTCCAGTGGTTTTGCCTTTTAGGTCCCAGTATGTTTTGTAGTTCCATGCAGATTTTGGAGCCACAAAAACTACTCAGAATGGTTGTTTCCTCAGTAGAGGGTGTTGATCTTTGTGTTATATGAACATTTCCATTTTCATGTCAAAACACTTAACCAAATGTGATGCCCTTAACGCTGCAGCAAGTGTTCCAGCCGGTCGGTAAGTCATGTTCGTTATTGGACTCTGGGCCAGATGACACGGATCTTCTCTGGGCCACTCCCATATCAGACTGTGAAGAAGCATGCCAATCAAAAGGAAGTTTAGGTTATGTAGCAATACTTAATTATAAGGGTGATAGTTTACGAGGATTATTTGACTGAGTTAGAAGTGGGTGTGCAGAAGGATGTTTGATTCTTCCACAAACACAAATTATGAGAGGAATACTCTAATCAGAATTGGGCACCAGTCCAATTTTGAACTATTTATTAAAATTAATCCTTATATTTTATCAATCAATCAATCAATCAATCAATCAATCAGTCAGTCTCAAACAATTCATGAGTTCTTTGATGCAGTGACTTAGAAAAGCATATATGCAAAAGAAATCAAGTACAACTTCTCTCTTTTACAAGTTTATTAATGAAATTAATTCAGGTTAAATGATTTTACATTCAAATGATTGATAAGCAGGTTCAAAATGATCAACAGGTGTCAAATATCACCTCAACTGTTAATGGATTCCTGAGCATAAAAGCTACAGTTAAACCTTTGTGAAACCAAGAGGAAACCAGATTTTATATTTCAACTGTAATGCAATGGAAAGTTGAAATAACTAACAAAATTAGGCATGAAATTGGACACAGTTTTATGTAGAAAAATTGACAAGCTGATTATCTAGAAAAAGGAAACGTCTGAATTAACCTACAAAATGAACGGAGGTTACTAAAAAGAGAATAGGAATTTTCCTTCAGTTTATAGCTTGTCCCATGGCTGGTGGACTAATTATATCATGAAATATTGGTTATGTTCAATTATAATTTTGGACACCACATTTATCCCAGCAGATAAGAAATGAAAGTGTGGCTTACTTGTACAGATGAGTCAGAAGATTTCCAGCGGTGATCGTGAAACGCCAGTCAGTGGAGAATAGGGAAGGCGGTTGCCAGCCGTCCTTCCGATGGTTACAGCTGTGAGGTCTGAGACTCTGCTGGGGGCATCAACAGGGCATGCGGACCTGAAGCCAGCAACAGAGTGAGGCTGCCCCTGGAGCAGGCGTGACATCTTTGCAGCAACCAGTCTGAAATTTAGGATGTCCACGGCCCACAGGACAACCCAAAGGCTGGAGGAAAATTGTATTTAGGCAGTTTCACCCACGAGGTCTGAGTTCTTCTCCATAGGGAAAACAGAAAAGTCTAAAATCTCTATCAGTCCACTTTAAAGGCAGGAAAATTAAAAGTCCACTTTAACTGCAGGAAAAGTCAGAAGTCCAGGAAAAACGCTTCAATAGGATAAGCACGGCTTCTGAGGAGAGAGAAAAGACTTTCTGGAAGTCTGACTTCCACAGAGAAGATGAGCTCACTTAAAAGGATGGTTTCTCCTCAGTTGCCAGAAAAAAACAGGCAAAAGCTTAAAAAGACGATTTAAGAAAACTAGCACAGGACTTGACAAGGTTCAAACATGCACAAAACTTTAACCAGAACTGAGAAACAAAGACAAAAGCAACTGTTACAACTCGCCGCTCATTAGCGGCGCCAGCTGAGCGCACACCTGCACCTCGTCAGCGGCAGAGCATATTAGCCGCTCTGCCCTGGGCTTCGGCCTGAAGCCGTCTGTTCCCTTCGGCTACTTGCTCCAGAGGAACCCCCTCGCCAAACAGCAAGATCGCTCACGTAAGCTACTCTCAACTTGTGTTCCAGCCTTTCCCCTGTGCGCAGGTGGACCTTTCCCGGCGGCAGACTCCGCCCCCGCTTCACCATCTCGCGGCTGCTGTCAGGTGCATCGTCAGGTCTCTGTCTCCCAGACTCTCCCTTGTGCATGCCTGCCACCTGCCCTGCCAAGTAAGCCAACTTACCTCTCATCTCTTGTTGTACTGGTTTGATGCCCGTCACCTTCTCCCTGTGTTCTCTCCCCAGGGTTGTCCGGCTGTACGGTTTCCTGCCTCCGTGCCTGACGCTGACGTCCACCAGCAGTACATCCACATTCCACAAACACGCATCCATCCATCCTTGTTGCTGAATAAAGCTATTGAATTCACTCTGAGCCTGCGTGTGTGTCTCCTGAGCCGTGCGTTATGTCAGCAACTAACAGAACTGACAGAAACGAACAGACTCACAGAACTGACTGCCAGGGCGGTTCTGTCTGCATTTAACTGAAGCACACTCCTGAGCCATAAAAATATGACTGGCAGTAAGACGGACCAATTATCTTCAATAAAGAGGAGTTTGAATGGGCTTTTGTCCGATGAGGGAACAGTTCTTTGTCTGTGAACAACCAATCAAATGCAAGGGCGTTATCCAACAGAGAGGCAGCCAGGTGATTGGTTGTTACAAGTTAGCTGACTCACACAAGTTTCAGAAAACATTCCTTCAGTTCCTATGAAATTCATTTTATATACTTAACATGAAATCTAAGCTAAATTAAGTAGATCACAACTAATATCCAGTGAGCATGCAATTATACTGGTGCTTATATACTTATATTCATTGGAATAAAATGCATGTAAAAACATCTTTAAGACATGCAATCACATTTAAATCAAGGGTTAATGAATTATTGCAAACCATTATTGTCCATCACAAAGGCGATTATCTTCACAGTGTCCAGAGTTATCCTGAGGAATGAGAGCTTGACAAAAATTAATGTTCAGTCAGAAGTAAAAAAGTTCCAGATTGCAAAAGTAATGAAACATATTCCATAGATGTCCACTAGGAGGTACTGTTGAGCTGTAGATAATTTTTAGGTGACCTGAACATGCCCCCAGGATCTGGCATGAGTTTATGGTTGCCCTGGAAAGACTCCAAGGGTTTATCAACATAACCTGATGGGTTGAGGAGTAAACTTTGAGAACTTTATGGCTTAAAAAAACAAACAGTTCCTGGTACAAACGGATGCTATCAGCATGATCTGTCTGATTGGAGGGAACTCCAGAAGTTTTATGGTGCATGTTCTCCCCGTGTCTGCGTGGGTTTACTCCGGGAATTCTCCAGTTTCCTCCCACATGCCAAAAACATGCACGTTAGGTTAATTGGCATCAAAACTGGAGATTCTAAATTGTCCTTAGGTATGACTGTGAGAGTGAATGGTTGTCTGTCTCTCTGTGTTGGCCCTGCGATGGACTGGCGATCTGTCCAGGATGTACCCTGCCTCTTGCCCAAAGATGCTGGGATAGGCTCCAGCCCCCCTGCGACCCGAAAAAAAGGATTAAGCAGAAGAAGATGAATGAGTGAATAATCCTTTAAAAGCAATCCTTATCGGGTTTCTCTACAAAGGGAAATTGTTTATACTGGGGTCCTGATGATGAAGAAAAACAGCAATTCTTGACCAGACCCTGGAGTGGGAGTTTCTTTAAGATGAAGAGTGATTTCCTGAATTAGCCTGAGGAGAAGCTGATGCTACAGTCATGTGATGATTTACTTTGGTTTAATATCAATAGTGATGGACTATTATAATAATAAGGATCAACATTATTATTTTTGTTCTACCTCTGAGTGGCAGCTCAGACAAAGAGGAAAAATGAGCTGTTTCCCGGGTAACAATAGTCCATACCTGTGCATGTCCTTGGTGAACTCATTGTAATGTTCAAGAAACCAGTCTGAGATGATATGAGCTTTGGTGACATGGCACGTTGTCCTCCTGGAAGTAGCCATCAGAAGATGGGTACACTGTGCTGCTGAAGGGACGGGTATGGTCAGCAGCACTGCACAGATAGGCTGTGGCATTTACACAATGTTCAGTTAATTAATACTCCTCCTCCTTCTTCTTGTCCTTGCATTAGTCCTGCATTGTCACAGCATTGATGTGTTGTTAATGGATTTGGCAGAGACTTTTTTGCCAGATGCCCTTCCTGACACAATAACTCTACCAGCTTGGGACCAACACTAGGAGTGCTGTGGCTTGTGCTCCCCCCATGGGTGAGTAACCGACTTTCTTTTCCCTATGCTATTATGCTGAGCACCAAGCTAAAGGGCAGAAAGTACTATGTTTATATGGTCTTTGGTACAACCCAGATGGGGTGTGAACCCACAACCTCTTGGCTGTGGGACAGATGCTGTACTATTAGACCTTGTGTCATTAACTTAACTGATACTAAGGGGCTCAAAGTCAAGAAAATATCCCCCATAGCATTGAGCTAGATTTATGCACCCGCATCACATTGATGCACATCACCAACACAGTTATCAGCAACGAGGAGGTAGGAACTATAGATATACAAGAACACAAGGCACAAACAAAAACCAAGACCAGACAGGGGATGAACAGAGGACATAACCAAGGACTGGGGAAACACAAAGACAATAATAATCATAATCAAGAAAGTCTCAACAAATAACCAAAAGTGAGAACATGGACTGTGCTCATGTCCCGACCATAACAGAAAATCCCAAAACATAAATCAAAGCAAAGTCATGGGCACAGCCCATGTCCCGATCATGACAGGGACAAAAACCAGGAAATGTGAAGGAGGAGATGTGGCCCAATCACAGCTCTTGCAGTCATGCTGTCACCACTGCATTGACCCAATGCGTGAACATAAATCCAGTAATGGTGGTGTAATAGTGTGACGATGGTGCCATATAACTTTCTGATCAGGTATTTGCATAAACAAGCAGGATGGAGCCATGCTTTCATATTATTTACACCAAATTGCAGCAGAAATTAAGACTCATCAGACCAGGCAACATATCTTCCAGTCTTCTATTGTGTGATTTTGGTGAGCTTGTGCAAACTGTGTCCCCAGTTCCTCTTCTTTAGTGACAGGAATGGCATCCAGTATGGTATTGTGTTGCTGTAGCCCATCCGCTTCAAGGTTTGATGTTGTGTGGTCACAGGAGGTTTTTCTGCATACTTTGATTGTTGCCACTGGTTATTTGAAATACTATAGCCTTTCAATCATGTTCAACAAATATCTAGCCATTCTCCTCTGATGTCTGGCATCAAAAATGCAGTTTCCCCCCACAGACCTGCTGGTCACCGGATATTTTCTCCTTTTCAGACCTTCTTCTTCTAACTATTCCCACTGTGGCTTATATTATTCATATATCCATACCTACATATGTATAGACATAAGTGGAATGTTTAGAGATTGCATATGTGGAATGACCTCACGTCTCAGAGCAGGACAAGAGGTCTCGACCACCGGCGAAGATCAAGGAGCAGACGGAGTCGCAGCGGTGGAGACCTGATCGAACTTCCTGATCCCCCAGGGTCAGGCGGAGGAGAGAGAGGACAATGGAGAGGGATTACGCTAATGCGGGATGTCAGCTTTGATGTGCAATGTCTTTTGTTGAGTGTGGGTATAAGTATGAAGGTCTGACTGCGCTCAGCCTCTTCATTCTGCTTCTGCATCGAGATGAGACATGTTAGGGACTGGAAGCTGATAATAAAACTTGATTTTTAAAATCACATCGCTTCTTCATTTCAAGCTCCCTACACCCACGTTCTGGTGGGGTCACTGCGGCAGACACCTTCTGTTTCCACTGGACCCTGTCATAGACATCATTGGCTGATGCACCAATCTCTTCCAAGTCCCGTTTAACACAATCTAACCATCTCAATTTTGGATGCCCTCTTTTGCGCTTTCCTGGTGGTACCATCTCCAATGTCTTTCCACACACACCGGTATCATCTCTCAACATGCTCAAACCATCTAAGCCTGCTCTTTCTGCTCTTCACAGCAATACCTTCAATGCCTATTCTCTTATGTCATCATTTCTAACACGGTCCTTCAACGTGTGTCCACAAGCCCATCTACACATCGTCATTTCTGCTACTCCTAATCTCCTAGCATGTTGGCTGTTCAGCAGTGTTGTCTCCATGGCATAGAGCATTGCTGGTTGAATGACTGTTTTCTGTATCTTTCCTTTGACTTTTGGCGGCACCCGCTTGTCACACATGACTCCAGACATCTTCCTCCAAATGTTCCCGCCACACCGGATCCACCTGGTTACTTCAGCATCGCTACCGCCATCAGTAAGGTAAAGCCTAGCCAGACCTGGAGCCGGTGATTACAGGAAGCCCGGATGAATGGAGAGGGTTGCAGTAGGAAGGGCATCCGGCATAAAACTCAGCTTCAACTTATATGGATATTGCAGATATACATTGTAACGATCTGGCTAGGGTGTCTCTTTTTCAGACCATTCTCTGTAAACCCAAGAGATGATTCTGTGTGTAAAAAAAAAAAAAAAAAAAAGATCTCAGTAGATCAGCAGGTTGTGAAATACCCAGACCTGGTACCAACACCCATGTTCAAATTCACTTGAACTGACTTAAGTTGTTGGTCATAACCATGTCTACTTTCCTAAATGCAGTGAGTGAGATGATGTCATATGACTGGCTGATCAAGTAATTGCATTAACAGGTGTACCTAATAAAGTCACCAATGAGTGAATATTCTTTAACATAAAATAAAAACCTAAACTGTGATTTAATGAAGACAATATTTCTAGATATTTGAGCACTGCAGCACCTGAACATAAGGACTAATGAAGTTACATTTAAAGATTCCTAAAACGCTACACCCCGACCTACACAGCAGGCGTCGGGAGGCGGTGCTGGAGGAGTTAAGCAGATGTGGAAGAGGGTGCCGAGCAGCCGCGGATCTGGACGCGGATTTGGACGTGGATCCACCGTCACGGCGATGCGGCGCCTCCTCAGCCAGCTGCCTGAAAACACAGGCGGTCCGTCCGGCCGGGCTGTCGGCATACTTGTTGATCGTCTGGCCAAACACCGGCGCTGATATGCGGAGCGGGAGAGCGGCGGGTGGGCAGTAGGTCGTGCTGAAGATCCTTCTGCCATGTCGGAGGCAGAGGAGGGGGAAACGGATCGGTTTAGACCCTGACGATAGCAGACCAATGACGGCGCCTCCAAATTCAAACGTTTCAGCTTCATCTGCGTTTGTGGCGATGGACTGATCGTCGACAGGGCGGTGTGTGCTGGTTTGAGTCAACAACTCACTGAGGTATTTTAAAGCTTTTTTTTTTTTTTTCTTGTCACCCCCACCTCTGGAGTTTGATTCATATGCAGCCTATTAATTGTTAATAGCTCATCTGTGGCATATAGGGACACGGTGCGTTCAGGCTGCACCAGTATGGAGAAGCCAGTCTTTGGAGGATAAAGAAGAGAAATCCTCAATGATGGGTGATTTTCATTCAAGATACATCACACTTGTCTCAGCTTTTTGCCATCTCCAGTGTAGCTACGCAGATTAGTACAGCGTGTGCACAGGAAGGAGTGATGTTTTACGCTTTGTTTGATGCTTTACCTCTTTTTTTTTTTTTACCTCTTAGCCTTGACTTGGACGAAGCAGAGGGGTGGAGGCTCCTTCAAATGAATATTTCCCTTTGGTTTATTTCCTGCAGCTGCAGCAGGTCCACAGAACGACGTAGCAGCACATCCTGAATTATAGTGTGGTCAGAGTCCATGTTTGTTATTATCTGACATGCATACCACGGAGAAGCATATAATGAAAGCGGCCAGGGGGGCTAATTGTGTTTGCAAAGCATTTTAAACTCGTGCGAAGGGGATCAATCGTCACATCTGCAGGCATGATTTGTTGCCGAGTCTTTCAGCTCATCACAGAGTCTTAGACACACCAGGACTGTACATGTGGGACTCAGACAGTTACAACTGCTTCATAAAATCTTAGCCCCTTGCTTGGTGGTGGTGGTGGGAAGGGATGGTGGGGGGGGGGGGTGTAATCTGGGCTCTATTTTCCTGTGAGCCTGCCTGAATCCCCAAGGGAGCCGGCAGTTGATCGAGGGAGTGCGGGCGCTTGCTGGCGTTTCAGCACCGCTGGCCTGGACAGCTCTCCCTTCGTCCTGCCGGCCGCCCGCCGCACCGCCTGGCGGGGCGGCCTCTGGCCAGCCAGCAGCCGCTGCACCCAAACAAATCAGATCAGCCCATGACCCTTATTTCTAACTTCGGGGGGGGGGGGGGGGGGGTCCTGTGTGCAAGAGACGCGTCACCACTTTTTACACTTTTGTTGTGCGCCTCAGTTTCGCACCTTCTTACATGAATAAGCTGGAGGGTTTTCTCCCAGGCGCCCAAATATTTTCCCCGTCAGCCCCATGAACAGAGCTGCATGACTACTGGCTTTTGGCGTGAGTCATCTCAAGAAGGCCGTCTCGGGGTATGCGTATCACTGAGAGAAAAAATAAAATTAAAACATTTTGCCATAGTTGATGTGATACCGACAGAAAATATCTGCTGTGCGTGTGTGTGCGCGCGTGTGTGTTGCAGGCCAACTGAGCCAATGATATTTTCAGCTTTTGGAAGTCATGGGCGTTTATTTGAAGATGTTCTCAGTTTCTGGTTCACATGTTGATGAATGCAGTTTATTAATAATCCAAGCTTCTTCTTCTTGGATTCTAGATATGTCCGAGTCATCTTAGTAACCATCTGTTCACCAAGGGTTTGATTAAGGAAGGAACAAAACAAAATAAAGCCATGGATAGCAGCAGATAACAAGAACAGCAATCAATAAGGACACTTGTTGACAGAAATAGTGTTATTTTAGTTTAAAACAAATTTATTTTAGCTTTATCTTGCCGCATTCTAGAATATATGGTTTGAAAACAGCAGCTTGCAGCTCCAGTCAAGTTTGAAAATTAATGCTGTTTAAGATTCGCAAATCTGATCAAACTAACCCGTCCTGCTTTGTTGCGATTCCTTTAGGTGCCACAATGAATGACAGGAAAATCGTCTCTACTCCATAAGTTTGGATGTGTTCGTTTGTGCTTCCTCAACCTAAAATCATCATGGAGAAATCCATGGCAGAGCTCACCAAGGCCGCCTCCCGGTCAACTTCGTCTCTGCCACCCGAGCCGGTCGACATCATCCGCAGCAAGTCATGTTTCCGCAGAGTCCGGCTCAATGTTGGCGGCCTCCCTCACGAAGTCCTGTGGCGAACTTTAGATCGGCTACCACGGACACGTCTGGGAAAGTTAAGAGATTGCAACTCCCACGAATCTCTGATGGAAGTGTGCGATGACTACAATCTTGAGGAGAATGAGTACTTTTTTGACCGGCATCCGGGGGCATTCACGTCGATTCTGAACTTTTACCGCACGGGTAAGCTGCACATGATGGAGGAGATGTGTGCCCTGTCGTTTAGCCAAGAGCTCGACTATTGGGGCATTGACGAAATCTACCTGGAATCGTGTTGCCAGGCCAGGTACCACCAGAAAAAGGAGCAAATGAATGAGGAGCTCAAAAGAGAGGCAGATAATTTAAAGGACAGAGAGGGAGAAGAATTCGACAACACTTGCTGCGCTGAGAAAAGAAAGAAACTTTGGGACCTCCTGGAAAAGCCCAACTCATCTGTTGCAGCAAAGGTAAATGTTGGGAGATGTGGGGAGAGCTTAATTAAATAAAGCTAATGTTAAAATCAGTGGTGGGAAATATTTAGATATGCAGCAAACTACATAGTTCCACTAACTAAAACACATTTGGTTTTTAGAGACATCTTGAAGTATTACATGGATGTAATCATGATCATTTTAATTGTGTTGAATGATGTTTACAATGACCTCTTAGATGGCTTTTCTCAGATTAGAAATTTAGTTCATTCAGTCTTTAAATGGCCCATTGAATGGTTTTCCATGTTTTCCGACTTGTCTACAATGTTACAATCATTATCATCTTAAAAGTGCCCAAATACTCAGAAAACGAGTTATATACACTACCGTTCAAAAGTTTGGGGTCACTTAGAAATTTCCTTATTTTTGAAAGAAAAGCACTTTTTTTCAATGAAGATAACTTTAAACTAATCAGAAATACTCTATACATTGCTAATGTGGTAAATGACTATTCTAGCTGCAAATGTCTGGTTTTTGGTGCAATATCTACATAGGTGTATAGAGGCCCATTTCCAGCAACTATCACTCCAGTGTTCTAATGGTACAATGTGTTTGCTCATTGAGTCAGAAGGCTAATGGATGATTAGAAAACCTTTGTGCAATCATGTTAGGTCTGCAATGCTGTAATTGCTGCAAATGGAGGATTCTTTGTCGAAAGCAAAGTTTGAAGGAAAAAATTATTATTTCAAATACAAATCATTATTTCTAACCTTGTCAATGTCTTGACTATATTTTCTATTCATTTTACAACTCATGGTGGTAAATAAAAGTGTGACTTTTCATGGAAAACACAAAATTGTCTGAGGTGACCCCAAACTTTTGAACGGTAGTGTATTGTGTGCAGTAATTTTATTTAAAATAAACTCCTTTTGCCCAAGTCTCATTTACTCATGAGACTTTTTCATATGAGGCTCGCAACTACCCGTCCCTGCATCACTACCTTATTGTGGTGGAGGGGTTTGTGTGCCCCAGTGATCCCAGGAGTTATATTGTCGGAGGCTACTTGCCCCTAGTAGGGTCTCCCAAGACAAACTGGTTCTTGGTGAAGGGCCAGACCAAGAGTGCTCCAGTTGATCCCCTTGAAAAAAGTTACTTCAAGGACCTTGTGTATTCAAAGGAGCTACATGGGTCCACCCTCGAATTTGCTCACCACCTGCAGGAGGGCTCATAGTGCTGAGTGAACCGGGTGTCAGTCTGGACTTCTCTGTTTGGACTGCTGCCCACATGATCCCGACCACCGGATGAGTGGTAGAAGATGGATGGATGGATGGATGGATGGATAGACGGATGAACGGACCTGCAACTATGATGTCCTAGTTTTTGATTTATTATATTGGTCTTATTTTCCAGCAAGATCTCGCTCATTAGACAGTGAGAGTATCTCTGTGAGTGTCTAACTGTACCTAACAGTACTAGCTCACTCTAACCGGACTTATGGCTCTTCTCTGTAACATTAGCTAGCTCTAGCCATTAGCCAAAAAACGGCATCATCTGCCACAGAGATCATCAATGACGAAAGAGGGAGGGTGGGGCTAGAGTGTGCTCCAGGTCGAGTAAACTGGGGTTCTTTAGCATTTAAAGCAAAATAAACCAAAAGAACCCATTGTAAGTAGGGACCTTCAACCGGATGTAAGAACGGTACTGCAAATGAGCGTAATACGTCTGTATAAAAGCAATCTTTTTATTCATTTTGGCTAGTTAGCGTCACTGCTAACTACTGAAATAGCTATGTGTCAAAACAGCACAGACACGGCAGGCAGAAAGTCAGGAGGAAGAGAATATCCAGTAAATTTTACAAATAAAACAAATAGTCAATACAGAGGAACAGATTAATCTTTTTTTTTTCCTCTGCAGCTCTTTGCAACCCAGAGCCAAGTGGCCTGTGACCCACCACTGGATCACGGCCCAGGGGATGGGGACCGCTGATTTACATGACCACTAGAAGTCCCTTAATGTCAAAATGTACACATAGGTCATAACACCTGCTGGTAAAAAAAACAATCACACAGGGCATTTCCTGCTGGGAGACAGTCTTAGATAATATCACATGAGAGGCATTGATCTCATAAGCGCACTGCTGCCGATGCATCGGCTTGAGGCATGAAAACCAAAGACAACCAAAATATTTTGAGACCTCTGTTGTGAATTTCAATGAAGTTCAGACATTGTCTAAAACGTAAAGACACAATACAATTATTTTAAAATCCTTTTCAACCTATATTCAAATGAATACACTACAAAGACAAGATATTAATGTTCAAACTGATAAACGTTATTATTTTTTTTAACAAATATTCACTCATTTTGAATTGGATGCCTGCAACATGTTCCAAAAAAGCTGGGACGGGGCATGTTTACCACTGTGTTACATCACCTTTCCTTTTATCAACACTCAGTAAGCCTTTAGGAATTGAGGACACTAATTGTTGAAGCTTTGTAGGTAGAATTCTTTCCCATTCTTGCTTGATGTACAGCTTCAGTTGCTCAACAGTCCGGGGTCTCAGCTCATATTTTGCGCTTCATAATGCACACACATTATCAGTGACAGACAGGTCTGTAATGCAGGCAGGCCAGTCTAGTACCAGCACTCTTTTACTACACAGCCATGCTGTTGTAACACGTGCAGAATGTGGCTTGGAATTCTCTTACTGGAATAAGCAGGGGCGTCCCTGAAAAAGACATTGTTTGGATGGCAGCAAAACCTGTATGTACCGTTAAGCATTAATGGCGCCTTCACTGATGTGCAAGTTATCCATGCCATGGGCACTAACACACCCAGATACTATCACAGATGTTGGCTTTTGAACATTGTGCTGATAACAATCTGAATGGCCCTTTTCCTCTTTAGCCCAGGGGACACGTTGGCCATGATTTCCAAAAACAAATGAAATGTGGACTTCTCTGACCACAGCATGCTTTTCCACTTTGTGTCAGTCCATTTCAAATGAACTCAGACCCAGAGCAACCTGGGGTGTTTCTGGGTGTTGTTGATACATGGCTTTCACTTTGCATGGTAGAGTTGAACTTACACTCGTAGATGTAGCGACAAACTGTGTTAACTGTTTTCCAAAGTGTCCCTGAGCCCACGTGGTAATATCCTTTACAGGGTGATGTGGGTTTTTATATCAGTGCTGCTTGAGGGATCGAAGGTCACAGGCACTCAATGTTGGTTTTCGGCCTTGCAGCTCTAGGACCAATTTAAATGTGAATCCTTTATTTGGTATTACATTTGAGGGACATGTATACAGCAGCTACACATCCTAAAGAGATACTCTAGCTGCCACTGCAAACAGAGGAAACACTCCTCATCACTATGAACTTTCAGGTCCACTAATAGGTTTAAAAAAACAAAACAAAAGTAGGACACCTCTGGATGTTGCTTTTGCTGTTTATGTTTTTTAAATGTCTCTATGGTTGGAGCACTATGCAAAGGATGGAAAGGGTGAGCACAAAAAAGGCATTGGATATGGTTTATTAGTGTGGGATGTGTGTGCTATTATTATACAGTGCATCCGGAAAGTATTCACAGCGCTTCACTTTTAACACATTTTGTTATGTTACAGCCTTATTCCAAAAGGGATTACCGGAGTGGTGGCTCAGTTGGTAGAGCATCCGCCCCACACCCGGGAGGCAGGGGTTCAAATCCCGGCCGGGTCATGCCCAAGACCATATAAAAGTGGAACTTCCTGCCGTCCAGCTTGGTGCTCAGCAATAATGGAATGGAGGAGGGAAATTTGTGGCGGCGCCTTGCATGGCAGCAGCCTTCTGATTCTACACTTGGGGTGTGTGTGATTAGCACAGTAGATAGGTAAAACACAATCTCGTTCTACTGTACATGATTGGTTACAGTTGAATGACAATAAAGGGTGATTTAATTTAATTTAATTCGTTTTTTCCTCAAAATTCTACACACAATACTCCATAATAACAACATGAAAAAAGTTTTTTTTTGGTGAGATTTTTGCAAATTTATTAAAAATAAAAAAACTAAGAAATCACATGTACATAAGTATTCACAGCCTTTGCCATGAAGCTCAAAATTGAGCTCAGGTGCATCCTGTTTCCACTGATCATCCTTGAGATGTTTCTACAGCTTAATTGGAGTCCACCTGTGGTAAATTCAGTTAATTGGACATGATTTGGAAAGGCACACACCTGTCTATATAAGGTCCCACAGTTGACAGTGCATGTCAGAGCACAAACCAAGCATGAAGTTAAAGGAATTGTCTGTAGACCTCTGAGACAGGATTGTCTCAAGGCACAAATCTGAGGAAGAGTACAGAAAAATCTCTGCTGCTTTGAAGGTCCCAATGAGCACAGTGGCCTCCATCAGCTGTAAATGGAAGAAGTTCAGAACCACTAAGACTCTTACTAGAGCTGGCCGGCCATCTAAACTGAGCGATCGGGGGAGAAGGGCCTTAGTCAGGGAGGTGACCAAGAACCTAATGGTCACTCTGTCAGAGCTCTAGTGTTCCTCTGTGGAGAGAGGAGAACCTTCCAGAAGGACAACAATCTCTGCAGCAATCCACCAATCAGGCCTGTATGGTAGAGTGGCCAGACGGAAGCCATTCCTTAGTAAAAGGCAATGGTAGCCTGCCTGGAGTTTGCCAAAAGGCACCTGAAGGGCTCTCACACCACGAGAAACAAAATCCTCTGGTCTGATGAGACAAAGATTGAACTCTTTGGCGTGAATGTCAGGCTTTATGTTTGGAGGAAACCAAGCACCGCTCATCACCAGGCCAATACCATCCCTACAGTGAAGCATGGTGATGGCAGCATCATGCTGTGGGGATGTTTTTCAGTGGCAAGAACTGGGAGACTAGTCAGGATAGAGGGAAAGATGAATGCAGCAATGTACAGAGACATCCTGGATGAAAACCTGCTCCAGAGCGCTCTTGACCTCAGACTGGGGCGACGGTTCATCTTTCAGCAAGACAACGACCCTAAGCACACAGCCAAGATATCAAAGGAGTGGCTTCAGGACAACTCTGTAAATGTCCTTGAGTAGCAAAGGATGTGAATACTTATGTGCATGTGATTTCTTAGTTTTTTATTTTTAATAAATTTGCAAAAATCTCAAAAAAAAAACTTTTTTCACGTTGTCATTATGGGGTGATGTGCGTAGAATTTTGAAGAAAAAAAAATGAGTTTAATCCATTTTGGAATAAGGCTGTAACATAACAAAATGTGGAAAAAGTGAAACGCTGTGAATACTTTCCGGATGCACCGTACATCCTTCTAGGCCTGTTTGAGTTTTCTAGCTGTCTGAGATCATTGATATAATCCCCTTTAAAACATGACATGAGGTTTATTAAACTTTTTTGTTATGAAAGTCATCATATTTATGCAGAACTTCTTCCAAAACCAACAACAGTAAAACACCACTGCAATGATGCTGGACTCAAGTGGTATTTTTGTTGAAGTGACTTATTTGGATTACCACAAGTCCTTGTTGTTTGTTCATGAAAAAATTAATCACTTCTATATTTGAGTCAATCAGTTATTGGCAAGAAAGAAACATTCCAAACTCACAAAGGATTAGCTGGCAGATACACACCACTGCAGTTTTAAATATTCATACCTTTCAAGCACTTTACTAGAATATGATTTAAAGGTCCCATATTGTGCACTTTCCATGGATTAATTTAAAATTTTGACATCCCCTTGGGCATCTATGTGCAGTTTTAAAATCCAAATATCATTTCTGTTGTTTTACAGCTCATCAAAAAAAAAAAAAGCTGCTTTTAAAGTCAGCTTGATCAGGTTTTTAGCCTTCTCAGTAATATTAATGAGACCCATAATCTGATTGGGTAATGGTTTTTGAGTGAGCCAATGACAAGTAATAAGAGAGTTAAGGTACGTTTGATTTGGTAACTTAGTGAACTGAAGGTTGTTGTGTTTGTTTATTATACCACGAGACCCAGCAGGTGTCTTCAGCTTGTTTCTTTAAGATTTTGTCTAAATGAAAGCACCCTGTACTCCTTTGTGAAGTTTTAATGGTACTGATGTTACCCACCAAGAAATTTTATAAGATTACGGTGCACAAAAATGCCATTTTGCACAGTATGAGACCTTTAAGAAAAATTATGCATAAAGCAGCTGGTACGAAGCTAGGGAGTTGTTACTGCGCTAATAATATGCACTGTTTAGGTGACTGGGCCTTGCATTAGTTTCAAACATTAATCATATCTCACATTAGCGCATAATACTCCTTGTGTGAAAGCTGCAAACTTCTCGTGGCTCTGGTCGCGCTCACTTAAAATTGTTACAAAATGTGCGTTTGGCCCTCAGTGAGCCTCTCAGGGCCACACCTGCAACCGCGGCCCGGGAGGCCACAGCTGCGGTAAACGCGAACAACCTTTGATCACCCTCTTCTGCGTTGAACTGGCAGGATCAAAGAGGAGTCTGCGTCTTTCCAACTCCGTTTTAAGTGGAGCAGAGGGCCTTGTTTGTCTTGCAGCTATCATTGTATAGGAAATGGAAATGAAACAATTAGTAATTTGTGCCGGCTGATGCTCTGCAGTGAGGATTTGTTAGAGCTGTCAGCCCTAACCCACGAACAGAGTGAGATGAGAGCTGCAAGTCTGTCAGGGAAATGTCTTCTTCATGGGAATCAAAGAGATGCAAAAAAATCAATGTTTATTGGGTTCGAGCTAGGAATGTGCTGTAACCTACAAAAAGGAGATGACCGCCCCGAGTCTCCATTATCACACCCTGATTTGTCCAATTTGTTTAAGTATGAGTCACAAAAAAGTTCCAGCATGCATAATAGTGATGACTACCACTTTGAGAAATTACACAGCAGATTGCTTAATGAAGCTCTACAGTCTCGAATATCGATCACATTATAACAGGCGCTGTGCTGTGATTGTGAGGGATGGGGTGCCAGGAAAAAAAGATCAAGAAGCAGAGTTTATCAGTTGCTGATTGGCTTAAAAGGCCAATATAAAACCACAGACTGAGCTACTTAAAGCACTCCTAGGGGTTGATGTATTGTCTTCGTGATTTTTCTAATAAGCTTGAACCCACTGTGGGCTTGTTGAGCGGTGAAACTTCAACCACAGACTGTTCTAGTGTTAGTTGATCAGCTGTGCTCCCCTGTATGCTTAACAGTCCATAAACAGATGGTGAATGGCGGAGATTAGCACAAAACAAACGGTTACTAAGCAACAAAAGTACAATTTTATCATCGCTGAAGGAGTGGGTATTGAACATTAGAGTGGGACTGTTTGTGTTTCTGTAAGCGTGCAATTTCAATTCTGCTTTCTCGCTGCATTTTAATGTCGGTGCAAAATAGCAAAATGAGGCGAGGGGAAGCAGCAATTTTTGTCAAGATGTTCGGGGATAAGTCATACCTTCTGTTCATCCTCGCCACACCGGCTCGTAGCTCTCCTCCCTTCCTTCGCTCCTTCTTCAGGCTCCTCTGCTATACAACCTCTGACTAAATGTCAGGGAAATGTCACATTAATTATTTTCCAGGAGACTCTGGGCCCAATTTGAAGCTTCCTCCTCTGTGTTTACATTCTTTGTAAACCACAGCATTGTCTGCCTCACTCAAATCAGATTTCAGTCACCATGAAACTAGACTGGCCCCTGGAAAAGCACTGCTTAACAAGATAGCATCTAACTAACATTTTTAATATAACTGGAGTCTGGTGTTGACAAAATGAAAAACACACCAAACCATAAGAATATTCCTGTCATTATGCATCCATAAATGTGGAATTACCCGTTCTGCTTTGTCAGCGTGTATTGTGCATCAGACAGCATGCAATAAATTGCAATTATGCCATTCTCATGTCACACTTAAGATGACATATAAATGTGGTTGGGCCATATTCACACTCATAAATCCAGCTGCAGCAGCTCAATCCAAGGCATGGCTTGAAAACCAGACTGGAATCTATGACTGTTTTTGACAGCTGGGGAATCACGGCTGGTCAGATGACTTTTAAGATGTCATATACGAGAATCAGCTCATGGATCATGTAAAATCTGCAGGAAAATAGATCTGTAATTTTAAATGATTGAAGGACAAATGTGCATTTTTATAAATTCCACTACTGCACGACAAGAACTACTGTATTAAATTCTCAAAAGATATAGCCTCAATTAGCACAGGGTCAGTCTGGTCTCATGTTCGTTTTAAGATAGATAATTTTAATTGTCTTGGGTTTTTAAATGATTTGGACAGCCTGATAACTGCCAGTTGTCAGATACAGCTAGTGACTGTTTTACTAATTGAGTAGTCTGTCACTGTAATCAAACTATTGCTTGAGTAATCGAATACTTTTTTGTTTTTTTGTATTGAAGAAACTTGCATTGACCAACATGTGCAGAACTTTCTTTCCTAAAGAGCAGTAGTAATTGTACCAACACTCAATAACACAGGTACACATTTATTGCAATGCTTATTGCACAGAATGTAACTGTAAACGTTACGTTACACCATAAAGTTCCGTTTTGTAGCGTTAGCTTCACCTTGCAACATATACTGTATGCTGTTACGATTGCCCCCTCTGGGGCAATGAAGAAGAGGGCCTACATGTGAGGCGAATCTCATAAAACATATTTTAATGAATGAAAACAGAACAGAAAATAATACAAGTCGTGGGCTGAACAAAAAGGCAAAAACACAGCAGGCTTCAAACAGAGGATTACAGGCTGGGTACTCACAGACTAAACAGAAGCATGGGTGAGACACCGACATAAGCCGAGGACACCGCACAGGACACAGACTGAAACACACTTATGTAGACATGAGGGATAATCATGGCGAGAAGGGACAGGTGGACGCACTCAGGAGCAAACGGAAACCAATAATCACTGACAGCTGACACATGAGGAAAACAGAGGTGACAGGAGGGGCGGAGCTGCACAGACGAACACCAGCAGAGGGGACACAGAACAAGAACAGGAGATCAGGGACAACACGGCCATGACAAATAATGATAATCACAGAAAATAACCAGAATAAACTTAAAGCGTGAGCATGGTCCTCCGCCCGTGCACAGGTTCTGACATATGCCATATGTTCTTTGGCCATATAAGTATAATTAGTGTAGCTGACCACATTCTATTCATCTTAATTTAAAATCTCAATCACGTACCTTGTTTCGAGTGCGCTGGTCATGCATGATGTGGTTGGATGCTTTCTAGCTCACCGCTCGGCTTTACAGTGTACATACTGCACAATGTTTTCCTTCAATTTGAGCTTTAAATAATCCCAGACTTGAGATACTTTTTGGCTTTTTTTTTTCTGACTTTCTTCCTTTTTGCCATCGCTCTGTCGCTCTGACATCACACCATTAAACAAAGCTGCACCTTGTTTGAATAGCATGACTGGAAGGAGGTCATATAGACCAGAAGTGCTACATTAAACGACGCTTCGAATCATAGATTTTGAATTGATGAATTTTGAATCGATTTACTCAAATTATTCGAGTCATCGTTGCAGCCCTAGTTACAGCCCTCATTTTCAGGACTTGTTTTTATTATTGGTGTCAACGGAAGGGAAGAGGGTGTCTCAGTTTGCTGGTCTGTATGCTTGGAACCAGCTTGTTTAAAGGGTTTTTAAATGATTTGATGACAAACATGTTGCTGCAATCACCCTACCTAACTTTCTCTTTATTGGTTGATTTTAAATGAACTTCAAGTTCCCCATAATACGTAAAAGATGAGCATAAGTTCCTCACCTCAGAATGTGTCCATATGTACCATCTTAACCGCATCTCCTCATTTTAAAAGGGATTAAATCCACTTATGATAGTGGGTGGAGGACGGTGGACAAAACTAAAAAACTTTCACCGTGCACTTAAGTTTGATTCTCTGCTGTGACCTTTTGTCCCTGCAAACTGTGTGTTTACCAGTCCCTCCAGGATTTCACAGTTTTGATTGTACCAATCCACGCAAATTCAACCAATCCCCACGATTTCTGCACGACCTTACAACTTTGTCCAAATCACAGCAACTTTCCAGCAGTTTTAGCCAATCATTGTCATTTTCCACAAATTTTGTCAAACAAATTTGTCCCTGAGTAGTGCTCAAATGCCAGTGTCATCAGTCTAACCAACACTTCCTTGTTTAGAGTGATGGAGATAAAATGAACAGAATACATCAGCAAAAAACAAAGTGTGTGATATTTCAAAAAAAAAACAAAACTGAGCCGCAAGCTATCCCATGCTGTGCGTTCGCCATCCTCCATCTCCCCGATCCACCGATGGACACAGGGGCGGTCCTGGCTTGTGTGACTCCCTGGGTGGACCGTCTCCTTGGCATATATATATATATGGTATATATACATATGCCAGGGAGACATACAGTATATATATACACACTACCGTTCAAAAGTTTGGGGTCACTTAGAAATTTCCTTATTTTTGAAAGAAAAGCACTTTTTTCAATGAAGATAACTTTAAACTAATCAGAAATACACTCTATACATTGTTAATGTGGTAAATGACTATTCTAGCTGCAAATGTCTGGTTTTTGGTGCAATATCTACATAAGTGTATAGAGGCCCATTTCCAGCAACTATCACTCCAGTGTTCTAATGGTACAATGTGTTTGCTCATTGCGTCAGAAGGCTAATGGATGATTAGAAAACCCTTGTGCAATCATGTTAGGTCTGCAATGCTGTAATTGCTGCAAATGGAGGATTCTTTGACGAAAGCAAAGTTTGAAGGAAAAAATTATTATTTCAAATACAAATCATTATTTCTAACCTTGCCAACGTCTTGACTATATTTTCTATTCATTTTACAACTCATGGTGGTAAATAAGTGTGACTTTTCATGGAAAACACAAAATAATTGTTGTCTGGGTGACCCCAAACTTTTGAACTGTAGTGTATATATATATATATATATATATATATATATATATATATATATATATATATATATATATATATATATATATATAAGGATAAGCCAACTTTATTGTCATTCAGTCCATACAGCCAATCATGGACAGCAGAACGAAATTACGCTCCTCCTATCTACAATGTTAATCACATATATAGAATCAGAGGGGTCGCTGCCATGCAAGGCGCCACCACATTTCCCTCCTCTGTTCCATTATTGCTGAGCACCAAGCTGGATGGCAGGAAGTTCCACTTTTATATGGTCTTCAGCATGACCCGATATATATATCTGAAACCGTTGTATACATATGTAATTGAAATTTATATAGTATGATAAATTTGGAATATGATAATATCTCACACACAGTAGATCTGATAGTTTATGGAACTAACTTTTAGTTTCAGCAGTGGTTGCTGTATGATTACACATTTCTATTTATTTTATATGTGGCACGAATACATACAAATCAGTTTTGATATTCCACAGTTACCTGGAGAATAAATTAGTTTTAAATGTGATCAGAGGGATAGAATGGAAGAGGTGGAAAAGGGTGAGGCTGTGCTGCACATAGGGTAAGGAGCGTCCCACCTGTAGAGGGTGCCTATTTGCCACAAATAAGATGAAAACAATAGCTATGAATCTTTTCCCCCTTCATTCTCATGGCGCCCCCCTCGTGGATGCTGCCCTGGGCAACCGCTCATGTGGCCCATATCTGAAACCGCCACTGAATGGGCATTATGTCTCTGTCTCCACACTGTCTCCACACCTGACCTTAAAGGCCAAATGTCACGTAATTTTTTTTTCTAAATGACAACGAATTTAGATAAAATACACATAGCTTAAACCAAATATTCATACAGGAGACCATATCACCCACCTGTATTTACATAATTGCACAAAATACACCAGGTGAAGGCCCCACCTTGCTTGCTGGCTTGTGACAGCCAGTCCAGACCACGCCCATGTTTTTGACATCACCAGTTGTACCCTGGCTGCCCTGCCTATCCACATTCACACTTATCAACATTGGACAATCATGACGGAAAGTGACAGCGATTGTGAACAAATTAGTTTAGTTTTGTCTTTTTTTTTTGTCTTTTTTTTTGTCAGTGGTTCAGACAGTGACAGAGGCATAGAACCTTACCGGTTCGAGCCGTCCGAGACGGAATCAGATGCTTTGTCTGATGACAACAGTTCCAACGATGACCAGAGAGCAGAACCAGTGGAAAATGTCATTGAACTGGACATTAATCGCCTCCAGAATTGCGAAGCCGGAGGGGGTCTGTCGAGGGCGCCCCATAAATATTGATTTTTCGGAAGCCATTATTATTACAGTGGAGGAGAGCCGCTGCTGTCAAGAAATTGACCAGATCAATATGAAAATGGAGGCGCATACCTGTCAAGGGAGACGTTTTCGCCGTATTTTGGTGCCAAGCGCGGCTGTGGGAGACGGCAGAGTGGTTTGGGACACTTTTCTGGGAAATGTTTTAAATGTAGTTCGTGTTGTTATTGTCAAATATTTTAAGGAAAATATGGGGAAAATGCAATTTTAGCAAAAACGGGCGTATTGCCATTTCTGTACGCCCAAAAGAAAAAATATACTGGAAAAAAAACTGAGTGTCTTGAGGAGCAGTCCTGTGTGTGATCACTCACAGCTGGGGCAGGCTGATCGCTCAGCGGGAGCTCTTCTCACTACTGTTCGAAGTGTGGAGTCACTCATTAGTTTAATTGTCTGGGCGGGCTGATCGCTCAGCGTCAGCTATTCTCACTACCATGAGAAGTCATTAGGACAATGGTTTAACACGTTGAGCTGTGCAGCGGTTGCGGAACAGACAGAGATCCCAGAGAGGTGTGCCTTGTTGCTCCGCCGTTCCTTATAGCCGCTTTTTACGGTGTTGAAGTACGGCGAAAACGTCTCACTTGACGGGTATGAAAACATTTCCCAGAGAAGTGTCCCTTATTACCCAGCTGTCCCTGATAGTCCCGTTTTAAGGTATGGGTGAAATATCCAATTTTTTCTTTCTTGTTGCTCACTTCAACCTTCCAGTCTCCATATAAACAATCAATTGAAATACCCCAAGCATCAAACTAGGGTGCAATCGATTTCGTCACTTCCGCCTTCTTCCCCAGGCGATTCCAGGGGCCGTGTCAGGCCAAGCGCGGCAGTTTTAAATTAACGAATATTCCGTTGTTACTGAAGCATATGCACCAAGACCCGAACGGATCGGTTCCCTTTTATATCTAGTTTCAAGATATTTAAAGTACCCTGTTACGTGACATTTGGCCTTTAAGCACTAAAGAGTTCCAGGGGCCGGTCACTCCAGCCGGGATGCCGTCCCAACCAGGATGACCATGAGCCGCCGGTCCTGGCCTGGAGCCACGTGCCCCCCCCCCCCCCCCCATTAGGGAGCTCCTCTGCCCAATACAACTCAAACTCTTTTGAAAGTGTCACGCCGCGCCGTTCATCAGCGGCGCCACCTGCTCACACACCTGATCCTCATCAGCGGCGAGGGATAAAAGCCGCCTCGCCCGGAGGCTCGGCCTGAAGCCGTCAGACTTCGTTCCCTCACCGCCGTGAGCATACCTTTCTTCAGCATCGCTATTCTGGGTAAGAACCCTTACCTCTTTTTCCAGTCTGCTCCCCTGTGCACAGGTGGATTCCCCGGCGGCGGACATCTCCGTTCCATCGCCCATCCTTCGCTGCTGCACGGAGCTCTCCAGGTGGCTGTCTCCCGGGCTACGTTCCCCTTGCTGTGCCAGCTATCCTGACAACTCAAGTAAGATCTTCTCTTGCCATAATTCATCCTGTGTTGGTGTATGCCCGTCACCCTCTCCCTGTGCTCTCTCCATAGGGTTGCTCGGCCGAACGGTCATCTGCCTCTGTGCCTGAAGCAGACGCCACCACCAACACATCTGCATCCCGCAGACACACACTCATTCACCCCTGCTGTTAATAAACTCTTTGAACTACTCTAAGCCTGTGTGTGCGTGTCTCCTGAGCCGTGCGTTATGTCAGTACGGCTTCAGCAGAGCGGCTCGGCGGACGGCGGGCTCGCACACCGGCTTACCACTCTCGAGGCTAGAGTGGATCAAATAGCTTATCAACAGCAGGTGATCCTAAATCAATTGATAACTATCACTGGCCGATTGGACCGCCTGGACCCCCAGCAGCAGTTCTCCCCGGCTCCTCAGGGTGGCGCAGCTCCTGCTGTTCCGATGGCCGTCCAGCCAGCTCCAGTGGCACCGGCCCGACTCACACCAATTCCGACCCCCGCCCGCTTTAGCGGAAAGCTCGGCGGAGCGCGGGGGTTTGTGATGCGGTGCGAGTCCGTGTTTGACCGTGTGCCCGGAGACTTTCCCTCAGATCACAGCCGGATCGGCTACATAGGGAACCTCCTGGAGGGGCGCGCTTTAACTTGGGCCTACGCTATTATGGCGAGACCCAGTTATGCCACCCTCACCTATGCCGAGTTCGTGAGGCGCTTCCTGGAGGTGTTTGATCACTCCCATTCCGAGGCGGTCCAGGTCGATCGGCTTCTCGCTCTCCAGCAGGGAAGCCGGTCGGCCGCGGATTATGCCATCGAATACCGGGTAGCGGCGGAGGAACTGGGCTGGGAGGAGCGCTCCCTCTGCGGCCTGTTTCTCCGCAGCCTCAATAGTGATCTGAGGGATGAACTGGCTGGACGGGATATCCCCGGAACGTTAGCGGAGCTAACCTCATTAGCAATCAGCTTGGACAACAGGCTGCGCGAGCGCTCCTCAGGACGGAAGCCGTCTGCTTCTCGCCCTCGAGGAGTCCCGCTACGCCTGCCCCAAGCTCGCCCCCTGGCGACGCCGCCACCATCGTGCCCCGAGGAGTCGGAGCCGATGGTGACGGGCTGGGCAAAGCTCTCCTTGGCAGAGAGACAGCGCCGCCGTGAGTTGGGTCTCTGCATGTATTGCAGAGACAATCAACACACGGTAGAGCTTTGCCCACAAAAGCCAAACGGTGGGGTCCGCGAGTCACTGTAGGGGGCCTCGCGGACGTCAATCGACAAAGTCCCCTCACTCAATTAAAGCTGCCCATCCGTTTTTGCCACAATCCCACTGGGCACCTCACCCACGCACTGGTGGATTCGGGCGCAGAGGGCAGCTTCATTTCACAAGGCCTGGCAACCCGATTGGGCATCCGCTGTCAGGCGCTCAAACACCCCATCTCCCTGGTCCATCTCTCCCGTGCCTCCCTTGGGAGAGTTACCCATCAAACCATTCCTGTCCCAGTCATCATCTCAGGGAACCACCGGGAGGAAATGGTTTTCTACGTCCTGCCCAACTCTGTGTCGCCTGTCATCCTGGGGTATCCCTGGCTACGCCTCCACAATCCTGTCCTGGACTGGAGGTCAGCTGGGGTGTCGGCGTGGAGTACCTTCTGCATGGGCACCTGCCTTCAGTCCGCTGCCTGCTCCCCGTCCGCGGCTCCTCCTGTGGCGGATACAGCACCCCCGGACCTGTCACTGGTGCCCCCAGATTTTCACGACCTGGGTATGGTATTCAGCAAGTCGAAAGCTATGTCTCTTCCCCCGCATCGACCATATGACTGTGCCATCAATCTCCGCCAGGGGGCCCCCCTGCCATCTGGTCGGCTCTACAGCCTGTCGGCGCCGGAGAAGGAGACTATGAATACGTACCTGAAGGAATCACTGAGCGCTGGGATTATCCGCCCATCATCATCACCCGTGGGGGCGGGGTTTTTCTTTGTAGGGAAGAAGGACGGTTCCCTCCGTCCCTGTATTGACTACCGGGCACTTAATGACATCACTGAGAGGGACCGTTACACCCTGCCCCTCATGGACACTGCCTTCCACTCCCTCCAGGGGGCGACCTGGTTTACCAAGCTGGATCTCCGCAGCGCTTACCACCTCGTCCGGATCCGGGAGGGAGATGAATGGAAAACAGCCTTCCGTACCCCGAACGGCCACTTTGAGTATCTCGTCATGCCGTTCGGGCTGACCAACGCTCCTGCCGTCTTTCAGCGCCTCATCAATGACGTCCTCCGGGATTTCATCGGCCTCTTCGTGTTCGTCTACCTGGACGACATTCTGATCTTCTCTCAGTCCAGAGACGAGCACCGGGTCCATGTGAGGCGGGTCCTTCAAAGACTGCTGGAGAATCGTCTGTACGTGAAGGCTGAGAAGTGCGAGTTTTACGCTAGGACCACATCCTTCCTGGGATTCATCATCGCCCAAGACCAGGTGCTCCCGGACCCAGAGAAGGTGAAGGCGGTGGTGGAGTGGCCTACTCCCGCATCTCGGAAGCAGGTGCAACAGTTTGTTGGCTTCGCCAATTTTTACCGCCGTTTTGTCCCGAATTTCAGCTGGATCGTCGGACCACTGACCCGCCTCACGTCCCCGAAGGTTCCGTTCCGGTGGACCAAGGAGGTCGATGCTGCCTTTAAGGCGCTGAAGGCGGAGTTCTCCTCCCCCCGGGTCCTTCGCCAGGTCGACCCCGCGCTGCAGTGCATTGTGGAGGTGGACGCATCGGACACGGGAGTGGGAGCAGTGTTATCCCAGCTGTCACCGGACGATGGCGCCAAGCGACCGTGCGCCTTCTTCTCCCGGCGCCTGTCCCCGGCGGAGAGGAACTATGATGTGGGGGACAGAGAGCTCCTGGCCATTAAACTCGCCCTACAGGAGTGGCGCCACTGGCTAGAGGGGGCGGACCTGCCGTTTGTGGTCCTGACGGACCATAAGAATTTAGAGTACCTACGATCTGCCAAGCGCCTGAATGCCCGCCAGGCGCGCTGGTCTCTGTTCTTCGCCAGGTTCCGGTTCTCTATCACCTTCAGGCCAGGCTCCAAGAACGGCCTGCCTGACGCCCTCTCTAGACAGTTCACCCCCGTGGGGGCTGAGGAGACGCCCCACACTATCCTGCCCAGGTCGTGCGTCGTGGGAGCTATCTCTTGGGACATTGTGGACAAGATCCGGAAGGCACAGGAGGCGGAACCTGATCCTGGCGGCGGACCGGAGGGAAGACTGTTCGTTCCGTCTGCGGTCCGAGGAGAGGTCATCCACTGGCTCCACACCTCCCGGCTCACCTGTCATCCCGGCACCTCTCGGATGATCAGCCTCCTCCAACGGTCCTTTTGGTGGCCGGGCCTGCGGAGGGATGCAGCCCGCTACGCCCGGGCTTGTCCAATTTGTGCCACCAGTAAATCGGGAAACGCCCCTCCAGCGGGTCTGCTCCAGCCTCTGCCCGTCCCTGGCAGGCCATGGTCGCACATCGCACTGGATTTCGTCACCGGGCTCCCAGTTTCCAACTCATTCGACACCATCCTGACCATCGTGGACCGTTTCTCCAAGGCAGCACACTTCGTCCCCCTGCGAGGTCTCCCTACCGCCCTGGAGATGGCGGGCTTCCTCGTCCAACACGTGGTCAGGCTGCATGGGATCCCGGTGGACGTGGTCTCGGACCGGGGTCCCCAATTTTCATCCGAGGTTTGGAAATCCTTTTGCAACGCCATCGGAGCCAAGGTGAGCCTCTCCTCCGGCCATCACCCCCAGTCTAACGGGCAGTGTGAGAGGACCAATCAGGAGCTGGAGGCTGCGCTCCGCTGTGTTGCAAGATCCAAGTCGACATCGTGGAGCAACCATCTCGCCTGGGTGGAGTACGCCCACAACACCGCCCGCTCTTCTGCAACGGGGATGTCCCCCTTCAAGGCGTCCCTGGGTTACGACCCCCCGCTGCTCCCAGCGCAGGAGAGCGAGGTAACTGTTCCGTCAGTTAGGGCGCACGTGAGGCAGTTCCGCTCCACCTGGGCCGCCGCGCGTCATGCGCTTTTACGCACAGCGGAGCGCAACAAGACCGTGGCGGATCGGCGTAGAAGACCTGCCCCGGCGTACAGAGTTGGGCAACTTGTCTACGTTTCCACCCAGGACGTCACCCTAAAAGGCGAGAGGAGGAAGCTGGCACAGCGCTTCATGGGTCCCTTCCCCATCACCCGGATCATCAACCCGGTGGCTGTGCGCGTGGCTATTCCCCCCTCCCTCCGCATCCATTCCACCTTCCACGTGTCAAAGGTGAAGCTGGCAGTCACCGACCCCCTTTGCCCTCCTCCTGCAGCGCAACCCGCGCCCCGGATGGTTGGTAGCCACCCGGCCTGGTCCGTCTCCTCCATCCTGGACTCCCGGCGCCGGGGTCGTGGGTTGCAATACTTGGTGGACTGGGAGGGCTATGGGCCCGAGCATCGACAATGGGTGCCCCCGTCGTTTGTGTTGGACCCATCGCTCATCGCGGACTTCCACCGAGCGCACCTGGATAAGCCATCGCCAGGAGGCGCTGCTAGAGGGGGGAGTACTGTCACGCCGCGCCGTTCATCAGCGGCGCTACCTGCTCACACACCTGATCCTCATCAGCGGCGAGGGATAAAAGCCGCCTCGCCCAGAGGCTCGGCCTGAAGCCGTCAGACTTCGTTCCCTCACCGCCGTGAGCATACCTTTCTTCAGCATCGCTATTCTGGGTAAGAACCCTTACCTCTTTTTCCAGTCTGCTCCCCTGTGCACAGGTGGATTCCCCGGCGGCGGACATCTCCGTTCCATCGCCCATCCTTCGCTGCTGCACGGAGCTCTCCAGGTGGCTGTCTCCCGGGCTACGTTCCCCTTGCTGTGCCAGCTATCCTGACAACTCAAGTAAGATCTTCTCTTGCCATAATTCATCCTGTGTTGGTGTATGCCCGTCACCCTCTCCCTGTGCTCTCTCCATAGGGTTGCTCAGCCGAACGGTCATCTGCCTCTGTGCCTGAAGCAGACGCCACCACCAACACATCTGCATCCCGCAGACACACACTCATTCACCCCTGCTGTTAATAAACTCTTTGAACTACTCTAAGCCTGTGTGTGCGTGTCTCCTGAGCCGTGCGTTATGTCAGAAAGCAAAGATTTCTTGGGGGTTTATTTTTTGAACATCACCAGTGAGACAGATGTGTGTCAAGACGCACAAAAAGTACGACAGGTAGACAGTGAAGCACAAGAAGAGAGGGAGTATTCAGTAATTTTTAGATAAATCACAGACTTTGATTGTCAATACAGAGGAACAGAGTATTGTTATTTTTTTTTCTCTGCGACCCGGTACCAAGCAGTCCACGGACTGGTACCAGTGGTTGGGCACCACTGTTTTAAGGGATCTTAGTTTTCCCATGAAAGCGCTGCCATAGTTTTTTCTATACTCTTACATGTATTCAGCGCAGTTTAGCTGTTGTAATGGTTAATTCTTTTAGTCATCTTTCTTATTTAAATGCTCAGCAAGAGTACAATGTTTGCCATTTTTATGACATTACTGAGCACTCAATACTCACTTAAATGTGCAAAATTCTATAGTTGCTGTTGCACAAAAGAGTTTCTGTCATGAACTGCCTCAAGGCTTGACAGAGGACACCAAATGCTGACTGTGAGGTTAGTACATTTATTAACAAAAATGCCGAACGAAACCAAAACATACAACACGCACACTAACAGTTACAACCGGGGGGCTCCCGGAGAAACACAAGCGGACGGGTGCACCGTTTGAAGTGGCGGAACATGAAAATGTCTTCTGGGGAAGCAAGACCGCTGCAATGAGTCAACTGCCTCGATCTGCTCAAATGGGGCAGCCCCAGATGACAATCAGGTGTGGGTACATGAGTGAAAATCTAATCAACACAACAACTGACAGCTGTGCGGCCAGCGAAGCAGTTTGACAGCTGGAAGCCGCACAGCACTGTCAAAATAAATGTACAAACCGGAACTCAATAATACAAAATAAGATAACACAATCCCCAAAAGATAAACAATGCCAAAACTACACAAGACTACAAGAACACAGCTAAGAATACAACAACTCATCAATGAACAGAACCCAGATACAAAAGATCATAATAAACAGAGAGCCAAATGAACAGAAAAGCACTAAACGAAGAGCTAAACACGGCCCCCTCCCATGCTCAGGATTATGACAGTGCCCCCCCCCCCCCCACAATGGATGGACCCAGACACCCCAGGGCAACATCAAAAAGGAAAGAACCCCTCCACCACCACCACAAAGAAGACCCCCCCCCAACAAGAAAACAACCCACCCCGCGTGGGAGGAGGGGGAACCTTGGCACGAAGGGACCAAACTGAAACAAAAAACACCAGAAGGAAAAAAAAACACTCATGACCCACAGCACTGAACAAGGAGGGAAATGAGACTCTGGGCCATTCAGGTGCAACAACTGGACAGTTCCGGTGGCCTGGTAAAGTCCCAGAATCGCTGAGTCACCCGGTGGAACAAGCTGGGTGGTCTCCCAGAGTTCCAAACTCCCCCAAGTAGATGAAACTCGTCAGGTGGTCTTCCCACATCCCTGGGCCAATGGGCCACAGGGCACGACTTGCCCCTACCATGGGGCAGCAGCTGGCATAGCCCGTCGGGTGGTCTTCCTATATCCCAGAGCCAACGGGCCGTGGGGCACAACGCGCCCCCACCTGGAGGTGGTAGCTGGAACCAGTGTATCCAATGGCCCACATGGCCTACTGTGTGACTGAAGTGGACCCAGGGCTGCAGCGCAGCACCCATGGAGGCCCCGGACTGGGGCACAGCACCCACGGAGACTTCGGAGGGAGGGGGAGCAGCACCCATGGAGACCTCTGACGGAGGGGAAGCAGCACCCACAGAGACCTCGGACGGAGGGGGAGCAGCACCCACAGAGACCTTGGATGGAGGGGGAGCAGTACCCACAGAGACCTCGGACGGAGGGGGAGCAGCACCAACGGGGACCTACGAGGACCTCAGATGGAGGGGGAGAAGCACCTACAGGGACCTCGGACAGAGGGGGAGCAGCACCCATGGGGGCCTCCAGCAGGGAGGAACGACCCACAGACACCTCTGGCAAAGGTTGAGGACCCACGGTGACCTCAGGCAGAGGTTGAGAACTCACAACGACCTCTGGTGCAGATGGAGGACCCGTGGTGATCTCGGGCAAAGATGGAAGACTCGTGGTGACCTTAGGAGCAGACTCAAATTGGGGACAGATAAACACAGGGTCAGGGTCACCAGCAGCAGTGGAGCCCGGCGAGGGGAGCCCAAGTGCGACTGACGGTTGCACTTGGTCCCCCCCTCTTCCCATGAGCCAGACAAGATTTCTCTCAGACAGAAGAGGGAACTTGCCTGAGCTCGAGCTCCACCGGCATCCAAGACTCCGGCGATTCCAACTGAGATGTCTTGGCCTCCACCGTCTGGACAACCTCTCCCGGCCTGGCCACTTCAGGAGAAGGAGAAAGGACAAACACCGGAGAGGAATCACCAGCAACAGTGGAGCCCGGTGAGGAGAGCTCAGGAGTTGGGAACGCCTGCGACTGATTCTACTCACCCTGAGCCAGACAAGAATTCTCTGAATCTAACGATGTTAAACCAGAACAGAGCACTTGCCTGAACTCAAGCTCCACTGCCGTCCAGGACTCCGGCGAACCTGCTGCGGCAGCCCAGGCAGCAGGCATGGTGGTCAAGGAAGCTAGTGACCCTCCAGGCATGGTGGCTGCCACTGGCGGGGCCCTGGAAGAGGCCACGGGCGCTGGTGGACCTCCTAATGTGGTGGCAAACGCCGACGGACCCTCCAACACAGCGACTGAAGCAGGGGGAACTCCAGCATGGTGTGACAGAGCCAGGACTCGCCTTGCTGAAGGTACTGGGTCCCACGATGCTGAAACCAGGGGGCTCCAAGCCGGCTCAGGTTTGGGCCATGGGGGGTGCTCCTCTTCCGTCCAGGGTATGGTGGCATGGCGGGGACCGTATCCTCCGGAATCGCTGACCTTCTCTTCATCCAGCAGCTCCCTCCCAGGACCAGGAGACAGACAGAAAGAACAGAGGAGGACACGAAGGCAAGTGAACATAGGGAGAGAATTCCAGCAGCAGGCAGGGGATGCTCAGCCAAAGTGGGTGACTGCAGCTGAGCGCCCCCCTCCAAGCCTGAACAAGTCAAGACAATTCATTTTCAGGTGTAGTAAAATAAAAAGATACTTGCCTTTGCTCCCACAGTGCGGTGGTGGCTGCTGCGGATGACCACGAGGACTCCTCCCTTATGGCTGTAGCGGGTGAGGGCACCAATGTGGTTACTGGCCGATCCGGCCCTGTAGGCATGGTGGCGAGCAGAGCTGGGCATCCACCCCCTACTTGGGCTGCGAATTCGGGGAGTAGCCATGGCTTGTAATCCAAGAGTAGCGCTGCCTCCACTGCCAAAACCTGCCGGCGTTCCTCCCCCTCCTGCGGCAATGGTGCGGGCCGCTGTCTGGGAGGAGAAGGCAGGGCCGTTGCTGCTGGACCACAGCGAGAGACTCGGGGCTTCCGCGCCCGGGGCCGCTTCCTTGTTGGTGCATGCATGGAAGTGGAGGAGTTCTCCCCCAGCCCATGGAGCATGGACAATGGGTCAGAGATGGCGAGAAGGAGGTCTGTCAGCTCCGGATGGCTCCACAGGCTGGGGCATGCTTCCAGCACTTGTGCTGCTCCAACCAGGCATTCCCGAGCCGCCTTGGGAGTGCGAGAAGCCCGAGCCTCCGATAAGATGTGCTGCAGCACGTTGACTGTCCACATCTCCACCTCACTTAACCCACACTAACTATATTTTGCGAGAGCTGCCATGCCCGCGAGGGGGACAACTGACTCGACAGAAAAAAATACAAGAGGGAATAGGAAAGAGGAAGAAAAAAAAACTTCACGGCCGCTGGCGTCTCAATTGGCAGCGGTCTTTTGTCATGAACTGCCTCAAGGCTTGACAGAGGACACCAAACACTGACTGTGAGGTTAGTACATTTATTAACAAAAACGATGAACAAAACCAAAACATACAACACGCACACTAACAGTTACGACCGGGGGGCTCCCGGAGAAACACAAGTGGATGGGAGCACCGTCTGAAGTAACGTAACGTGAAAATGTCTTCTGGGGAAGCAAGACCGCTGCAATGAGTCAGCTGCCCTGATCTGCTCAAATAGGGCAGTCCCAGATGAAAATCAGGTGTGGGTACATGAGTGAAAACATAATCAACACAACAACTGACAGCCGGAAGCCGCACAGCACTGTCAAAATAAAAGTACAGACCGGAACTCAATAATTCAAAATAACACAATCCCCAAAAGATAAACAATGCCATAACTACACAAGACTATAAGAACACAGCTAAGAATACAACAGCTCATCAATGAACAGAACCCAGATGCAAAAGATCATAATAGACAGCCAAATGAACAGAAAAGCACTAAACTAAGGCTGGAGCTAAGCACGGCTTTCACCCGTGCTCGGGATCATGACAGTTTCTGCCTGTTATACCAATATATCACTATTTAATAGGAAATCTTTGGCAATCCTGTGCTGTTCTTGTGGTGTTATATAAAACAGCTTTGCTGTAAATTATGGAAAAAAGCAGCCACTTTAATTTTTTTTTTACTTCCTCCCACAATGTTCAGTTCAAAAACAAAACAACTTCTGAAAACATTGCAACTTTTACCACAACTTTTTAGTAAAGCAGCTGCAAATTCAGGCTTTTGGGCTTCAAGAATCATAAAAACATCCCTTGAAATAATGGAGGGACTGGTTTACTTTCACTTCTTTATCTGAGGTGTACTTTTGGTTTGACAGTTCTTTTATAGGCGGTTAAGGTTAGGGTAAAGGGGGAGGTAAGCACTAAAACCAAAAAATTGCCTTTGTTTGTTCACTGAGCTTCATCCTGCCGGGGTTTATTACTATGTAGAGGATATTGTGCCATTAAATCATTTAAGACAGCCATGTTTGTGTAAGGCAAGAGCACAGCTGCAAAGGGCTGTGATTAATATTTCACCCTCTTGTCTGATTTGTTGCTTTTCAGAGTAGAGGAGAGAGTGTTCCTCTAACTGCTGTGGAGTTGCTGCTATTTGATTATGACCATTACAGCTACAGTATGTGTCATTTTTATGTGCATATTTTGCCCTTCATTTTATGCTAATTTTGGAGATTGACACAAAAGTATCAGGGATGTCATACAGCACTTGTAGCTGAGAGATCATTGGGAGATTGATGAGATTGTTGAGCGCTCCTTGATCGTTCAACCATCTCATTGATCTCCCAATGATCTCTCAGCAGTCTTTCAATGAACTCCAGATTTTTCCACCCCAAAGGTAGAGATGGCTGAGAGATCAGTGAGGGATTGCTGAGCCTTCACTGAAAGACCAATAGAGTTCATTGAAAGACCTTGGTGGAGATCGCTGAGAGGTCATTGGGAGATTGATGATATCATTGAGCGCTCTTTGAGAGTTTGTTGAGAGATTGCTTCCCTTTGGTGATCACTGGGATTGTTTTGGACTGAGTCAAAACTTTGAGGAGACCGTGTTAACCATGTAGATCCTTGAAGATCATCTAGAAATCTTGGTGATCGTTGAGAGATCATTGAAAGATCATTGAGAAAGCTTTTCATAATTTTTTTTCATTTCCAATGATCTCCACCAATGTATGAAAGGGTGTTAATCAAGTAAGAAAATGCACAGTGACACACATTTATATCTGCCTGTCATCTGCCTTCTAATGCAGTAAGACACCTCCACTAGTAGATTTCAAAGTGAAGTTAAAAGGGTAAAAAAAAAACCAACAACAACTCATTCTCTGTAATTCTTTTTACTCAGCCTGCCACCTGCCCTCCTTCTACTGCACATACACACAAACAGCCACTCAGACAGGCTAAAAGCCTCAGGAGATGAGGGCTGACATTAAGCGTAAAGCGTTCTGTAAATTAATATAATTAAAGGTGTTGTTCTGCTCTACTACTGTGTGTCAAAAATGTATCAATGAAGCACTGTGACAGTAAAACCTGTTCAAGTAAATACTTTGTACTATTTCACAAGTGCAAGGTCTTAAATTTGGTGAAGTAATCTTACTGAATTAAATTTTATCGAACCTGCAGATACAGTACCAGTCAAAACTTGGGACACATCTGCCCACTGAAAATGAATGTCTGGCTTTTTTTTTGCTTCTCTGGCTGTTCTGATGACTTTGTTGTCCATCACTGCTCTTGAATGGAGGTTGATGGGTGACGAAGATCTCTTGGCTATGGTCCTGGCGCTGTTGCTGAAGTTTTTTTTTGTGTGGGTCGGGGTGTTGTCTTTGCCATTGTGTCTTTTACTTCACTTTAACCCTAACATTTTCCTAACCTTAATCAATACTGCAGTGAATGAACGACGTAAAAGAAAAAGTGATAAGCAGCTCAGTATGGGACAGGAACTCACGGCCTGCTGGCTGAAACCATCCTCCATCCCCCGCCCACCAACTGAATGAGTGTTGAAGCCTTGTTAAAATGGCACTTGTGTTGCTCATGTGATAACGGTGCGTTCTTTTTGTGCATGCGCAGAAGGACAATTTGTGCATGCATATCTACTCCGTACTGCTTTTGTTATTTCACGTACAAATGCATGTGTTTTTGAGGGGGTGGGAAACGTGCACTTGGTGTATTTAAGAATTTTAGTGAGACCGGGTTGCCCAAAGTATTGAAACAATTTTCACAATCATTCTAAACACTGAATAGCAGTACAGCAGGGGTGTCCAATCATGTGCCATGGAGGGCCAAGACCCTGCAGGCTTTACCTCCAACCAGTGTCTTCAACAGAAGATTCCATTAAATTTCTTCCCACTGATTGCTGATAAGTGAAAACACCTGCTGAAGAGGCTGGGTAGAAGAGAAAACCTGCAGGGTCTTGGCCCTCCATGGCACGATTGGGCACCCCTGCAGTACAGTGCGACCGTTCTCTATAGATTTGCCTTTACAAAAAATGATTCGTATAAATGAGATTGCTAGCAACAATATAAAAATAAAAGTGTGCAGACTGATGTCAAGAGACGGTTGTTTTTTTCCTTTTGGCCTGATGGTGACGATGGATGGAAAGGCCAATCTTTTTATAGGCTAAATGTTTTAACTTCATTTTGTCATGCATATTTAGACCCTCATAAACAAACAAGTGTGTGAGCAGAAGTGATTATATAACCATCCTGGCAGTAGTTATTGTGATCCGAAGTGTTAAGAACATATTACGTGGTGAAATCACGGGCCAGGAGTGAAGAAGATAGAAGGACATATAAGATTACAGTACTGAACTCATTTTTGTCATTTGCTGATAATGTTTAAGCCCATTCCCGAACACTTTCCTAGGTGTGTGGGGATATGCAGAAGCTGTGTCAAAACTGTGTTGCATATTTTATGTTCGTTCACTGTTAATGTGCAAAGAGTCTGATGCTGCACTGGTTGGGATGTGTTTGGGAGCATTTTGTAATTCACGTCATGCATTTGGAAGTGAATAACTCAGAATTTGTGGCATCATTTCAACTTCTCCTGTTCGCACTCTGGCGCAGCTTTGGTGGGTTTCACTACCACAAAGTAGTTTTAGAAAGTTTGCTACATTTTACTCTGTTTACTAATGTATTTCAGTGGACATGTTTGGCTGGAGCTAAAAGTTTTGGGTCTATTAAAAAATGATGTGACTCTGGTCAGTGGAATAGCTGGAATAACAACATAAATGTCAGTTCATCTGCAGACAAAAGCACACTCTTTAAAGAGAAGTCAGTCAATGAATTTGCTTCAGTTTGAAAATAAAGCACCGTTGATTCTATTTGAAGCTCAGCTGTTATATGTCCAGGGAATGACGTTAAAGGAGGGGTGTCAGGCTCAATCAATGAGGGCACCAACTCTAAAAGCTGAGTCCAAATTAAGGGTCAGATGATTTCAATATTCAGTGACAATCTGATTTAAATCTACCATGTGTTAGAAAGAGGGACCATGACAAATTATTCCTGCAGTAATGAGACGTTAACTGCCCTAATTTGTCATCTAGAATTCAAAACATGCATAGAGGAAGAATCAGACAAGTGTGGGATAAAGTTTAAAAAAAGACTGTCTCCCTCTGTATCTACAGATTCACTGAATATTTCCAGTTATTTTCCAACCAAAATGCAAATTACGCTTCTTATTAACAAAACTAGCAAGCAAGCACAGTGAGAATAAAAGGGAAGGGGGGCCCTTTTGGGTTTATCATCCATATTAGCAACTGATCAAGTACTCTATCTTTTACACCCCCACATACAGCGGGGAAAATAAGTATTGAACACAGCATTTTTCTCGTTACCTCCGCCAGGCCGCAGGAGGTCATGTTTTTGCCGGGGTTTGTCTGTTTGTCTGTCTGTTGGTTAGCAAGATAACTCAAAATGTTTTGGACGGATTTCGATGAAACTTTCAGGCGTTGTTGGAAATGGTACAAGGAAGAACTGATTAAATTTTGGGGATGATCCGGATCACCGTCCACAAGAAAACCGCCATTACGGAAAATGCCATTTTCGTGAATAACTACTCAACCACTAATCCTATCATTGTCAATCCAATTGCTAGTCATATGTTTTCATGGTCAAGGAATCTGAAAACGTACACACAAACACTGTATGGGGGGAACTGTGGCGCTTGGCGGAGGTCTGCGCTCTCCGAGTGCTTTTCTAGTATTAAATGAATTTTACCAAGCGTGTCCAATACTTATTCCTTGTGCCATTCCACTTGATTAAATATAACTTGTTTTGTGAACAGAGGTGCCTTGATTTCTTTGTATGTATGGATTACTTTGGTTGTTACTGATATCTGGTGAAAATCTCAGGTCAATGGCTCCATCAGAAATATGTTTAATGAGAAAAATGTTGATGTGTACAATACTTATTTTCCCTGCTGTATAAGGTTCTGTTTTCAGCAGTGGCTGGTGTGAGTAATTTTTTTTTAAAGAAAGCCAAGTAAAAAGAAGTTTCTTTGATTTCTTTTTTTTGGGGGGGGGGGGGTTAACTAGTTCAAGGGCTGGGAGATTAAGCCCTAACTGGTTTTATTGGAATCATTTTTGATTCCAATATCTGTAAAACTGCATTTTATTATACTGACATTAAACGTACTCAGCCACAGGGGGACCACAAGCCAGTGTACTCCCTGTGCCGGTCCCAAGCCCAAATAAATTGGGAGGGTTACATCAGGAAGGGCAACCGGCGTAAAAATCCTTGCCAAATTGACATGCGGATCATCGTGATATCAGGTGATGATACACTGTGGTGACCCCAAGAGGGGGCAGCCAAAGGAGGAAAAAAAATTCAGACATTAAACTGGATAAAATATTTAAAATGACTTTAAAAAATCATCACCTGGTGAAGTTACACACAGACACAGGGATGTACGGAGTTTCTGCATTAAACAACCACAATAAAATACTGAAGCAATTTCTGTAATCAGAGTTTGACACATAAACTTGGAAAGGCATTATGATGGTTCGAAATGGCCACCCTCTTCCTGTGGATAAAATACTAATCTTACAATACACAAAATTTGCCAAATTTTACTTAAGAATGATTATATGACAGTGAAACTAAAATTATGAATTAATTTCACGTTTATTTCCAAATTCAGATTACACAAAATATTACACACTACACCTTTAATCTAGCCATGGAGCCAGACCACCATATCTGCTTTTATCTACATTCTCTCTGCCACATTCTTCTTCTGGCATCAGATGAAGTAAAGAATCAGAAACATGTATGATGCCATGATGCGTGAAAAGGACCTGCTGGGTAACTAATTTCAAACTAAATGGCCTAACTAGCAATCCGGAAGAACACAAGTGGCCACATCTGGCTTGTGAGAATTGATGAATGTCACTTGTCAACTACGTCCCCACTATGAGTACACAGAATTAAGTTTATATTATAATTCTGTCATGACAGGAGCAGTTACTGTAAGTAACAATTAGAACAGCCATGAAATGGAGTGATAGATACCATGTTTATAGCGTGAGTGGTGTTATAGTGAAATATCACCACACCTTGAATGCCATATGCCCAATCTCATTGCTCAGTTGGAACTAACTTTGCATTAACATTTGGTATTATCTTGAATATAATTAAGCTGCGGGGCAGATGTGGTACAAAAATCCAGGTAGCCCGAGGGCCAAAGACTATAAGGCAAAAAACAGCTGAAGACAGGTGACGTGCTGGAAAATACTATGAAAGAAAAAATCCCTGTAGGACATGCAAGTTGAATTTAAAAAAAAAAAGTTGTGAGTAACACAGAAAAAAATCCAGCTTTTCATTTAGTAAAGAATACTTCAAATTCTAGGTTATCAGTACAATGTTAGGGTTACTGGCAAAAGCATTTCCATTGGGTAATCACTGTGCTTTATTGTGTCTCTACAGGGCCTCACACGATGGTAAGAATAATTTTGTGAATGGTAATAATTGTAAATAAATCTTAATTTGATTTAAAATGTCAAATAATATTCAGACTTGTCACCACACAGAGAATATTGCTGTGTTTATGGAAAAAAAGAAATGAACTATAAATACTAGAGTAACTTGTTTTTGTCATGATTGGTGGGAATGAAGAAAGAGAAGGAAACATCCTCACTGGGGAGCCAAAGGCCATGGCTGGGGAAGAAGGTCATCTTTGTTCAGATTGCTGCCCCTCAGACCCCAGCCCAGATAAGCAGCAGAAAATGGATATTTGGAAAATAAGTAAATGCATCAGTGCTGTAATCCAAGGGGTGTGTGAGAGAATTATATTCCTGCACATCTCTGGGCTCTGTTTTTTTAGGCCTAAGCTTAACATTTTAGACAATCACAAACCAATTAATATAAAGTGGAATAAAGAACAAAACAAAGAAAAACAGCAAATGAAAACAAAGATGGAGACAAGAAGCTTAGAACTGGCAGGCCACCTGGGGTTCAAATCCTGTGTGAAGCCAAGAGTTAGCACTGGTGGAAGGAGCCTGATTCAGAATGGAGACTGCACTGAGAGGGTATTTCCTTTCAAATTAAATTAGAGTCATTCTCTCTCTCTCTCTCTCTCTCTCTCTCTCTCTCTCTCTCTCTCTCTGTCTCTCTCTCTCTCTCTCTCTCTCTCTCTCTCTCTCTGTGTTTTTGCCTTGTCTATTTTTCTGTTTCATCCTGTCAGAACTCTGTTTTCACAGAATTTGTGATATTTTAATTTACTATATATAAAAATGAGTTATTCTTTCAGATTAATAAGATGTGTTTGTTGCCACAAAAATATCAACAAGTCATCAAACTAATATGTAAAGAGAGACTGTAAGTACCTCAGCTCAGAATACAACCATATATGCAGTCAGGGTTTCCTCTGGTAACATTTCTGCGTGGCGGGCCGCCACCCTTGAAGTTATGCCACCACGCTAAGAGGAAATATAAACTTAAGAAAAATAAATTAAGGAATGACACTCCGCAAGCGCGCACATGAACAACGTGTGTGACAATCATCTGCGCATCGGAGTTCAGAAGCACCCACCTGCGTGACTGTCAGTCAGCAGGCAGAGTGTCTCTCTAGCATTGCTGTCCAAGAGAAGAATGAGCTTATTAAAGTACTTTAAATGGTGAAAAAAGTAGAAGAGGTATGTAAGCAGTGGAGGCATTTATGGTGGTTTTAACCCTCTGGTAACGGGAACAATAATGAAGAGTCGCTTAGCTAACAGGTGTGGTTAGGCTTCATATGCAGGGAAAGGCAAGAGTGACTCAATCGCTGAGGACTGACTTCAAGTCAATGACTTTAAGTAGGACGCATTTTTGTTGCATTGTAAAAAGTACTGGCAGCAGCCAGTGGTACCCCTCAGCCTGCTGGCATTAAGAGCACTGGCTGGCTGAACTTTTGGTTGAAGTGACCCGAAATGGAAATTGTCCCAGATTTTTCATAGATACAACTCTGGGATCAATATGGAAAGCCTATGTCATGTCATTGACAAGTTATGACATTTACAATGCATTTTGAGAGGCAACCTCAGTTCTTGAGGTGAGGTCAAGGTCAAGAGGTTGGTGGCCACCAAAATTCGATCTCATCCCAAATTTTTCAAAGATCTGGTATCAGTGTGAAACATGTACGTATGTCATTTCCTTTTTGAGTTATCATGTTTACAATGTTTTTGGAAAAATGGACCTGTGACCCTGACCTTGAGTTCAAGGTCCTCCAAAATAAACATGTTAGGGATTTGTCATAGATACAACTAGAAAAGGCCCAACAGAAATTTTGAGAGTGTGCCAATGCGGTTGGTTGATCATGGCTTCAACGCATGAGAACTTAATAAAAAATCATGAAAATCACCTGAATTTGAATGAAAATCAAAAACCTTGACTTTGACCTTTTGAACCCAAACCCACAGTCAGAGGCCAGGGTCTAACCATCCAAGATTTGTCTTAGATGCAAAAATGGCATTGAAGCCTACCGTACATCATTTCTTTCTCTAGATATCACGTTCACAAGATTTAGGGAAAAACTGACCTCTGACCTTGACCTGAAGGTCAGAGGTCATTTTTCATAGATACAACTATGGTATTAATTTGAAAATCCTAAATCATTTCCTTCTCTAGCTATTGCGTTCACAAGGTAGGTGTTGACGCCCCTGCCACTGCTGCCAAAGCTCATCCGCCTGGCAAGTTGACAACAATACCCCTTCAGCCTGAGGCTGAGGGGTAAAGACTACCATAATCTGCCTGAAAACCCCCAAAACTATAAGTCTCTATAGAAACTGGAGAGGCTGGTGATTTTTTGCAAATACTTGCCACATGCATGTGCCAAATAAGCTCAGTATCAATGTGGACTCCCACAATATTTGTAAGATACCTGCCTTGTCATGTCTGTGTATAGAAATAAGACTCTGATAACCAAGTAATCCAGGGTCTAAAATTATTTTTAAAAGTTTTATTAAAAATGTACAAATGACAGTAATCACACCATTCCACAAGCTTGTTCACTCCAGCTTTATGACCAGGAGGAAACTCATAACAATAGTGTCATCTGAGAAATTAGCAGCATATTGATCAGATTCACTCTGTTACAGCCCGAGTGCTGGTTCCGTCCGCACTCAGATCTTGTACCTTTTCCTGGCTTTGACAGCAGAGGTTTCCTTCTAGCTCCCCGGGCTCTTATTGTGACAGCGCCTGGTGGAGCTCCCTGCTGTCAGAGTCAACAGCTGTGCTGCATTTGGGGTCATTAGTGACCGGGGTTATAAGCAGGCGCTGAATGCTCCCCGATGCAGCAGTCTCTGTTTACGTTCCTGTTAACGTTCCTGTTAATCTTCCCGTGGAGCTACCTGTTATGATACGCTCTGTTCCTGTTTTACTTCCCCGTTAGGGTACGTCCTGTGATTGTCTTACCCGCACTATTGTGTGTATCATTCCCTGTTATTGCACCTCTTAATCAGAATCAGAATCAGAATCAGAATCAGAATCAGGTTTATTGCCATTGTTCATGTAGTACACAAACTAGGAATTTGTCTCGGTACAATGCTGCAACATTAAACATGATGACCTCTTAATAAACATCACTGCAACTCACTGGTGACTGTTGGCGTCTTATGGTGGCTCGTGAGGGCCACCGTGACAGTAGACTGCTGCCAGTACGTCCAGAGAGGGGCGTCGCACCGAGACGCCATTCACCGTGAGTATAGCAGTATTGGACTGTTGTTCCTACCTGTCTGGTTACCGTTGCTGAAGGATGCCATCGCGGAGGTCGCGCACTCGGAGTCCGAGTGATGTCCTCGCAGATGCCCTCGAGTGCGTGGACGAAATCCTCAACACCGCTTCCCTCCTCGACTCCAGCAGCGACGTGCACCGGTACCTGGACCAAGCTGAAGAGGTCCTCGACTATCTTCCCCGCTTCGCCTGTCATCCTGAGGTGAGTGCGAGGAGGTTGGACATTGCCGCACAGCGAGAAATACTCCGTGGGTTGGGGGGAAATCCCGGCAGGAAGCTGAAGCGGAGGAGACGTCACCCTTCGCTTCGGGATCCCGCTCCTGCCTCTGCTCCGGCCCGGGAGTTCGCGCCATCCAGAGGTCTTTCCCCATCCAGCACGACGTCACTCGGGATTCCCCCGGAGGAGCTGCAGCTGATTGCAATCAAGGTCCGGGACCGAGTGGCTGCTGCTCGCTCTGCTGTGCACCCGTCCATAGTCATTAAGCATGTGGCGGCGGCAGTCAGACTGGTGGAAAGGAATCCTGAGCTGCATGATTTCCCCGAGTTATTTTGATTAACAATGCTTTTTTCTCTCTGCCTATTGTGTTTCCCTATTTACCCATCCATCCCCTCCCCCTCTTTACCCCCTACTGTTATGACAGGCGCCTCATGGCTGCCGCGTCATTGGATGTGCCTTCGTGTGCGCCCAATGTCAAGTCAAATTCCTCGTATGTTTACTTGTATACTTGTAAATGTGCTTGGCAATAAAGTTCTTTCTGATTCTGATTCTGATTCTGAGTTCGACGCCCTCCTCGCCTCTGTCTCTGCACAGGAGCGGCGGTTCCCGGGCCTCACCTTCGCTTCGCCTTCCACCAGAGATCGTCATAACCTCCATAACCCTCCTCAGCATGAACCCCGTCCGGATCCAGCTCTGGGTCGCTGCAAGAGTTCTATCTCTCACACAGCTGCCTCTCTTGCGCCTCGTCAGAGGGGATTTCCCGCAGCCTCATCTCCCCCTGGGCTATCTCCCGCTCTCTCGTCAGCGTCCCATGCCCAGCTCATTTCGGCTGTCGCCCCGTCCTCCTCAACGCATTCCCTGGCCGCTGTGTGTACTCCGGGTCCAGCCCTGGCGAGTCCCGTCCCGGAACCATCTCCAGCGGGTCCACCTCTTCCATCCAGGGGGCCCTCTGTCGCCATCCAGCGGGGAGAAGGAGGAACAACGTCCCCTACAGCAGGAACCATCTCTGCCCTGGGAGAAAGGCAAGTGCATGATAATTTGTTACATCTTAATTATGATCTGCCTTGTCTGACTCCTGGGGGCGGAGTTCAGGGTTCGCAGCCCCCCGAGCTTCCTCCACCTGCTGTAGAAAAAATTACTAAACCTGCTGCCTCTGTATTCCCCCCTGTCGAGCGGTCCGTGGCGCCAGGCCGACGTCGTCGGATGAAGAGGGGGCCTGCAGTGCTGGAAAGCCTGGATCCAGCCCTGCAGCCACGTCGTGGACGGAGGAGAAGAGCGGACTGCGGCCCGGAGCCTGAGCCGACGAAGAAGCGTCCCCGGGTCTCCTCGCCGGAGCGGTCCGAGCCAGTGGGTCGAGGGTCCCCTGCCCCCACGTCATACGGGTCATTGGCGTGGACAGCAGCGTGGGAGGAACCTCAGGCTGCAAATGACATCCTGCCAGCTGCGGAGCCCGACGCAGCTGAGTTCGAGCCTGCTGACAAGAGTCGCCGCCCTGAACCTGGATCGTCGGAGTCCTGGTTGGCAACAGAACCCGAGTGCAGGCAAGTGCTCCCTCTTTTGTCTCTGTCCCCTGTGTTGGAGCATTTTTGCCTGCCTCTCGGGGAGGCAAGTGAGGAGCAGCCGCCTGCTGCGCCCGAGCTCGTCTCGCTGGGTTCTGTTGCTACCAGTGATTCTGATCCTGGTTTTCTTGTTTCTGAGCCTTGTTGCAGTGTCGCCGGTGTGGAACGAGTCGGAGTCACTGGGTTGGAGGTCCCAGGTTTGGGGGTGGAGATCATCAGTGGAGCTGCACCGACCCAGGCGGGGTCCATCGTGGGGGCTGTTGTGGCCCAATCGGGGTCCAACGTGGGTGCACCGGAGGCCTAATCGGGGTCCGCCGCAGGTGCGGTTCTGGCCCAATCGGGGTCCGACGTGGGTGCGTCGGAGGTCCAATCGGGGTCCACCGCGGGTGCGGATCTGGCCCAATCGGGGTCCAACGTGGGTGGACCAGAGGCTCGATCGGGGTCCACCCCGGGTGCGGTTCTGGCCCAATCGGGGCCCGATGTGGGTGTGGCTGGGACCCAATCGGGATCCAGCGGAGGTGCAGCGCCAGCGTGGTCCGCGGACGGGGGAGGAGCTGCAGACCTTTCACCGTCGAACGGATTACAGGCTCATCCTGGTCATCTGTCCCCTCTGAGTCACCGCCCCTGTGCATCATCGCCGGGGGCCGTGGGGGCTCCTGCTCGCTCGCCCCAGCTCTCCCGAGTTTTGTCCTCGTCAGGGAGGCCGCCGCGGGCTGTTTTTCCCCATGACTGGTGGCTGAGGGACACGGGTCGGCCGCCGGAGGAACTGTTTCGCCGGTTCGGCACCTCGGGTCGGCCACCCGACGTGTTGTGTGTGTCTTCGGGCAACCTGGTTCGACCACCGGAGGAGCGGACGTGCTGGGCGTTGGATTCTGGTGAGCCGCCTGGTCATGTTCCGGCTCCTAAGACCACCCGCCGGCTGTTGGACGTGAGGAGACCACCTGAACTGTTCCTGTGGCGCTTGGTCTCCGCCGGTCAGCATAAGCTGTCAGGGGGGTAGTGGTTTTCTGGGTTAATCCGTCACAATGATTGTTCTGGGTTTTTTTTTTTTTCTTGTCCTGGCTGTCCTGTGTATTTTGTGCTTGGTTATGTCTTGCAGTAGCCCTAGCATGTGTTATGTTGCCTTGTTTTTCTCTGTATTTTGTCTGATTTTTGAATATTTGGTATTGTGTCATAGTCTTGTGCTTTCTTGTTCTGACCCGGTAGTTCTGTTTTTTTGTTTTCTCCATGTGTATTTTTTCTGGGTAGTTATTCTTGTCATTGTCCGGTATGTCGTTTTGTTCCTTCTGACTCTCTCCTTCCTACCGGCGCCCCATCCGCCCACCCTAGGGGGGTGGGGGGGGGCTTGGGTGTTACTTGGGCTGCTCAGGTGCTCGGCCTTGAGGGGGAGGTACTGTTACAGCCCGAGTGCTGGTTCCGTCCGCACTCGGATCTTGTACCTTTTCCTGGCTTTGACAGCAGAGGTTTCCTTCTAGCTCCCCGAGCTCTTATTGTGACAGCGCCCGGTGGAGCTCCCTGCTGTCAGAGTCAACAGCTGTGCTGCATTCGGGGTCATTAGTGACCGGGGTTATAAGCAGGCGCTGAATGCTCCCCGATGCAGCAGTCTCTGTTTACGTTCCTGTTAACGTTCCTGTTAATCTTCCCGTGGAGCTACCTGTTATGATACGCTCTGTTCCTGTTTTACTTCCCCGTTAAGGTACGTCCTGTGATTGTCTTACCCGCACTATTGTGTGTATCATTCCCTGTTATTGCACCTCTTAATAAACATCACTGCAACTCACTGGTGACTGTTGGCGTCTTATGGTGGCTCGTGAGGGCCACCGTGACACACTCATTTGTATACAATGTAAATGAAAACGGGGGACTGACTCAACCTTGGGGTGTCCCTGTACAGATACCACTAGATAGAGCTGAATTAGATTTGTGGCTTCTTGGACAAAATAATCTTCTGATGAATATCTGTTTAACACATATATGTAGTGACTTACATTAAAGTCTGCCCTTTACGACAGAGTTTTAGCTTTACAAGTCATCATTTGTAATTATAATCCTTTCAGGAACAGTGGATATAAAAAGTCTGCACAACCCTGTTCAAATGCCAGGTTTTTATGATGTAAACAAATGAGACCAAGAAAAATTATTTCAAAACTTTTTCCACCGTTACTGTGACCTATAACCTATATAACCCAATTGAAAAACAAACTGAAATCTTTTAAGGGGAAAAATAAAAAATAAACAACTTGCAATAACCAGTTTTTATAAATATGCACACCCTGTTATAACTGGGGATGTGGCTGTGTTCAGAATTAACCAATCACATTCAACCTTATGTTAAATGGGAGTCAGCACACACTGCCACCATTTAAAATGCCTCTGATTAACCCCAAATAAAGTTCAGCTGTTCTAGTAAGCTTTTCCTGACATTTTTGTAGTCCCATCTTACAGCACAAGCCATGGTCCGCAGAGAGCTTCCAGAGTATCAGAGGAATCTCATTGTTCAAAGGTGTCAGTCAGGAGAAGGGTACAAAAGAATTTACAAGGCATTAAATACACCCTGGAACACAGTGAAGACGGTCATCATCAAGTGGAGAAAATATGGCACAACAGTGACATTACCAAGAACTGGACGTCCCTCCAAAATTGATGAAAAGACGAGAAGAAAAGTGGTCAGGGAGGCTGCCAAGAGGCCGATAGCAACATTGAAGGAGCTGCAGGAATTTCTGGCAAGTACTGGCTGTTTAGTACATGTGACAACAATCTCCCATCTAGGGTGGCAAGACCAAAGGCTTATCTTATGAAAAAAAAAAAAACATCCAAGCCCGGCTACATTTTGCAAAAACACATTTGAAATCTCCCAAACATATGTAGGAAAATGTATTATGGTCCAATGAAACCAAGGTTGAACTTTTTGGCCATAATTCCAAAAGGTTTGGTGCAGACATAATACTGCTCATCAACAAAAGAACACCATAGCTACAGTGAAGCATGGTGGTGGCACCATTATGCTTTGGGGCTGTTTTTCTCCAGCTGGAACTGGGGCCTTAGTCAAGGTGGAGGAAATTATGAACAGTTACAAATACCAGTCAGTGCTGGCACAAAACCTTAAGGCTTCTGTTAAAAAGCTGAAGATGAAGAGGAACTTCATCTTTCAGCATGACAATAACCCAAAGCACACATCCAAATCAACAAAAGAATGGCTTCACCAGAAGAAGGTTAAGGTTTTGGAATGGCCCAGCCAGAGTTCAGACCTGAATCTGATTAAACATCTGTGTGGTAATCTGAAGAGAGCTGTGCACAGGAGATGCCCTTGCAATCTGACAAATTTGGAGCATTTCTGGAAAGAAGAGTGAGCAAATATTGCTACATAAAGATGTGCCATGCTGATAGACTCCTCCCCAATAAGACTGAGTGCTGTAATAAAAGCCAAAGGTACTGCAACAAAGTATTAGTTTAAGGGTGTGCATATTTATGCAAACAGGTTATTTTAAGTTTTTTATTTTTCCCCTTAAAGGATTTCAGTTTGCTTTTCAATTGGGTTACACAGGTTATAGGTCACATTAATTGTGGAAAAAGTTTTGAAATGATTTATCTTGGTCTCATTGTCATGAATGGCCCCTCGGGGCAGAGAGACGAGACCCCCACACCAACTGTGAATTTGGACAATTTATTACAAAAACAACAAAAAAAGTTCAACAAGTGCATATACAAAAATACAATGAGGGAGAAAAACTAAAGAGCATACACGCCAGAGCGAGGCAGGGCTCTGGCGGAGATAAGGAGAATGTCCAACAATCAATACAGCGGCAATGACAGAATAAAAATAAGGCCCTTAAATAAGGATCAAAACTCATTAACATGATGAACCACAGGTGTGGGTACCTGAACGGGCAGGAGAAAGCGAAGATGTATAATTGGGATCAGCTGTGGCAATGAGAGGGAGGCGACCCAAAACTGACAGCTGACAGGGCACGCCCACACAAGCTTCATGTCCCTGACAGCTGTCAACAGTAAAGGGAAAACACTAGGGATATACAAAATGAAATAACATACTAAATGAATATAAATAAATACAGAATAAAAATATGACACTAACACAAACAGGAAAATGGCAAGCAAAACAAAAACACATAAACCCAAAAGGCATAAGATGCAACAGATGAGTGATTAGACAGAAGAAGTCATGAGACCGAGTCTGGCAGAAAACTCCAGCGCTCGGCTCATGACACTCATTTTTTTACATCACAAAAACCTGCCATTTGAACAGGGGTGTGTAGACTTTTTATATCCACTGTATCTTGTAAAACTGAGAGGAATTTATTGTTTAGAGTTCATCTCCGGTTCCGGTTCCGCCGGACCGGCGGCGCCACACGAGTCGGCTGCCTGTTGCAACAGCCTTTTCTTTTTATCTTCCTTCTTCTTTCTACACCTTTCACTCTGTATATATATCACGGACGCACGGATCGCCCCGGGGGTCTCCCGGGTCGGCGGACGGAGCCACGGTTTGCAGCGGGAGACGTTACAGCGGGGAGGAGCTAGTGCTAGCTAGCACTTGGCCGCCGCCCGGTGCTAATGGGAAACTCGACATACCGGGAGCTGTAGCGAAAACTATGCGGGTGCCGGGCTGGAGTTTAGGCGGCATGAAAGAAATATAAGACAGAATAATAAAGAGCGATGGCAAGAATCAAGCAGACCGCCCGTAAAATCTACTGGAAGAAGAAGCCCCCCCCCCCCCTCCCCAGGAGACAGCTAGCCACCAGGGCTGCTCGGAGAGGCGCTCTGGCCACCGGCAGAGTGAAGAGGCCTCGCCGTCACAGGCCCGTGGCTCTGAGAGAGATCCGTCGCTGCCAGAAATCCACGGAGCTGCTCATCCGTAAGCTGCCCGTCCAGCGCCTGGTGAGGGAGATCGCTCAGGACTTCAAGACCGTCCTGCGTTTCCTGAGCTTCGCCGTCAGGGCTCTGCAGGAGACCTGCGAGGCCCACCTGGTGGGTCTCTTCTTCGCTAAGGGGGCCACCATCATGCCCAAAGACTTCCAGCTGGCCCGCTGCATCCGCGGAGAGAGAGCTTAGACTTTCTGCTGCACATTCACCAGCCATAATGCTCTGCACTGTGTGTCTATATATATACATTTATAGTAATATGGACATATGTTTACTAGATGTTGTTTTTTTCTTGCCTTCTGATTGTTGCTCTGAGTGTTGCTGTCCCTATGCTGTTGCAATCCTGGAATTTCCCCATTGTGGGACTAATAAAGGCTTATCTTATCTTATCTTATCTTATCTATTTTGACTGTAAAACTTCCCTATAATCTATCTAATGTGCATGGCAGAAGTATTGGCTGAGTTTCTGCCAGTCAGCAGTGAGTTGTGTAAAATGCACTGAGCCATTGGGAATCAGGAAATGGCAAATTGCAAACATCATAGGAAAGGCCTGTGCCCTGTTGTTTCAGAGATCAAATAATGTGTCAAGACAGTAAGGCTTTGACTACCTTGTGTACACTATGGAGAGCACTGCATTTCTGATTGTATGCTATACAGTTCCAGACAGACTCCAAAACATCTTTATAAATTCAGATTCTATTCTATTTTTTTGCGCTATGTGTATTGCATGGCCTTATAAATATTTATCATTGGCATTATTACGACATACCTATTCAAATACTATAGCTTTATTGAAAATATCAGCAGTATTTCAGTTGATAGCAGTCACTGTATTTTATATGGCTCTTTATATAATAATAAGAGATTTCAGGCACCAGATCCCTGAAAAGGGTGAGCTAATTGAAATTTGTTATAAAGATGGAATAAAAAAATAACTTGTGAAATTATTTTTTTAATTTGCCAGGTGATTTAGTGAGTAGTTTTTTAATGTCCATATGATCAATGACATTTGAGTTTAAAGAATTTAAAATAATTGCCAGAATAGCACGTTTTTGTTGGTTTTGTTTTTAAGAATAATACTGTAAATGTAAGGTAATATTATGCATATTCATTTTTAAAAATATCATATATTGTATTCTGAACTGGGATAATCGTTTTTTTTTTGTGGAAAAATAATTTTATTAGTCAATATTATAGAAATTATTTTAAATTTTGGTTGCCTTTAGAAGAGATTAAATTCTGAGGGAAATGACTCGGGCCAATTGTCCATGAGCCCAGAGGGAAAAAACAAAAAACAGTAAAAGCATCCTGTTAGCATTTTGTTTGTTTTTCTATGAGAGCAGGATCAAAAGGCAATGTGCTGAATAGACAAATCCTAACAATTAACAGGCTTTCAATAGACAGTGTGTGGGGGAAAAAAAAGCTATTCAAGAACACAACAGCTGTGGATAAAGCACACGTATGGCTGCCATAATCATAAAATGTTTAGAAGAGCATGAAAGGGAAGCAACAGTGGACAGCTTTTCTCTCATTAATATTTTTGTTTGTGATTTGTATGAAAATTTCCAGTGTTGTGTAAGAGGGAAGTAAAGACCAAACTGTCTCACGCACAAATGTAAATTAGATTTATACTGAAGCGCTGCGTTGTGCTAACAATTGAGGAGACTGCTCATGAAGGGCTGTCAAAGCTGCTGACTCATCATATAAGTTACATTATACTGTTTTAAGTAACAGTAAAGACTTTAAAGACAGTGCTTCCCTTTTCTGTCAGTCAGACGGGAACTAAAGAAGAAAATGCAAATTGAAAAAAAAAAAGATTTCACAATGTAGAAGATTTTTCTGAGTGTAATAGTCTCCTCTTCTGATGAAATCACTGTGGGTTAATAAAATTTTGCATTTCACTAAAGCAAGTCATTCTGCCTGAAAGTTGTGCTTGCAGGCTTAGTAGAGAATCTTTGCTGGGATCTCCCATGCCAAAATTTTTAATTTTTTAAAATTTATTTATTGTTGTTTGTGGCGGTGCCTTGCATGGCAGTGGTCTCTTTGATTCTAGATGGGATTAACATTGTAGATAGGAGAAATGTAATTTCATTCTACTGTACACGATTGGCTGTATGGATTGAATGACAATAAAGCTGGCTCCTTCTTATTATTATTCATGTATATGAATTACTAAATACCAGACCACAGTGGTGGCCTAGTGGTAGAGCTGAGAGATTGTTAGTTCACGCCCCAGCTGGGTCACACCAAAGACCATATAAAAATGGTACTTCCCACCTTCTAGCTTGATGTTTAGCATAATATAAAATGGGGGAAGGAAAACTGGTTACCCAGCAATGGGGGAAAGTAAAAGCCAGTGTACTCCTTGTGCAGGTCCCAAGCCCGAGTAAATGGGTAGGGTTGTGTCAAGAACGGCATCCAGCTTAAAATCCTTGCCAAATCAAATACGATACATATGTGGACCATCACAATATCAGATGATGATATGCTGTGGCGACCCCGAAAGTGAGCAGCTGAAAGAAGAAGAAGAAGAAGAAGAAGAAGACGAAGAATTCAAATACCAGAGTGGTGAGCAACCAATAGAACATCCATCCTACAGATGACAGGATAAGGGTTCTTCATCATCATTACACCATACAGTACTTCCTTATGGCGCATACAGGCTGATATCTCTTCAGCAGTGGCTAGACCAGTGCTCTTTTGAGGACATCAGTAAGTGTAAGTCGCTGTGCCCCTCTAGAGGCATGTCCATGTCTGCATGACACCGAATGTCCTTTTCGTAGCCTCCAATATCAGGTAGAAACTCCATGAAAGCTCCATTTGTAACTGAACATTAAAAGTTCCACCTCCCCTCTCCCTGTACCCATGGAGTTATAGCACCATCCATGCTTGAACGGAGTTTACTGTGGAAATTAAAAATTTATATACATCAGAGGAATTCTGTAGTATGGAATTATATTTTTTGTCGTTTGTTTTGAGGCCTACAGCTTAAAATCCTTTTTATACTAAAAATATAGTGGAGAGGTGGACTTTTTTTATGATTTTTGTTTTTTGGAGAGGGTTATTAATCTTGTTTAAATGCACTACATTTTTATAATTTTAGTTGTAGATTTTAGAATTTCATAGCTATATATATATATACTGTATATATACAGTATATGTGTGTGTGTGCGTGTGTATATGTGTGTTTGTGTGTGTGTACTGATTTACTGATGTAAATTTTTACTTTTTCTTGGAAATGTGTTTGGTGGGTAATAAAACACTAACTTGTCTGAGGAAGGAGACATGCTGCAGGCTGCTGTGACTGGTGCTGCATTTGTTTCCTCTGACCAATTTTAACCCTCAGCAAAATGATGTTATCATTTGGTATTGACATCTTCATGATCCTGAGATTACAAGGAATCCATTGAAACTAAATATGTCATCATCATTCACTGTGAAAGGGTTAAAATACCAATACAAATTTGAACTGTTTTTACCATGAGGTCCGAGACATCGCTTTGTCAAATGATTGGTGGTAATAACTTTGATGCTGGTGAACTTATGATCGTTAGTGATGTTACGCTCAACACTGCCTGCTTGACACTGACTTGAGCAATATGAAGCGGAAGTGTCATGAAGCAGTGTATTGATTGTTGCTTCAGCACACCCACAGTCATGTGACCGTAATGAGCAAACCATTACTTTCACTAAGGTGCAGCTGTGGCACAGTCGTAGTGTGGCTGACTACTGATCAGAGGATCAGTGGTTCGATTCTTGCTCCTTTTTAGTCTGCATGTCAAGCTGGCGTTGAGCAAGACACTGAGCCCCCAATTGTTCCTGGTTGGTCAGGCCAGTGCCTGTGCATGGCAGCTCGGATGGCAGCTCAGAGTGAAAGAGTATTCATAGACCTCAGTTTGCTTAATGCCAAAAAATGTATTGCACTATTGTGGAAAAAGACTCATAGACCAGATGTGACTCAGTGGTTAAGACAGATGTTAACAAACCTTCCATTACAAAGAATAACATATATACTGAAATCAAAGGAAAATGTGTTTGAGAATATATGGAGACCTTTCATTGATTATGTAAAGAATTTAAACATAACGTCTGAAGAAGAAGGTGAATGATATGTGTGGACCTTGCAAATTCCAAGCTGGTGAATGTATATTATGTATTCTTATGTAATAGATTACCTAGACTAAACAGAGGAGCATTGTTGTTGACTTGTGTTTGTTAATGGTTGTTGTTTTTATTACACTTTTTTTTGTTGTTTATTGTTCTTTTTAATTTTTAAATTACTTTTGTGTTAGTGTCTGATTGCTTGTGCCATGTTCGTAAAAAAAGGTTCAATAAAAAATATTGTGGAAAAAAAAAGACAACTCATGGCCGAATTTACAAATGGCGGTTTTGAATCTTGTGAAGACGTCGCTCTCATCCATTGACGTTATTCCCTGGCCAATCAGTGGCCTGCAAACTATTGACGTCACATTTTCAGCTCGACTCAGCACGGTTGGAACCTCACTGAAGTAGCTCCTAAAAACCAGGTACTAATGAAGAACCCTACAAACTGAGTAGAGTCGAGGCGAGTAGGGCTGAGTAGGTACTTGTGGAAAAGGGCCAGTATAGGACACTCCCCAGCTGCAGAAGCAACAGCATCTTTCCTGATGTTCTACATTGATTTTGACAAATTCACTGACAGATTTTTTTCACTGATTTCACCATTGATCTATTACTGAAAATTCTGAAAGCTGTCATTTGACATACAGTATTACACTGAGAGTGATCAAATTAAAGTAAATTAAAATGACAGACAATAATTGATTATGACAGAATTTTTACAAGCCTGTCTGTCAAAATGATAGATAACAAATAAGTCAAGTGCAACCTCTGATATATAGTATTGAGGCTTTTTCAGGTCTTCCACTCAGATTCAGTTCTGACATTAAGTCAGCAGATGTCATTCTGTATTAAATGCTTCAAAACACAGTCATTCTTGAAGCAGTTGTCTCAGAGTGGTTCACTACTTCATGAAGCTTCAATTTCACAATCACTGATGATCGTATTAATCTGTTTTGTCAAATTAAAGCACTAATGTGCTGCCTTCACTCTGAGACAACTGCTGCTGATATTAGCTCAAACTGTGTGTGCTAGTTCAGTCGTGCTGCTCACCTCTCTTGTCAAACAAACAGGTAAGAAGCTGCTTTCGTTCACTTGTTTTCACTCTCTCTCCTTTCTTTATTTTCTGTTTGATATCCTAATTTTTGTTTCTCCTGTCTCTTGTGTCCTGTCTCCTGGTCCTCTAGCTGTGGGATCACTGATGCTGTATGTAACTCAGTTGAATCTTCCTGGTATAGGAGCGGACTAAACCATTTACCACCTCTTTAAAGTTGTGATAGAGTCCTCAGAGAACTTCCATTGTTATTATTAATGCAAAATTCAGTCTCTCAGCCACTTCATTCAGCCAGGGTGAATTTCATTATAACATTAACTAATTAGAAATTTCAAAAAATGCAACAAAAAACTTTTTATTGCAGGCTTTTTGATGGCCCTTCCTTACTGTGGGCCCTGGGTAAACAGTACCCTTTCCCCCCCTGTCTGACGCCCCTGGCTGGAATGTATTTATTTTAATTCAATGGAGAATGTGCACTCTGCTCTAAGCAGTTGTCAGACACCTCAGCTCAGGGATGGTTGAATGGTGTCAGTGTTAAACTCCTCTGCAGTTACTTAGATTCACCCCACAGATGTAACAGTAGCAGGGGTTTGCATCAGTGTTACATGACACTTTGCAAATGAGTATTGCAGCTGGAGCATACCACAGAGGTACTGCAGAAAATAGATATGATGTATGTTGCATCAGCTACTGTCTGCAGCCATGCAGAGTCCACGTGTCCACTACCTGGTTATATGTAACCCCCTTTTGAGCATTCACTTCTCAAAATTATGTGAATTCCCATGTCAAAGCTGCATGACTTCTTTGGCTGCTATTTTCATTTGTAGCCATCACAGACTTCGGTGTCCTGATTTTATGGAAATAAGAATGAATGACTGAGGAAAATGTGAAGCCCAGTGAGAGAGATAGTATTCAATGAGGTGAAGAAGAGACATTTATCAAGTCCATGGCCAATTGTGAGAGTATGTAAAGAATACTTGTGTAGAGGAGCTTGAAATAACGAGGCGATGTGATTCATAAACCAAAGTTTATTATCAGCTCCTCTAACAAGTCTCATCTAGGTGCAGCAGCAGAAGAAGTAAGAGAGCGAACACCTTCGGCTCTACGAACTTATACTCACACATAACAAAAGACATGCATATCAAAAGCTGACATCCCTCATTATCTTAATCCCCCCATTGTCTTCGTACTCCTCCGCCTGGCCCTGGGGGGTCAGGGCAACCCATCCGGTCTCCACCGCAGTGCCTTGGATGCTCTTTAATCTTCACTGGCAGTTGAGACTCTTTGTCCTGTTCTGAGGTGTGAAGTCGCCTTACATATGTAATCACCAAACACTCTCACATGCTTAAACATATGTTGGTTATGGAATATATGATTAATATAGACCACAGCCCCCCCCCCAAACGACTAAGAAAAGGACAATAGAAAAATTCACAGTTTAAGGTAATTATTATGACATACTAACTGCTACACCTCTTGCCACAGAAGAAACTTTCCAGCAGCCATGCTCCTAAGAGAGTTCAGTGGTAATCATAACAGCATAGTAAAATCACAAGTCAGTCCTGAACTGTTACAGCACAATTAGTGAACAACTGTTGAGTAGTTTGCTTCAGTCTCTGTGCCGTCTGGGTTTTAATCTTCTCCCGAATCTGCTGTGGGTCCGCTTGGGCGTCCTGCTGGGACCTTCCTGTAAGGAATCTGCAGCTTGGGAAGGAGAGTGATTATTTGTTCCCTGCAGGGGGGCTGAGTCTTTTCTCTTGGGGGGGTCTACCCCGCCGAGGTGCTCTCGCCAACCGTGCAGGCTCGTCTCTCAACAAGAAGGCAGGTTTAAGTCTGTCAATGCTGACTGTTTCTTTTCTATCCCCAAAATCAAGCACAAAGTGTTTATCACCAGGTTCCAGCACTCTGAATGGCCCATCGTATGGTGGGCGGAAAGTTGGTTTTAAAGCTTCATGCCTAACAAAAACGAATTCAGCGTTTTTTAAAGCTTGGGGGACAAAAACCCGTGGAAAAGAGTGATGTGCCGGCCCGGGGAGAGAGTCCGGTCCGTTGCTGCCTAAAAACCTCGGGGCTGGAAGATGCCCTGGCTCTGGGTTCTCTGGTAAAAATTCACCTGGGAGCCTGAGAGGTTGTGCAAAAACTAATTCTGCTGGAGAGGCGTCTAGATCCTCTTTGGGCGCAGCACGCAACCCCAATAAAACCCAGGGAAGTTTATTTACCCAATTTGTATCCGTTAGTGAGGCTCTGAGGGCGGCCTTTAAAGATTTGTGAAAACGCTCGCATAACCCATTAGCCTGAGGGTGATGAGCGGTGGTGCGGTGAATTGTTGCCCCTAAGCTGCTGGACATGGCTGACCAAAGCTCCGAGACAAATTGAGGCCCCCTATCGGACGTGATGTCCGATGGGACGCCGAAGCGTGCCACCCAGTTTGTCAAAAAAACGCGAGCGACTTCCTCCGCTGTGGTTGACGCCAGAGGGACCGCTTCAGGCCAGCGCGTAGTACGGTCTATCATTGTTAACAGGTGTGTGAAACCTTGGGAGGAAGGTAGTGGCCCCACGAGGTCGACATGAACGTGGTCGAACCTTCTAGCAGGGATTCGAAAAGGCTCCAGAGGGGCTTTTGTGTGTTTGTGTACTTTGGCGCGCTGACAAGAAATGGAAGTCTTTGCCCATTCTTTTACATTTTTGCGCAGGCCAGGCCACACAAACTTTTCGGCGACCATTTTAACTGAAGCGCGCACACCTGGGTGCGCGAGGGAGTGAATCGAGTCGAAAATACGGCGGCGCCATGCAGCTGGAACTAACGGGCGAGGTCGGCCGGTTGAGATGTCGCGTATTAGGGGGGGCACACCGTCGCGTAGACCCCTTTTCTCCAGCCTTAACCCTGTTAGTTCAGACAGGAGTGCGCGCACGTCCGCGTCACTACTTTGTTCCTCTGCCATGGCTGCATAATCTATCCCTGCATGGATTGGGTCCGCGTATGTGTCCGCGTTGGTGAAGAGTTCCGCGGCTGAGGTAGTATAATCTGTCTCCTCGCGCTCTGGCGATGTCACAGCGCGAGAGAGGCAGTCTGCTACCACTTTAAGTTTGCCTGCCACATGTCGAATGTCTGTGGTGAACTCTGAAATCGCAGCTAGCTGTCTTTGTTACCTGCCTGACCACGGTTCGGAAATTTTAGCCATAGCAAAGGTGAGCAGTTTGTGGTCTACAAAAGCCATAAAACGCCGCCCCTCTAACCAAAACTGGAAGTGGCAGATGGATAAATGGAGCGCTAGTAGCTCTCTGTCAAAAGTGCTGTATTTACGCTCAGTTTGGTTTAGCGATTTGCTGAAGAATGCCAAAGGTTGCCAGATTCCGCCGACGTGTTGTTCTACAACTGCCCCTATGGCCAGGTCTGAAGCGTCTGTGGTTACCGCAATGTGGGCCGAGGGATCGGGGTGAACCAACAATGTGGCATTAGCTAGGGCGCTTTTTATTTCCGCGAAGGCGCGTTTGTGCTCCGGGGTCCATTCGACCGCGTTGGAAGGTTTTTGTTTTCTGAGCGTGTCATATAGGGGCTGCATGAGCTGAGCTGCGTGGGGGAGGAAGCGGTTGTAAAAATTAACCATGCCCAAAAATTCCTGCAGCGATTTGACCGTTTGTGGCCGTGGGAAACTTTTTACTGCGTGAACTTTGTCTGGAAGTGGGACTGCCCCCTTCGGAGAAACTCTGTGTCCTAAAAAATCAATTTGTGACACGCCGAATTTGCATTTGGCTGGATTGATTATTAACCCGTGCTCTTCTAGTCTCTGAAAAACCATAGTGAGATGCCGCTCGTGTTCTTCCTCAGACGAGCTGGCTACCAGCATATCGTCGAGGTAGACGAACACGAAAGGGAGGTCGCGTAATATTGCATCCATCATCCGCTGAAAGGTTTGAGCAGCGCCTTTGAGGCCGAAAGGCATCCGCAAAAATTCAAAAAGACCGAAGGGGGTTATTACAGCTGTTTTAGGAATGTCCTCTGCTCGAACTGGGACTTGATGATAACCGCGGACCAGGTCTATTTTTGAAAAAATGCGCGCACCCGCCAGATGTAGTGAAAAATCTTGAATGTGAGGAATTGGGTAGCGGTCATGCGCTGTCGCATTGTTTAATCTGCGGTAATCGCCGCACGGCCTCCAAGAACCGTCGGATTTCAGGACCATGTGAAGTGGTGACGCCCAGGGGCTTTTTGAGCGTCTGATAATGCCTAATTTAATAAATAAGGGTGGTGAACTCGTCCCGAGCTATGGTGAGCTTGGTCGCGTCTAAGCGCCGAGCTTTGGCGAACACGGGTGGGCCCGTTGTGGGAATAAAGTGTTCGACCCCGTGTCTAGCCACTGTGGCTGAGAATTTGGGAATTGTGAGTGCTGGAAATTGGGTGAGGAGTTGATCAAACTTACCTCCTGCTGTGGTGACGCTAGCCTGCACGGGTGGTGGAGAAAGTCGAGCTGAGCAGGGAATAGAAGCAAAGGACAGTGCATTAACCAAGCGTCTGTTCGCTAGATGAACTAATAACCCATGTGCACACAAAAAATCTGCGCCCAACAAGTTAAAACTCACCGCCGCTACAACAAATGTCCATCTGTAGTTGCGGCCGTGGATGCAGAGGGGCAGGCTCTTTTCGCCAAAAGTGTCGATGATGGAGCCGTTGGCTGCCACCGCTCCATTGCCCCGGGGGCCCATGGCCCGGTCTGCTTGGGAGGGCATGACAAAACTTAGTTGAGCTCCCGTGTCGATAAGGAACCGCTTGCCGGTGTGTCCGTCCGTCACATATAAAAGCTTGCTTTTTTCGCCGAGAACCGCCGCTGTTAACGGCTCTCGGCTTCGGCGTTTTCCCGAAATCGTGAATTTGCAGGGGGGAACGCATTTGTAAGCCTTCTCGGCGAAGCGGTGGTGGTAATAACAAACGTCGCTCCGTCTGTTGCGTCCTGGCCGTGTCGCTGTCACCGCGGGCTGATTCTGCTCGGTGATTTGTGGCTCCTCGTGGCTCCGGACATCAGTGTTGAGGTCTGCGGATGCTGCTGTGGGTGTCTGCTCCTTGCAGGCGTTGACGAGCCATTGGGCTTCGTGAGCCAGCATGCGGAAGTCTTGCTGGGTGCTGCATCGCATGTTGGCCAGCGTCCCTCTCATGTGTGGGGGCAGCGTACTGAGGAATATGAAATGGAAGAGGAAGCTGTCATTGTCCTCTTCTTTAAGTTGCAGCAAGTCCTCCATGAGGGCCTTGGGTCTGCCTCCTCTGTGGCCGTAGACCGCCAGGATCCTCTCGGCTCTCTCCTCGGCTGAGGGGACGTAATTTGCCACGATGGTCGCTTTCAGTTCTTTATATTTGTCCTGGGCCGGCGACCGTTGGATTATGCTCCGCGCACATCTCGAAGTGGCGGCGTTGAGTTTGGCGACGATGTGATAGAACTTTGTATCGTCAGCCGTGATGCCCGCAAGTGCAAACTGGGCTTCAGCTTGCTGAAACCACGAGGCGGGGTCTTCCTGCCAGAAGTCCGGCAGGTTGACGGTGACGGCGTTTGTGTGGACCGTCACTGATGTGTCCGCAGGGTGAGAGTGCCTTGCTTCGGCTCTCTCCGCGGCGCTGGTGCTCGGTTGAGCCCTCTCTATCACTTCTGCCGTGGGGGAACGTCGTCCATCTGTTCCCCTGTCTGCATGGGCGCCGGCGTCTGCCTGGGTCGCCACAGATGAGTCTATCGCGGGGGAACGCCTCTGGTCCATTCTCGCGTCAGGGTCACCAGTGTAGAAGAGCTTGAAATAACGAGGCGATGTGATTCATAAACCAAAGTTTATTATCAGCTCCTCTAACAAGTCTCATCTAGGTGCAGCAGCAGAAGAAGTAAGAGAGCGAACACCTTCGGCTCTACGAACTTATACTCGCACATAACAAAAGACATGCATATCAAAAGCTGACATCCCTCATTATCTTAATCCCCCCATTGTCTTTGTACTCCTCCGCCTGGCCCTGGGGGGTCAGGGCAACCCATCCGGTCTCCACCGCAGTGCCTTGGATGCTCTTTAATCTTCACTGGCGGTTGAGACTCTTTGTCCTGTTCTGAGGTGTGAAGTCGCCTTACATATGTAATCACCAAACACTCTCACATGCTTAAACATATGTTGGTTATGGAATATATGATTAATATAGACCACAACTTGACTACTGGTGAGAGAAGCCTTTCACCCTGATGAGCACTTTCACTTACACTTTGGACTACTTTTGGTTTAAAAATTTAAACTCAAATAAACACAAATGCAGAGTATTGCACAGCATATCGCTGTATCAATATTATTCACTATGATAAATATGCGGGTTGCTCATTTAAGATTTCTGATGTCTCATTTCCTGTGAACAGAGAGGAACCAAACTTGTCACAGTTATTAGTTTTTCTCTACATACAGTAGGTACCACCATGTATCACACACTTCTCCCATCACTTTATGCAGCTGGGGAGACCTCGCCTTTAGAAGTCTGTAGATTGCGTCACAATCCAGGTCTTGACCTCAGAAATCAGCCTTTCATTGTCTTGGAAGTTCTTTCCCTTCAAAAATGGCTTCATGGTTGGAAGGCAGATGGTGTGAGATTGAGAGAGTTGGGGGGGTGAGGAAGGATTTCATCGCCGCAGGACCGCGTTTCTGTCTGGGCAACATGCAAGTTGTGAACCGAGGCATTGTCATGCATGAGGCGGACACCTTTGGTCAGTACACCACACCTCATGTTTTTGATGGCCTTCTGCAATTTTTGCAGCAGTGAAGCATAGTAAGTTGCGGGAATTGTGGTACCCTTTGCCAGCAAATCCATCGTCAGTACTCCATACTGGTCTCAAAAGACCAGGAGCATAACCTTTCCCACCAAGGGTTGAGCATGTGCCTTCTTTGGAAGGGGTGAGTCATAAAGCTTCCATTGCTCCGACTGGGCTTTAGTTTCTGGATCATAGTGATGGACCCATGTTTCATCCTGCATGATTAGTCTGTTGAAAACATCCTCCTGGTTTTCATGGACTGGGAGTATGTGACTTGTTCCTGCTCCTGGAAAGGTGGGAACAACCAGGGAATCCATCATGCAAACAGCTTCCACATGTGCAAATGGTCAATGATTCCACAGAGCCCCCACTGATCTTGACATTTTGAGTGTCATAAACCGGCCCTCCCTGAGGGCAAACAGAACCCCAAACACTGACTGTGAGTTTTCAGTTTTATTAACAAAGGAACACCAAAAACAGAACATAACCCAATGAAAAAACAGTGTGGTGGCTCAAACGATAAATGCAAAACAAGGAAGTGAGCAAAAACATCATAAACAATGACTTAACTTAGGCAGGATAGATAGATAGATAGATAGATAGATAGATAGATAGATAGATAGATAGATAGATAGATAGATAGTTTATTTCGAACACAAAAATATAACAAATACAAGCAAATGGCAAATGCAATAAAGTAACATTATACACTGTTCGAAAGGGAGAAGGAAGAAGTGAACACTTATTAATTCCATCTCCTCTTTTCCATAGATACACCCATGTGAATTTTATACAAATTACCACCTTTAAGACCCCAAGTAAACAATTTACTGTATTTTTTACAAATCAACATTAACACCCATCCATTCTAACATACAATGATGTCCATACAACAAAACCAGCCTCAAAAAACCCAACTCAACAAAACTCCCAGGATGACCAGGGGATTCATACATGAATGATTGTCGGCGCCGCTGCACCAGGGAATTGGTGCCCACAGCTTAAATAGGCCGCCCCTGATCACAAACACCTGCGGGGTCCTGAGTGGCGATTATTGCTGGAAGCCATGACAGAGCGCAAACAGAGTTTGACAGCAGGAAGTGACGCGCGAGCTGTCACAGCACCAGCAACAGTCAAAACAAAAACCAAAGAAGGAAATACAGACTCTAATAAACAGAAACCAAATACAGTCAAACAGAAAAATAAACAAACAGAAAAAGGCAAAATAAATCTAACAACTAAGCACGGCTCCCACCCATGCACCAGATCATGACAGAGCCCCCCCTCAAGGGGTGGACCCCAGACACCTCAGGGTACCATCACAAAAAACAAAAAAACAACCCCCCCACAGAACCCCCCCCAAATACAAAACAAAACCCAACGTGATACTATGGCAAACACTAAAACAAGGGAAAAATGTACATACCGGAGGATGGCGGCGCTCACGACCAGGGGGAACAAAACAGCATGGAAACACCGTGGCTGAGGCGCACCCATGCGTCTGGACACCTGAGATAAATTTCAGCCGGAGAACAGCGGGGCTCAACGGCTGAGGGAAAAGGGAAAAGGACAAACCTGGTTGGAGCTCAATGCACTCTCCTCAACGGTAGACCAACTGAGGAAGTGAAAAGACCCAGATACAAAATTAAATCAAACCAAACCATACCTAAGACATTAAAATAAATACTAATAAATAAGACAAGAAATAAACTAATGAAACTGAGGGTGTATATTCCAAAACGTGACAAAGAGAAAATAAAGCCGGACAAAAATGAAAAAATAACAACGGCACCAAACAAGGAATAATAACTCAAAACAAATTAGCAAATAAATTACCTCAAATAATTACAAAAAGGAAAGAAACAAACGAACAGAAAAACATTAAGCAGCAAAACCCAATAAAGAAAGACTGGCCATTTGTAACTAGCCAGAACACAACATTTCAAAAGCAAGGAGATATAAGAACTAAGCATAAACAGAAAAAGGACCCAGAAAAAAACAACAACAATGCATTAACAGAGAAACATAACATGAAATGACAAAAAAAAAAAAAAACCTCACCCGGGGGCAGGGGGGAGGAGGGGGAATCCAAGCATGAAGGGATCGCAACCAAAGCAAACAACTCAAAAAACAACAGAGAACTAAAGAAACCACTCAAGACTCCCAACTCAGAACAACAGATGGCAAATGTTCAAGGGCCTCAGAGGAGAAACAGAGGCAGCTCGGACGGCCTACCAAAGTCCCAGGATCGCCGGCGTCTATGCTGGAACACGTCGGGTGGCCTCTCCGAGACCCAGAACCACTCGAGCACGAGGGGCAGATCATCAGGAAGCCTCCCTGCATCCCTAAGCTGGCAAGCCGCAGCACACAACACACACACACACCCCGGGGGTGGAAGTTGGGCAAAATGGCCTCCCCCCAAGAGCACAGTTGCCAGGAGGCGGCATTTACCTATGATCGGCGGCCAATCAGCAGGAACCTCCCAAGATGCACCCACAGCGGCCTTGGGCGGGGCATACCAGCACCCTCAGTGGACCCAGCTGGGGCATAGCAGCACCAGTGGCAGCCCCGGGCTGGAGCATAGCAGCACTTGCGGTGGCTCTGGACCCGAGCAAGATCCCCATGAACGCCAGGTTGACCCATAAGAAAACCAGACACAGGAGATGGTCAACCAGCAGGACCTTGGACAGTAGCGCTGCATCCATGGCGACCTCAGACTGCGGCATCACTGCATCCGCGCCGGCCCTGGACTGGGGCATCGTTGCACCCACGGTGGCCTCAGCCGGCGAGTCAGCGACACCCTTGGAGACCCTAGACAGCAGGGCAGCAGCGCCCTCGGAGACCCAAAATAGCGGGACAGCAGCACCCTTGGAGACTGTTACTGTTGACGGCGGGAGAGCAGCATCCTCGGGGACCATGGACGGTGGGAAGGCAGCACCCGCGGCGGCATCGGACTGAGGCGTCACACCCACGGTGGCCTTAGGCTGAGGCAGAGTAGCACCCACGGAGATCTCAGACAGAGGGGGAGCAGCACCCATGGGGATCTCGGACAGAGGGAGAGCAGCACCCACAGAGATCTCAAACAGTGAGGGAGCAGCACCCATGGAGACCTTGGTGACCCTAGATGGTGGCTTGGACAAGGTAACACAGACAGGAACACATACCAGATCAGGGTCACTGGCAGTAGTGGAGTCCGGCGGGGAAAACTCAAGTGCAGCTGAGGGCTGCACTTGGTTCTCCCCACCAAGAGCCAGGCAAGATTTTTCAGGGCTACAAAAGGAAACTTTCCTGCACTTGAGCTCCACCGCTGTCCAGGACTCCGGTGACTCCACCGTGGCAATCTGGACCTCCGGCTGGACAGTTGGCACTGAACTCTCTAACGCTGCAGGCCTCTCCACCACACACCAGCTCTCTCCCAGACCAGCGGACCCTCCAGGGATGAAAGAGGAGGAACGGGAGAGGTAAAAGTCATGGCAGCTAGCGGTGAAAGCTCAGCCAAGCCGGGCTGCTGTGGCTGAGTTCCCCACCGGGAATAAGGTAAAGCATTTCAACAAGGGTTGTTAAAAAATTAAAGGACACTTGCCTTAACTCCCGGGGCTTGGTGGTGGTTGCCGTCAGGCCTGGTGACATCTCCCTGGGGGCTGTGGAGGTCGTCAGGTGTGATGGACGGAGCACCAGAGTCGGAGAATACTCTGCCGTCTGCTCAAGCTAGGTCTGGGCTGGGGACACTGTCTCCGGTGGTGGCAGCAACTCCAGAAGGAGTCACGGCTTGTAGTTGATGAGGAGCTCCATTTCAGCTGCAATCACCCACTGGTGCTCCTCCAGCTCCTCCATGCTGAGTCCGTCAGGAGATGTGAAGGCTGCATACCCTATGCAGCCAGCCTCTGGACTCGATCCAAACGAGGGAGGTGGAACCGCAGCCGGGTAGCAGCCCTGAGCTTGGGGTTTCTGGCCCCAGGACCATTTCTTCCACGGCACAGGTTCAGGTGGCAGAGGGGCTCTCTCCAGCCCGTGAAGCCGGTGTTGAGTGTGAAAAACAGAGGTGAGGAGGTCTGTGAGTTCTGGGACACTCCACAGGCTGGGGAATCCCTCAATAACCTGTGCCACGCAGTCCCATACCAGGAGGTACTCCTCGGGAGTGTGGGTGAGGCGAACCTCTGATATAATATCCAGCAACTCCTCTGCTGCCCAACACTCCTCCTCGTCAAGCCCTACCCGACTAAAGTCCTGTAACGCTGCCATGTCAGCGGGGGGAAAAACGCACACTAAAGAAAAACACGGGAGGGAAACAAAATAAAACTCACAGTCCACTGGCATCCATCTGGCAGCGGCGTTCTGTCATAAACCGGCCCTCTCCGAGGGCAAACAGGATGCCAAATGCAGACTGTGAGTTTTCAGTTTTATTAACAAAGGAACACCGAAAGCAGCACATAACCCAACGAAAAAACACAGCGCAGTGGTTGGAGTGGTAAATGCAAAACAAGGAAGTGAGCAAAAACAGGATAAACAATGACTTAACTTAGACAGGATGACCAGGGGATTCAGACGTGAATGATTGTCGATGCTGCTGCACCAGGGAATTGGTGCCCACAGCTTAAATTGGCCGCCCGCGATCACAAACACCTGCGGGGTCCTGAGTGGCGATTATTGCTGGCAGCCGTGGCAGAGTGCAAACAGACTTTGACAGCAGGAAGTGACGTGCGAGCTGTCACCGCGCCAGCAACAGTCAAAACAAAAACCAAAGAAGGAAATACAGACTCTCATAAACAGAAACCAAATACAGTCAAACAGAAAAATAAACAAACAGAAAAAGACAAAATAAATCTAATAACTAAGCACGGTCCCCATCCATGCACCGGATCATGACATTGGGCTACATTGAAAAAAATTACTTTTCGAAGTTACATTTTTTCTTTTTTTTTTCTTTTACGTAGAAATATCATTTAAATGTTTTTATTTAAAATTATACTTTTAATTTGATATGTTAATTAAATGTCTTTAATTTGATGTTTGATAGTAATTTTTATACTTCTTTCTTTAAATATCTATTTATACATCTTCTGTGGTGTGCAGTCTTTCAATACAGGAACCTGATGACTGCTTTGCATTCAACTTGGTCAATTATCACACCTTTACTTCACCTAGTACCTGTAAAAGAGAAACTGTTAGGAGTTCAGAGCTGCAAATCACCACGTGCCCCATAGACATTTGTGTTACTATGCATGTGCATAAGCTTTGCATATAGGAACTCACACACCGGCTGCTAAATTTGCACACTGCTCACCTGTACAGTAGATATAGAATCACCCGTCTGATGTCCATATCATCTCTGCTGCTACTTATCATCCACAGTCTACTGGTACTATTGTTACAGAAATAATTTGTAATTCGTAAATATACACTGCTCGTTGCACAATGCTCATTTGCACACTGTACATAAGTCTATGCCATCTCAGGTTCACATCAGGTTGCACAATGCTCATATGCACATTGTACATAGGTTCATGCCATCTCAGGTTCACATCATCTCTGATATCAATATACCACTATCACTTTAGTCATCCAGTGAATTTTCAGTTTCATTCCTCTACTGCCTCACTGTGTGTTGGTGTGTATGTGTTAGCATCCATTAGTATTATGATTGAGTTACTGTGTTAGTGTGTCATGACCTATTAGAATTGTTGTTTCTGTACCTTTTACCTTGGCATTTGTTCAGAGAGCAAAGTAAGAATTTCATTGCTCACGAAATGTAGCATTTCTTAACTGTGCACATGATAATAAAGCCTTTGAAACCTTGAATCCTTGAATGTGCAATTTCAGCATCCTACAATAACTGGATGTGGGTCAGGGAAAATCTTTAATGAGCAGTCCTCATAATCATTAGGCATTATGAGGACATTACTATATTTGGACATTATTATATATTGAGGCATTATTATAAGTTCCAATTAAATATATCCTAATACTCTTTTAAGTTATGTACATGTACTAGATGTACAGTATACAGTACTTTGTATGGATACAGTGGTACTTTTTTCCAACCCCCCCCCTTGCTAAAATGAAGTATAAAAGAGAAAGCCAATAAAAAAATATGACTAAAACATAAAATATAAAAATGTGATCCAAGCTTGGCTTTCAGGAAAAAAAGGAGTCATATCCTGCCATTTTGAAAGATGTGACCAGCATCTCACCTTTAAATATTTGCGTCTGAGAAATAGCATCCCGGTTTAAAACATTTCTGAAGTTCAAATATGGCCTGACCCACACAAAAGATTTTGTTTTAACTTTGAAAGATTTTGAAAATGTGAAAAAATACACATGAAAATAAATCATTGCTTTAACTGTTTTATTTCTATATTGTGGAGTGAAGGAATGTGAGCAAGACAGCACATCACACACAAACAGATCCCATTCACAAACAGCCAGAGTCCCAAAGGTGTTGCTACATTTTGCGTGGCAAAAATCCATGAAAAAAGCCCATGATTCACATGCACTTTCAGTGTCTCTCACACATTTTGGCACTCCATGTTATTTAAAAAAAAAAAAAGCACCACAAATTCCAACTGCTAATTTTTACAGGTGACTAAAGAAGAGAAAAAAAAAACCATTTGAGATTGTGGTCGACTTCAGGAGGAGACACACATAGCATCCCCCTCTGATTATCGATGGTGAAGCTGTGGAGAGAGCAGCACCAAGTTCCTAGGGGTGAACATCTCTGAGGACCTCTCCTGGTCCAACTTCACCACATCACTGGCCAAGAAGCCTCAAACTCGCCTCTGTTTTCTCCACAAACTGAGGAGGGCACAAGTCCCACCCCCCATCATGTGCTCATTCTACCTGGGCACCACTGAGAGCATCCTTACCAGCTGCGTTACGTTGTGGTACGGAAGCTGCATCGCCTCCTGCCATAAGACTCTACAATGCACAGTGAAAGCAGCCAGCAAGATCATTGTTGTCCCTCTGCCTCCCCTCTCGAACATCTACCACACCCGCCTCACCCGCAGAGGCATTACCATTGCAGGCGACACCTCCCACCCCTCACACTCCCTCTTCAGCCCCCTGCCCTTGGGGAAAAGGTTCCGGGCCCACTCCACAAGACTGCTAAACAGCTTCGTTCACCAGGCCATCAGAACCCTGAACTCTTTCCACGCCCCCCACCCCCACAGACCATAACACACTCACCCACACAATAAATACCTCAGCTGTTGGCACAGAAAGACTTGGCACACCAACAGTAACACATTTGCTGCTGTATATCTCTGCACCTTACTGCAGCCATTTGCACAAATGCCATACCTGCTGCTGTCTGTTATTGCAATATTGATCATGCGCAGTCCAATCTGTCATTGTCTGCACCTACACTACCGTATTGAACATGCAATTACAGGTATTATGGCTCTACTTTTTCTGTATATAGGATTGCTGGGTTTTATCATTTATTTATCATTTATTTATCATTGCTGGGTTTTATCATTTATTCATTCATTGGTGAATGTCACTTCACACAGTTTGGATTGATCGTCACTTCCTTGTGGTAACGTATCGTCACTTCCTGTTTTGCTGTCTGTCTGTGTGGTTTGCTCTCCTCACTCTCCTGAGTTTTTGGGTTAGCCACTAGCGATGGCTACTAGCTCGCCTTCCTCTCCTCCTCTGGTGTGCTCTCTCTGTCAGATGTTTAGCTACACCTCTGCCTCTTTTAGTGATAACGGTAAATGTAATAAATGTTGTCTTTTTGAGGCGCTCGAGGCGAGGTTGTCTGATTTGGAATCCCGGCTCCGCTGCATTGAAACACCGTCTGCGCCAGTTACTCTTGACGGACGCCCCTTAGCTGCAGCGGAGCTAGCTAGCATAGCTAACCCCTTTAGCGGTCCTCCGGCTCTCCTCAGCAGCGAGGAGACTGGGTGGGTGATGGTGAGAAGGAAGCCTAGTCGCAAAGCCCCGGTACACCACCAACCTGTTCACGTTTCTACTGTCAGGGTGGCCCTCACGGACCACCAGAAGACGCCACAGTCACCAGTGAGTTTGCAGTGATGTTTATTAATAGTGAGGTTGGACAAGCACAGGATACATACAAGGAAGGGGTGACGTCTGAGCCGGGGATCGCCCGATGCGCCAGACGAGAAAATAGTCAAGGTGAAGTCATACAGAACGTACCTTACAAGCGGGGCCGTTAACAGGCGGGTTACAGGAGACTCCCAAGTCTGTTAACAGCGATGAATAGGAATACACAGGAGATCAACAGGGATTAACAGAGACTGCTGCTCAGTATGACAGCAGCGCAGCAGCTGACTTTGACAGCAGGGAGCTCCCCCGGGCGCTTTCACAATAAGAGCCCGAGGAGCTAGAAGGAATCCTCTGCTGCCAAAGCCAGGGAAATATGATATGAGACTTGAATGTGGAGGGAACCGACACTCGAGCTATGACATCTAATCGTTTTTCCCCGCTCAGCGACACACCCGCTGAGGAAAAAACTCTGGTCATTGGTGACTCTGTAGTCAGAAACGTGAACCTAGAGACTCCAGCGGCCATAGTCAAATGCATTCCTGGGGCCAGAGCAGGCAACATCGAGTCAAATTTGAAAATGCTGGCTAAAAGTAACTGTAAATACTCCACAATAGTTATTCACGCTGGCATTAATGACATCCGTCTCCGGCAGTCGGAAGTCACGAAACTTAATGTAGAATCGGTGTGTGACTTTGCAAAAACAATGTCTGCCACTGTAGTATTCTCTGGGCCCCTCCCCAATCTGACCAGTGATGACATGTTTAGCCGCTCATCATCCTTGAACCGCTGGCTGTCTGTGTGGTGTCCTGCAAATGACATGGGCTACATTGACAATTGGAGCTCATTTTGGGGAAAACCTGGTCTTATGAGACGAGACAGCATTCATCCCACTTTGGATGGTGCTTCTCATTTATCTAACAATCTGGCATCTTTTTTAACCAAATTTCCAAAACCTTGACTACTCAGAGTTGGGACCAGGAAGCAGAGTCACAGTCTTACACACCTCTCTGCAGCTACTCTTCATCCGCCACCCCTCAACTTAGCCCCTGTCTTCCCCATCAGAGAATCAATGTCTGCTCCCTCCAAAGTAAATAAAAATATAATATATAAGAATCCCAAAGTGATTAAGCAAAATATTGGTAAAACTCAAATTAAACATAAAGCCTCTAAACTGAATGATTTGGCCTCTGTTCCTCCTCATAATTTAAAAATTAAATGTGGTTTATTAAATATTAGGTCTCTAACTCCCAAGTCTCTGTTAGTCCATGATCTGTTAATTGATCATCAGATTGATTTAATATCCCTTACAGAGACTTGGTTAGGGCAAGAGGATTATGTTGGTTTAAATGAATCAACTCCCTCTGGTTATTTAAACTGTCAAAATCCCAGAAGTTCTGGTCGTGGAGGAGGAGTAGCAACAATTTACCATTCCAAATTACTAGTTAATGTAAAGCAAAAAAACATGTTATAATTCCTTTGAGGGCCTGGTCCTCAGTATTGGGCACTTTAGCAATTTTAGGTTAAACCCAATTTTATTTGCCATAGTTTATCGTCCCCCATCAACCTACTCAGAATTTTTATCCGAATTTGCTGATTTCTTAGCTGATTTAGTGCTGAAATCTGATAGAATAATTATAGTAGAGGACTTTAATATACATGTGGATGTAGATAGTGACTGCCTTAATGTGGCATTTAATTCAATATTAGACTCGATTGGGTTTTCTCAGAAAGTAGGAAATTCTACTCATTACCTCCACCATACATTGGACCTTGTTCTGACATATGGCATAGAAATAGAAAATCTTGTAGTGTCTCCTCATAACCCTGTACTGTCAGACCATTGTCTGATAACCTTTGATTTTACTATTTCTGACTATTTGGCTCCTAAAGAAAAATATTATTACAGTAGATGCCTCTCAGATGATGCTGTTACCAAATTTATGCAGATTGTTTCCTCTATGCCATGTGTCAACACAACGGAAATAAGCTATAGACAGCTTGCTCCTTCTGTAATTGATAACATGGTGGATAGTGTTACAGCTTCTCTGCATCAGACTCTAGACTTGGTGGCCCCCTTAAAAAAGAAAAAGTCTAATCAGAGATTTCTAGCTCCTTGGTTCAACACAGAAACTCATAGCTTAAAACAGAAGACTCGTCAATTAGAAAGAAAATGGCGCTCCACTAATTTAGATGAAATCTATTTAGCTTGGAGAAATCATCTTTTAATCTATAAAAAATCTCTTAGAAAAGCTAGAACGAATTATTATTCTGCATTAATAGAAGAGAACAAGAATAATCCCAGGTTTCTTTTCAGCACTGTAGCCAGGTTGACAAAGAGTCAGGACTCTGTCAATCCTAGCATTCCCTTAGAGCTTACTAGTCAGGACTTTATGAACTTTTTCAATAATAAAGTTTCATCCATCAGAGATAAAATCAATCAGATTCTTCCCACAGTTAACTTAAATACTGTAACTACTACAACTCCTTCAATTGATGTCTGTCTTGATGAGTTTACTCCAATCGTTAGACAAAATAGAAAAAAAAAAGACAAAATAGTTTCCTCATCCAAACCTTCAACTTGTCTTTTAGACCCTATTCCTACCAGGTTATTTAAAGAAGTCTTCCCACTTATTGGTAGCTTTATTCTTCATATAATCAATTCTTCATTAACTTTAGGCTATGTACCGCAGGCTTTTAAAACGGCTGTAATTAAACCCTTACTCAAAAAGCCAATGCTAGATCCAGGAGCTTTAGCTAACTATAGACCAATCTCTAATCTCCCTTTCATTTCAAAAATCTTAGAAAGAGTTGTTGCTACGCAATTATTTGACCACCTGCAGGGAAATGGTTTACTTGAAGAGTTTCAGTCTGGGTTTAGAATCCATCATAGTACTGAAACAGCCTTAGCGAAGGTCACTAACGACCTCCTCATCGCATCTGATAATGGACTGGTTTCTGTACTTGTCCTTTTAGACCTTAGTGCAGCTTTTGATACTATCGATCATAATATTCTACTTGACAGATTAGAACACTATGTTGGACTTAATGGAACTTCGTTGCAATGGTTTAGAGCTTATTTATCTGATAGGTTCCAGTTTGTTCATGTAAATAATGAGTTTTCTTTCAACTCAAAGCTTAGTCATGGAGTTCCACAGGGATCTGTGCTAGGCCCTACTCTTTTTAGTTTATATATGCTTCCGTTAGGCAACATTATTAGAAAGCACTGTATACATTATCATTGTTATGCAGATGACACACAATTATACCTGTCAATGAAGCCAGATGATAGTAATCAATAAGCCAAGTTAGAAGCCTGTCTTAAGGAAATCAAAGCTTGGATGACTTGTAATTTCCTGCTATTAAATTCAGATAAGACTGAAGTCATTCTTGTTGGTCCAAAAAACCTTAGAAATACCTTTCCAAATCAAACTTTCAGTTTGGATGCGGTTACTCTTTCTCTTAATAGCTCTGTGAGGAACCTTGGAATTATTTTTGATCAAAATCTGTCCTTCAATTCACATATTAAATTTGTTTCTAAGACTGCCTTCTATCATTTGCGTAATATTGCCAAGATTAGGAGCATCTTGTCTCAGAGTGATGCTGAGAAACTGATCCACGCTTTTGTTAGCTCGAGATTAGATTATTGTAATTCTTTATTATCAGGCTGTCCTAAAACATCTTTAAAAAGTCTTCAGCTGATCCAAAATGCTGCAGCAAGAGTTTTAACAGGTACTAGAAAGAGAGCTCATATCTCTCCGGTTCTGGCCTCCCTTCATTGGCTTGCCATAGAGTTTAGAATTAAGTTTAAAATCCTTCTTCTTACTTACAAAGCTCTAAACAATCAGGCCCCTTTTTATTTAAAAGATCTGATACTACCGTATTATCCTAACAGAGCACTACGCTCCCAAAATGCAGGATTACTTGTAATACCTAGAATCTCCAAAAGTACAATGGGAGGCAGAGCCTTCAGTTATCAAGCTCCTCTCCTGTGGAACCAGCTGCCAATCTGGATTCGGGAGTCAGACTCGATCTCTGTTTTTAAGAATAGGGCTAAAACCTACGTTTTTGATATAGCCTACAATTAGGGAGGGATCATGTGTTTCTGAACCCTCCCTTAGTTATGCTGCTAATAGGTTTAGTCAGCCGGGGGACCTCCAATAATGCACTGGACCTCACTCCTTTCTTCACTCTCAATGAAATATTTTTTTTTGCTGGTCATTAACATCTGTTTGTTCTCTCCCATAGATTGAGTCCCCATCGTGCTGTTTGCTCTCTACATATCTGTTCTTTTCATCTTCTCTATCCCCTCACCCCCCAGCCAGTCGCAGCAGATGACTGCCCCTCCCTGAGCCTGGTTCTGCTGGAGGTTTCTTCCTGTTAAAAGGGAGTTTTTCCTCTCCACCGTCGCCAAGTGCTTGCTCACAGGGGATCGCCTGATTGCTGGGGTCTTTCTGCAACTGTGGGGGTTCCCCCTACAGTTGATAGTGCTATGAGATGACTGTTGTTGTGAAATGGTGCTATATAAATAAAGTTGAATTGAATTGAATCTTTATTTGCACCACGGGTAGCATTACTGTACATAGACTGCTGTTGTTGTTTTTCATCCTTACTCCTTACATCCTTACATCCTTATCCTTTTCTTATATATTGTGCTTTCTTATATATTGTGCACACAAATAAGAGAGAGAGAAACAGCATTTCAATTCTCCTGTATGTCCTGTACGTATAGAAGTATTGACAAATAAAAATCTGAATCTTTGAATCTTCGGGTCGCGGGGGGTGGGGGGACTGGAGCCTATCCCAGCATCTTTGGGCGAGAGGCAGGGTACACCCTGGACAGATCACCAGTCCCCCATGACCTGAAAAGGATTAAGTGGAAGAAGATGGATGGATGGATAGAATCTTTGAATCTTTTGAAAACATGCCCAAGTCACTAGAGATAAGTGGAAATGGCAACTCGTGTCTGGGTATTCTCACAAAAATCTCATGACACAGTAAAGAAATATGATGGTCAACACTTCCATCTTCCATCAGCTCCCTTTCTGACTGGCTATTTTCATTCATGTAACAATCCACAGAGTGCGTGCTTTTATGTTCTCAGGAATCCCCCACACAGCAGGATATCATCTCATAAATATTCATTATGCTGAAATATTTACAATTTGAGTTTAGAACATCCGTACACTGATCCTAGCAGACTGGATCACTCATAAGACCCCTCACACTACAGGAAAATCAGACAATATAATTAATAGGGCCACCAAGATGATCGGGACTTTCCTTACAATTGTTGGACAAGGAGAATTGGGCCCAAAATTAGCCAGATTATCTTGTGGTCTGTGGTTAGCTTCAGGAGACTGGAGGGATGGCTTTTGTAGATTTACATTAACAATGATTTGGTTAGGTTTTGGAAAGTGTCCATTGTCTGTGTGTAAGTTGTTTGCTGGGACTAGATAAGCAGCAGAAGATGGATGATAGAGGTGTCACCCAGCTTTGACAAAACAACCATGTTTGACCCCCTGAAAACAATAAAAATAAGATGTATTATTTCATACATTGATATTGAAATATTGTGGCAAATCCAACAGAATCTAAGCACAAAAATGAAGTGCTTATAGCTGTCTAGTTGCCAAAAGTTTGAGGATTTGCATGTTAATTTGAGTGTAACCCTCAAGAAGGATTGACAACATTGATGCTGAATGTGTGTGTGAAATAGGGGCTGTTAAAAGTTGGCTGTCTGAAGCAGGTGATGTGTTTGAGTGCAGCATTAAGAGTTATCGTGCTTTGTATTACTCTTATTGCTCTGTGAATACAGTACATGACATTCACATCTTACAGTCTAGGTCTATCCACTCTTGTTTTTGTTTCTCTGTTTGTGAATGTTTTCGAGCGTTTATCATTTCTCTCCGCTATTTCACCCTCTCACTGTCATTACTGCAGTGTTCAAAAGTTCGCTGTCACTGTCACCATGGTAACTGTCATTTCTATGAGACTTGCAGCTGTCTTCTATTCACGTGTCATTGTTTGACTGTTTGTGTCTTTGTGTGAGTGTGTGCGTGTGTTTTACTCTTATATCAGTGTATTCTCATGTTTACGCTTCCTCCTGTCCCTTCTCTGTTGACATCTGCAGGCTGAAAGATCTTGTTCTGTTTCTTGTATTCTATACAGTACTCAGAGAGTACATTCCTCCACCAACCCTTTACTTCTAGATCCAGATTTGTATTTGGATCCACAGTTCTACACACTCGTATCTCCATATGCACCTGGCATTTTTCATCAAGTTCCATGCATAATTTTCCAACAAATTAATAAAAATGTCTATGCATGTATATTTTGCTATGATAAAGAAAGGGACAAAAGAGTTTCTGCGTCCTCTCTAAAATCAAACGGTTTCTTCTGTGACCCAGTCACCATCCCACTACCAAATTTCAATGAAACTGGGTCAGAAGTTTTTGTTTAATCCCACCGACAGAGAAACAGACAAATGCTACTGAAACTTAACCTCTAATAACTGGAACTGCAAGATCATGTTACTGGTAGAAAATATTGTTACAATATAAAGAAAAAATGTTATTTTGAACCATGACTTAACTAGTTTTTAGCTCATTTCAGCAAAGTTGTAAGGAGGTGATGCAAGGGCGCAGCGTCTGTCAGCCGTCCGTCCACATTTCATGGGAATCACTGCTCCTCCTGGGCATTTTTCTCCAATGGTCACCAAACTCACTCACAATGATCCTCAGGTTTGTCTGCATCCAGGTTGAGCTCAAGATCAAGGTCAGAAGATATGGGCATTTATGATTTCGCGAAAATCATTAATTCTCCTGGGCAGTTGCCTCAATGTTTACCAAACTCATGCACAATCATCCTCAAGTGGGTCTGCATCTAGGCTGCGCTCAAGGTCAAGGTCAAGGGTCAGGAGATTTGAGCATTCTCGGGGTGATTTCATCAGGTCAGAATGAGCTACTTCATCAGTGACGATCTGGTCTCTCTGGTTTGTACATATTTAATCAATAGTGGCAACAAAGGTTAAACTTTTCCCAAAAATGTCCTGACTGTTGCTGTTACTAATTTCAGAAACATTGATTATATATTTTATCTCAATACCGTCAATGTAAATGCTGTGTGGGCAAGTTGTACTGCAATTCAATAGAAAAGAGCCTACTTTAGTGTACCAGACCAGACCTTACTGTTTCTATTTATATAACCACCATGGACCAGTCACAGCTTAAATATAGATACTGAGTCTGGATTCTCTTCTTCATCTGAAATGCATGAATAATTGAAGGGGAGCGGAGATGAGGTGGGATTCATTCAGGAGATGGATGGTGCAGGCATAGATTTCCTACCTACATTAGTAGTTTACTGAATGGGATTATGGTGCATTTTGTGCATGCAAGCTCTGTATGAGTCAGGAAAAGTTTGAAGAAGGCCCCAAAAATGGCTTGTTTTAGACTTTTCGATAACCTCAAAGTACATACTGTAGGTTTTTAGGGGCATAATTATATAATGTTGATATAAATATAACCCTTCTGTGGATCACCACCTTATCATGGTGGAAGAGTCTGAGTGCCCAAATGATCCCAGGAGCTATGTTGTCAGGGAAAACTTGGCCCCGGTAGGGTCTCCCAAGGCAAACTGGTCCTGCGTGAATGGCCAGATTAAGAGCGGTCCAGTGGATCTCCATGAAAAACGTTACATCAAGGGCCCAGTGTACCCAAAGGAGGCACATGGGTTCACCCTCCAGTGGGCTGACCACCTGCAGGAGGGATCATGGTGCTCATGGTGCTACAGTATGTGAACTGGGCGGAAGTCTGGGCTACTCTTCCTGGACTGATGCCCCCGCGACCCAGATTCCCAGATAAGCAGTAGCAGATGGATGGATGGAAGATATAAAATAAACTGTCTATAAAAGAATTCAGCTGAAATGACAGTCCATTCCTTTTTTTAAATTAATTGACTTAGCAATTAAAAAGGTGTTACACATGTGAAGTAAAGCATAACTTTGTCTCATTTTGAATACTTCCTGTATTTTTCAGGAAGAATTGCAAGATTTAAAAGCTGTCCACTTAAAAGAAATATAAATTCTAGTATTTGGCTAATTTGGAAGCACTTATAACAAGACTGACTGCCAACAAAGAGATAAGGCATTTTAATCAACAGGTATTACAACCGAAAGTTACATTAAAGGCCCTGCGTTTCCCAAACATATGAAAAATTTGGAGAATATGCTGGCTTACAGCAAATCAGTTATGGGTAAGTTTTGTATAAGTTATAAGCACGCTGAAGAACACTGACGCATGCTGGCATACGGCATTGTACGGTGAGCTACTCTGAAAATTTTCAGGATGCTGAAAATTTTCTAATGTATCCAGTGTATGGCTAAAACGTCCCACGTAAGTAGGGCATAAGTTGTAGGGAAGTTATGCATTTGTTCACACACATTACTTGTAAGCGACTCAGAAGTTACTCATAAGTCAAAATACATTGAGATAAATGTCTAGCATACCTAAAACTTATTTCTAACATATGAGTAACACTCTTTGAACCTATGTGTAACTTACTGAATGGGTTTCTAACTTACAGCTACCCTATAATGGCATGTTGGCAGCGTTGGTTCACAGGAAAAACCTTACAGAGCTCAGCTGCTGCCTACAGTACATACACACACAGTGTTAAACACATGTACCTTTTTGTATAACGGGACCTGTCGGGGATGTGTCCCAGCACTTTCAAGCTATAGGTTAAAGATCCAAATTGCTGTTTAGCCCTCCTTGTCAAGTTTTTTTTTTTTTTTTTTTTTTTTACCTCTGACTGCAGTCTGTACCATCATCTGTCCAGTGCTGTTCTGATAAATATGCCAAAATGTCATGGTGTGACAGGGCCTTTAGCAACCCCTAGTGGGTGTGAAAGTAACTACATTGACTGACTTGATGAAGAGTTATTAATGTAATGCGTTGAAAGCAGACCCCCACCCTAATCCTAGCTCTTATCCACCAAAAAATGTGTGTTTAATTTGTAAAGTAAGTAAATCTCTGACAAAGAGGGGGATTCGCAATGAGGAAGTGGAAGCAAAGACAGATAGAATTTTTTTTAAAGCCACCAGCTAAATTATAATGTCCAACTCTTGCAAGGGAAAGTGATTCTTACTGTTGTCTGTCATTCCACACCATCCTGTGTTATAATTTCAGTGTTTCTGAAATCTGAAAGGTGGTAAAAGATAATGACGCCGCTGTATTCTGAACAGTCCACTGAGTTATTTTGTGAAAATAAGAAAAAATGACCTGTTCTCACAATTTATTTGGAAAAAATAATTGTTTTAAAACCAGTTGTTTTATAACAAGTCACATCCCTAGCCTTAGTAAATCTAAGCTACTTAACTATTAAACAATTAAAATTTCATCACCTTTGCAAACACTTCCACAAAACAGCTCTAGCAAGACTTGAAAAACAAATGTCACTGACCTCAGCAATAGCCACCACTGAAAATGACAAAGTATCCCCAACCTGCTGGCCTAAACTTGATGTCTTCTGCTCTCAAGTGTGGTATGTGTATGTTTCACACTTATTGTTTCGTATATTATTTGGAAAATGCACAAGAGAGGGGAAGAAGAGAGTGCAGGCAGGGTGGAGTGGGTGGAGATGCGCTTTAGGGGTGATTTGTGACACAAGGATAGCAGCTAGAGTGAAAGGGGAGATTTACAAAACAGTAGTGAGACCTGCTATGATGTATGGGTTGGAGACAGTGGCGCTGACAAAAAGACAAGAGGTGGAGCTGGAGGTGGCAGAGTTAAAAATGCTAAGATTCTCACTGGGGGTGACTAGGAGAGAAAGGATTATAAATGACCAGATCAGAGGGACAGCTCAAGTTGAGTGGTTTGGAGACAAAGTAAGAGAGTCAAGGCTGAGATGGTTTGGACAGGTGCAGAGGAGGGATATTGGATACATTGGACAAAGGATGTTGAAGATGGAGCTGCCAGGCAGGAGGAAAAGAGGAAGACCACAGAGAAGATTCATAGATGTAGTGAAGGAGGACAGGGAGAGGGCTGTGTGAGAGAAGAGGGTGCAAGGGATAGGGTGAGATGGAGGCAGATGATCCGCTGTGGTGACCCCTAAAGGGAGAAGCAAAAAGAAGAAGTTTTATACAGTGATATTATACAGCTTTCTGTTTTAACACAACTACCAGTCAAAGCCGTCGTCCATCTAAAATTAATATTTTTAGACTCATTTGTACACAGCCTGTAGACATCAGGCAAAATATTCAATTTTATTCCTTATTTTTGACATTGATTGTGAAACAAATCCAAACTGACTGTTCGCTTGATTTTTCAGCCAGTGATTGCCACTTTTTGTGAATGTGCTTATGTACTCAAACAAGCTTAAGTGCTGATTTATCGTTTTAGACGGAGTTAAAGAGTCTGACATGTACCATAATTCAACTTAATATACTCCAGATGTCATGATTTACACACCTTTATAGAACTTACTCTTTTGTAATCATTGGGAATTGGTATGTGCCTATAGTAAGACACATTCAAGAATACCTGCTGCGCACTGATGTCACACAATCAAGGTCACGTAACGGCAGCATCCCCCGAGGGCAGCCACAACATATAAGTTATTCATTGTGGCAAAGAAGTGGGAGGTTAAGATAAATGAGGCGCTGTTGCTCAAAGTTAAGCACTGATGTACGGTGGGAAGGCTACAGCTGAGCCACTGCAAATTGTGTGTGTGTATTTCAAGCTATCATGCTGGAGGAAATGTGGAAGACACAGTCTCCTCCCGTCTCCATGGAAACCCCATCTCTTTCACAGGAAGGGAGGCAGAGCTGTTCGACATTCAGAAGCAGGAGTGTGAATTATTCCACATTATTTAACACACATTATTACTTGCATGCGACTGACCATTGATACTAACATCCTGAGGAAAATGAAGACGAGCAGTGTGGTTATGTGATGCCTTTCACCCAGTGAAACGCAAGCAAACGATTATGCTGCAAGTAGTCCACACATCTGCAATTGGAGATGCTGTCTGAGTGACTTATTCATGAAGTACCTCTTTCGCTTTTTAAATTCTCATGGTGATATTTAATTTTTTTTTTTTTTTAAACAAATGGCGCCATCGTGTCATTAAAAATAATGCGAAGGACAATCTGGCAAAAAACAGCGAAAACCCCAGACACAGCACTGACACCAAATCTGTACAGATGATTCAAAGCTGGCTGAGCTTTGAACAAGGTACAAAATCAGGGATGGCAAGAAGGAGGAAGAAGGAGACTCTGTCAGACTTGCTTTTCACAAGCAGGTCCACGTAGCCACCTCCTGTCGAGCTTCAAGGGGGTTGTCATGGTGACAGTGGCTGGCAGTCGAGGCAGGGAGAGTGTTGTGTGGTATCCCTGTGGCCTGCGACGTGGCTCAAGGGATAATGGGAAAGCAAGTCAGCTGTGAGTGGATCTAAGTGATCAAGTCAGACCTGGACTCACTCAAGCAGAAACACAGACTGCACACGCTCAGCAAAACATCTTCAGTGTGTTCTTATTTAAGTGTTCAGTGGAAGATTAAGAGGAGACGGTGTCGTTATTATGGAGGTGTGATATATTTCCCTCATTGAGTACTAACAAAGTTAACAGACAACAGTGCCGAGAGTCACAGGTACAGGCGCTTCCACTGCTAAAGTGCCGCGATGTGTGTGTCGCTCCTGTTGCTGCTGATGAGAAAGGTGCCAGTCGGAGCTCCGGGACTCTGGGAGTTCCTGAAATGTCACTTGGGATCCCACCAGAGTGCAGCGTGAGAATCCCAACCTGAGATGCACTCATCCGAGAGTTAGTATACAACTAAATCAATTACATCACCAATCATGATGCACAAATAAAACGCCAGAGTGCAATTCTTGAATACAGACAGAAAGTTCATCACGATATCAGATTTTTCACCACACAATTATCTACTAGAAAATATTGCAATCTACAGTATATCTCTAGAGAATGTGAAAAATGTATGAGAATGATCATGTTTGCAGTCAAACTGATCTTTAACTTTGGTTACTGTGTGTGTTTTTTGGTAAATATTTTATGTATAAATGTGCAAACGCTTACCAAAGAGGTAATTATTCTTAATGGATTTTAACATTAAAAGAAAATTATATCATAACCAGGTCTCTATGCATATCTTTTGCCTCTTACCATATTATTACTGTTTGGAAAGAGTTTGAGGTCAGAGCCATACTTATGTATTCAAGTTCACTGCGTGTTAAGCGGATGGCTACGGTGGTTTTCTTGTGTTCTCATGGTAGCCTGGCATGTTTCCGAGAGGGGATTTGGAATCATTTGGCAGCACAGGTCTACCACTCCAACACCATTAGAGTTTCACTTCCACTGGCAGTGTTGCCAGATTTTGCACAACAAACAGGCAACTCAGTCCATGAAAACAAGCCTAAAACAAGAAAAGAAAAGAAAAAAGGAAAATGTGTATATTTACAAGAAAAAGTTGCAAATTTACGAGAAAATAGATGTAAATTTGCAAGAAAAACTCACCCATTTATTAGAAAAAGGTTGCAAATTTACAAGAAAAAATTGCAGGTTTAAGATGGAAAAAATTGCAGACTTGTGTAGTAGTAGTAGATTAGTTTATTTGACAGGGACAGTGCAATAAACATAGACAATTAATCAAAGACAATCAATCTGATGTGTTGCACATAGAGTGTATAGCTATTAGCTAATTTGCAACTCTTGTCCCTGGATGGGCTTTAGAAAAAAGAATCAAGATAAAAATATACACAATAACCACATACATCAATGCAGAAAAATTATAAATACACAATTATAAATATTATAAATATTATAAATACACAAATATAACAGCCTGACTCACCTTTAACATAAATATTATAAATACACAAATATAACAGCCTGACTCACATTTAACACATATAACATAACTCACATTTGCCTATTTCAGGCCTTCCTCCCTCCGTCACTCACTATAAACAAACACATTTATTCCTTCCCTTCATTCACTCTCACTTTGCAGACAAATAATTCATACATGAGTACATTCTTGTTTATTTTTCAGCCAGTTTTTAACATTTTTAGTGAATGTTTTAAAGTCCGTTATTATTTTAATTTCATTTGGCATTGTGTTCCAGATGTGACTGCCCTTTATAGAGAAAGCTGTTTGTCCAAATGTGGTTCTGCGGTGGAATATTTTACAGTTATTGTTAACAGAACTCCTGGTGGCTCTGCTGCTGTGCTGTCTTTGGACGAAACCAGCAAGTGGCTCGGGTGCTGATTTATGGAAACATTTGAACGTTAATTTCAGAAGACAGAGGTCAATGAAGCTCTCAAAACTCAATAGGTTGTATTTTTTTAAAACATTACAGTGATGCCACCTAATGGGCTTTTTGTCCAAGATTTTTAGGGTTTGATTATATAATGAACCTATATGTCTTATTGTGGAAGGGGCTGCTTGAGCCCAGACTGTCAAACAGTATGATATATGAGAAAAAACCATAGAATGCATATACAGTGCAGCTGCTTCGTAAGGTATGTAATATCTAATTAATTTAAAGCAGTTCAGATTTTTTTTTACTGTTTTTGAAATTTTCTTTATATGAAGATTAAATTTGAGTTGAGGATCTAGTACAATGCCAAGGTATTTGAATTCTGTAGCTAAACTGATGTCATGATCATGTATATTAACTTTAAAATGTTGCAGGTTACATTTTTTGATTGAAAAGCACATTGAGACTGTTTTCTGAAGGTTCAGCAATAGATGGTTCTTGAGGAGCCACTCTTGGACATCAACCATACTTGTAGACAGTACATCTGCAGCCTGTGCTGGAGTCTTGGCAGCTGTGTAAATAACTGCATCATCTGCATAAAGTTGGCATGTTGCAGCTGAGCAGTGTAACGGCAAGTCATTAATAAAAATGCTGAAAAGTAAAGGACCAAGAATGGACCCTTGTGGGATACCCATGCGGTTGTTTAAAAATGAGGATTTATCCTGGTGAACTTTTACACACTGTTCTCTATTCTGGAGATAAGATGCAAACCATTCTAATGTATTTGGGGAGAAGTTAAAAGATACCATTTTGGATAAAAGCAAACTGTGGTTTACAGTATCGAAAGCCTTTTTGAGATCTAGAAAAACAGCTCCTACCACATTACCCCTGTCCAAGGACTGTTTGACGTTTTCAATAAGGCAACAATTTGCTGTTTCTGTTGAGTATCCTGGTCTAAAACCAAATTGATGTGGATGAAGAAGTTGACTGTCTTGTAAGTAGTCTATCAGCTGTGTAGCTACAACTTTTTCAAGAACCTTAGATAGGACTGGTAAGATAGAGATTGGGCGGTAATTGCATATATCGTCTTTACTGCCTGATTTATGAACTGGTATGACGACAGCTTTTTTCCAGCCAGATGGAAATGTACTAGACCTAATGGAGAGATTAATGAGATGAGTCAGTGGTTTGATTAATATTTTGCTGTGCATTTTGAGAAAGGAGGTGCTCATATTGTAGATATCACTAGTTTTTGAGTTTGACAGTGTTTTAACAATACCAGCAATTAACTTCTCATTTACCTCATCGATGTGAAAAGTATCTGTTGGGAGTATGGAATTTGTGTTGTAGAGCACATTTGGCAGCACAAAAATTTTTGTTAAGTCTTCCACAGAGCCCACAAAGTGTGAATTAAATTCATTTGCCAAAGTAGCCTTGTCACTGACGGTCTTGCCATTGATTCTAAAGAAGAGAAAAAAGTTGCAAATTTATGAGAAAAAAGATGCAAATTTACAAGAAAAACTCACAAATTTACAAGAAATAAGTTGCAAATTTAAGATATAAAAAGTTAATTTACAAAAAAATTGTATTACAAAGAGATGCAGTAAATTCATGAGAAAAAAGTTATAAATTTATGAGAAAAGCTGCACATTTTAAAGAAAAAAATGCATTTACACTTAGCATTGCTGCTTCAAATGCACTTTAATCAGTGATGTAACATGATATTGAAAAGTCTGTGTTGATTTGAGGGGACAATTGTCTGTTTTTTTCCAAGTTGGGAGGGACACGTCCCCGTTGATTTACGTCTATGACATGCTGAAAAATAGTTTAAAAAGTCACCAAGCTATCCATACGATTTGAGAAACTAAGTGCATACAACAAGTTTTAATAAAACCTAACCACTCATTCAGCAACAATAGAGCATAGCATGGTGGTTTGAGTTAATGAGGGAAATTGCGCTGTTTGCTTGTAGCCAAAGCATTAAATCTGAGAACAAAAAGTCTGATGAGACCTTAGTATTCTGTGGATAGTGCTGTTCAAAACGGCCATGCTCGATCTTATAGTGACACATATTTTTTCTGTCCATTCGTCTGTGAGTTTTCAGTTTTCATGATCAGTCTTTGCATTTTTACTAGTGCTAACTTTGAAAGCAGCATCTCATGAAGCTGCTAGTGGTAATCAGATGCTGCATTTGAAAGACAGAGAGAACACACACACACACACACACACACACACGGGTGATGGGCACGCTCACACACAATCTAGGTCTCGTCTGAGGCTCAAGTTGGCAAGCACAGTAAGCAGGCATAATTTGTGGTCAGGTCTAGATGCGGACCTTAGTCTGGACTTTGAGGAGTCCGACTGTCCAGAATGGACATCGAAATATTCTGAGTTTATGTTCTACTTTATATTCTTTATTAGCTGATAACTGAGAGTCATGATCATGTGTACGAATAAAACACATGAAGCTCAACTTTATATCCTTGTTGCATGAGCACAAATGGACTCCACAGGGACAAAACCAGCAATACAAATAACATTTCACTACTGTATACAACATGCAATAATCTGAACTGCTGTATTACGGGAAAAAAGGCTGACAGTGAAGCAAACAAGAACAGAAAGAATTTTATAAGAAGGATTTTTTCCCTGTTAGGGATCTAAGCTGCCAATCCATCCATTGATTTTCATGATGCTTATCCAGTTCAGGTTTGCAGAAAGCTGGAGTGTATCCCAGCTGTCATCAGTCGAGCGGTGGATCTGCCCTGAAAGAACACCCGAGTCAACACAGAGGCAGACAACCACACCTTTGGGCAAGGTTCCCAGGCCCTATCAGGGAATCTTAACTGCACAGCCCCCCCCAAATGTATACCTATCTAGGTGATAGAAGTAGTTTTTTGTTTATCAGTAGTGCTTGCATGCTTCAGATTGCATGTTTAAGTGTCAAAATATGTTGGATTTATATCGGATGAGTTAGTCCTTCATACCAGTTATGGCTAGGGCATCCTCTCACAGCTCAACGAAGGATGGTGTAACCTAGTCCTAAAGACAGTGCTCTGTGTGTGTGTGTGTGTGTGTGTGTGTGTGTGTGTGTGTGTGTGTGTGTGTGTGTGTCAGCAGAGCAATACAACGCGTTATGAGAGTGTGATCTGATTTAGCAACACAGTGGGATTTCCTGTCAATCTGCTCCTTCCTTCTATCTCTTGCAGTCATGTCTTTTCCTTTTCATCTATCCCCCCTTCCATTTATTGTGCTACCAAGGAGCACTCACCAGTAGTTGCTGTTATTTTAGTGTCTAAGTAAACCACGAAAGACATGGTTGTGGCCATTATTAACGTCTGTTTTGCTATTGGGGCCTCTACAGGTCCACTGGGAGTCTAAAAATAGCCTGTAATGATACTGGTGTCATTGGAATCCCTTTTGGAGCTACATTCGACATTTTTTATGACCTCTGTTGGCCTGCGGTCTCCTCTATCTGCTCTGAGAGGTTTTATTTTAGATTTGGAGTTTGTAGGCTTCAAGAAATTAGAGCCCCGTGACATTAAGCAACTGAGGAAAGAAAGAGCTAAAGTCAAGGTGAGCAGGGTTAGAGAGTGCAGTCAGTGTGTGGAGATAGGGCCAATGGGGACATAGGCCAGTGGGAAATGTCCAGGGTGTCCTACTGGAACTTAAACTCGTAATCAGAACATTACACAGCAGTGCTCCCGGGCCTTCATTAGCAACCATTTTATTAGCTTCTCAATCCTATTACCCTCTGACCTTATTTTGTCCTGCTGTTCGGCAGCTATAATCTCCAGTGTCTTAAAGTTTCAGATTTTATTAGCATACAGTTGTATTGCGTTTGACACCCAATTTTACTATGACGTCACGTGTTTACAAACATAAAGTGACACAAAGCAGTGCACCATGTTGCAGATTTACTGCTACAAATAATTTTCTTTTTTAATGGCATCAACATTTTCCCTGTCACCTGTCTTCTACTTCTCATCTGTGTTGCCTGTGTCAGCTCAACCCTTATTCTCTGGTCCCAGCACCTCTGTGCTCTTCTAGGGTTTGGTTCAAACTGTTTTTTTCTCCAGGGCAGGGGAAGAGGAGCACGGAGGAAAAAAAAAAATAAACAGCCAGGGTCATTATTCATGTCTGCCACGATGCTATGGCAACAGTGTCCTCTTGCTCTCATTGGTCCTTTGGTGAGGTTGTCTTTTGAGCCGTCACTTTTACTCTTGGGAGGCCGATTTGTGAGACGGTTGTCAAGACGGTCACTGTCAATCACCTTGTATCGGCCGTTACCTCCTACCCGTTTCAGTATGGCTTAATTTTATCTGGACTTTCTATAGGTAAGGCCTGTGTCAAGTTCTCGTCTTCAAACTTTGTCTGTTTATTTGGAGCCAAGACTGTTTATTTACCCAGTGGATTTGGCTCACTGGGTTTTGTTTAAGGAAGTAATCTCAGTGAAAATAATAATTTCTTACACAATTAAAGTAGATATTTTGAATATGCCTCATGCCTACACTACATTGTGGTCTGAACTGCTGGTACTCACATTTACAGGCAGGTTTTTAACTATTCTCTGGTTTATTTCATCACGTAACATCCTAACCTCTTGCGTGTGGGCTATTGCCAAAACAAGCTCAGTGTTCTAGCTGCAGCCTCCTACTCATCCTCCAAGTTGTGCTGTTTGGAGCTGGAGTCATTTAGGGTTAATAAAACAAATACAGAGCATAGTTCATGAGGTAAAGAATAGATCCTCTCATATCTCATTAGCTTCACTTTGAAGGCTCCCACAAGGATGCCTTCAGATAGGATTATACATGCAGTTTAAGTTGTCAGTAATCAGAATCTGTTTTATCAGAGGGTGTGTTACTTTTTGATAAATACGCACAATATGAGCTGCTGGATTGTGTCGCCTGTGTGACTCATTTCCACTCAGGTCAGGCAGGAGCTGCTCATTTTTTATCACAGCATTACGGTCGCCAAAGACCTGCTGGATTTGTGCTCTTCAGCTCCAATTTTAGAGGGAAGCTGATGACTTTTTGCAAAGCTGTTATCAGTGGAATGTGCACAGGGTTAGCCAGTGTTTGAACAGAATATTTTTACAACAGTTATGAAGTAGAACCATTAAAATTATTTAATACTCATAGTCCAAATGCAATCTAAAGAACTGCTATCTTTAAAGTAGCTCTTTCAAATCCCACATGCTGTTATTTGTAAAACTGTGTACAGTAGTTTAGATCTCCAATCACTGACGTTATCATACTGGAGGCAGGATGAAGCTTTGGTCCATCAACTCGCAGATTTGGTCTGTGTGCTCCACTTTGCCTGTTCTGGATCCACCTTCAACACATTCCCAGTTTTGATCTATGGGACCTCTATAATATAATTTAGTTGTCACTGAAAAAGAACCTACTTGATAAGTCTCTATTCGTACAATCCATGGCTTTTCCATATAAGATACTGCGTTTCTTAGCATCTCTGATGAGTATCGTTCATATTAAGATTTTTGCATATGAGTGTATAAATGAATAGATTTTATCATCATTGTTTGTCTTTTTTCAGCACCATCCACACTTCCACGTACTGTGATATCCAATACAGCCATGGACAAAATTGTTGGTACCCCTCTGTTAATGAAAGAAAAACCCACAACGGTCACAGAAATAACTTGAATCTGACAAAAGTGGTAATGAATAAAAATTCTATGAAAATTAACCAATGAAAATCAGACAATGCTTTTGAATTGTGGATCAACAGAATTACTGTAAAAAACAAACTCATGAAACAGGCCTGCACAAAAAAATGATGGTACCCCTAGAAAAGATTGAAAATAATGTGACCATAGGGACATGTTCAACCAAGATGTGTCCACTAATTAACATCACAGGTGTCTACAAACTTGTAATCAGTCAGTCAGCCTATTTAAAGGGTGACAAGTAGTCACTGTGCTGTTTGGTGACATGGTGTGTACCACACTAAACATGGACCAGAGGAAGCAAAGGAGAGAGTTGTCTCAGGAGATTAGAAAGAAAATTATAGACAAGCATGTTAAAGGTAAAGGCTATAAGATCATCTCCAAGCAGCTTGATGTTCCTGTGACTACAGTTGCACATATTATTCAGAAATTTAAGATCCATGGGACTGTTGCCAACCTCCCTGGACGTGGCTGCAGGAGGAGACGGATAATACGAATGGTAACAAAAGAGCGCAGAACAACCTCTAAACACATTCATGGTGAACTCCAAGGTCAAGGTACAGTGTCAGATTGCACCATCCGTCGTTGTTTGAGCCAAAGTGGACTTCATGGGAGACATCCAAGGAGGACACCACCGTTGAAAACAAATCATAAAAAAGCCAGACTGGAATTTGCCAAACTGCATGTTGACAAGCCACAAAGCTTCTGGGAGAATGTCCTATGGACAGACGAGACAAAACTGGAACTTTTTGGCAAGGCACATCAGCTCTATGTTCACAGACGCAAAAATGAAGCATACCAAGAAAAGAACACTGTCCCTACTGTGAAACATGGAGGAGGTTCTGTTATGTTCTGGGGATGCTATGCTGCATCTGGCACAGGGTGTCTTGAATCTGTGCAGGGTACAATGAAATCTCAAGACTATCAAGGTATTCTAGAGAGAAATGTGCTGCCCAATGTCAGACAGCTTGGTCTTAGTTGCAGGTCATGGGTCTTGCAACAGGATAATGACCCAAAACACACAGCTAAAAACACCCAAGAATGACTAAGAGTGAAACATTGGACTATTCTAAAGTGGCCTTCTGTGAGCCCTGATCTAAATCCTATTGAACATCTGTGGAAGGAGCTGAAACATACCGTCTGGAGAAGGCACTCTTCAAACCTGAGACAACTGGAGCAGTTTGCTCATGAGGAGTGGGCCAAAATACCTGCTGAGAGGTGCAGAAGTCTCTGACAGTTACAGAAATCGTTTGATTGCAGTGATTGCCTCAAAAGGTTGTGCAACAAAATATTAAGTTAAAGGTACCATCATTTTTGTCCAGGCCTGTTTCGTGAGTTTGTTTTTTTAAAATAATTCTGTTGAACCACAATTCAAAAGCATTGTCTGATTTTCATTGGTTAATTTTCATAGAATTTTTATTTATTACCACTTTTGTCAGATTCAAGTTATTTCTGTGACCATTGTGGGTTTTTCTTTCATTAACAGAGGGGTACCAACAATTTTGTTCACGTGTGTAGGTTCCAAGAGTGTGTATTTGCCATTATTAGGAAGCCATGTCTATCATGTCTCACCCGATAGCCATATTAACATTATAGTATTATTAGATAGTGATATCCACAGATAGGAACCAAAAATGTTAAGAAAAACATACCGTACAGTCCATAACTCTCCACTATGCTGACTTTGTGCCAGTAAACACCCTGACATGGTTGTGACCAGTGGCAGACTGTGTATTTTACAACTAGGCCTTCAGTGGTGATCTACCCGATTTAAGTGCCGTTCATACCAAGCACCATAAAAATAGCCTTTAGGGCCATCCACACAAAGCATGTTAAAGAAAACTTTAACTATGAAATTATAGTTTAAAAAATCTTTACCTTTTCACTGTGGAGCTCCATTTCTCTGTGCACTTGTTCATTGAGCTGCAGATCCACTCTTGTTTCCCCAAAGGTTTAAAAGTACTGTTGCTTGTAAGTGTGCGGCTGATGGATGTGCTTTGGTGCCTCGCTGCTGCCTTGGTTAAGGCCCTGTCACACCTAGACAATTTAGGCAGTGTTTATAAAAAGTATGAAAAATTTGGAGAATACGCTGGGGTACGTCAAATCAGTTATGGCTGTCTACGTTAAAAGCACGCTGAAGAACGCTGAAGCACGCTGGTATACGGCGTTGTTCGCCAAGCTTCTCTGAAAATTAATTTTCAGCATGCTGAAAATTTTCCGACGTATCCAGTGTATGGTTGATACGTCCCACATGCAAAGAACAAATGGTGTATTTGCAGCATTGGTTCACAGGAAAAACCCATACAGAGCTCTGCCTGCAGCGTATACACGCACAGAGCTAAACTAACTAACTAACTAACTAACTTGCACTTATATAGCGCTTTTCTAGTCACAAAGACCACTCAAAGCGCTTTCATTAATACTAACCCTCTATTCTAAAGGCCTATAGGAAACAGATATCTAGGGACAATTTAGAACAGCCAATTAACCTAACCTGCATGTTTTTTGGCATGTGGGAGGAAACCGGAGAAATCCCGGAGTAAACCCACGCAACACGGGGAGAACATGCAAACTCCACACAGATCACTGTTGGTCGGGGGCTGGGATCGAACCCACGATCCCACGATCCCCACAATCCCCCGGCCAAGGGTAAACTGTGCTGCCGCAGTGCTAACCACTGCGCCACCGTGCAGCCGTGTAAACGCACGTACTTGTTCATATAACGGGACCTGTCAGGGTTTTTTTACATTTGACTGAAGTGTGTACGATCATCTGTCCAGTGTTGTTCTGATAGATATGCCAAAATGTCAGAACACCGGAGGAGGTGGATCCAATCAGCTGATCGCCTGAAGGACAGAGTGCAGCTGTTTACTTTGCTGTTGGCTGTGTCTCCCAGCAAAAGCACACTCCATGTATTTCTTGTTTTGTTTTGTTTTCACTTTATTGAAAATAAACTTTTTTATCGCCATCAGTTCGCATACCTTTGAGCCACGTTGTGACAACTGTTATCTGATGTTCCTGATGTGTCACATCAGCTATTGTTGGCATGACTGACCTGACTGATTTGACAGCTCTGCCAGGTTGGTCACACCCCCCCACTGTGGTCTCTGGAGGGGAGAATAATCTCAGTTGAACAGAGATGATTTCTCCCACACTTTGGATTCATGGATCGGGAGGCAACGGCAGTTTGGCATGACTGTGCTATGCAGAAGTTAGACTATTGTTGCACATAAATTGTGAATGTCTGCAACACGCTAAGCATTAGTTGATTTAACTTGCTTATAAGTTACTAATATGTTATGTATATGTCCAAGTCGTTATGGATACGTGATGCATATGGCCAGAAGTGAAAATTTCAGCGTATCCCAGCGGTTTAGACCAATTTTTATACGTTTGGTGAACACTGCCTAAATCATCATGGTGTGACAGTAGACAGCTCAAGTTTGCAAACCCTGTCTGGCTTCAAGTGACTTTGTGACTTCCGGCGCCACACGAGTTGGCTGCCTTTTTGCAACAGTGGATCAATTTCTTCCTATTTCTATTTACTATCTGGCTCTCTTGCTAATCTTTCGGATCCAGCGACACCTTTATTCCATCCAGACACGTAGATCGCCCAAATGTCTCCTGAGCCAGCGGACGGAGCCACTGTTTCTTGCAGGAGGCAGTACAATAGAGACCAGCTGTTAACACTTAACCGGCCCACGATGCTAACGCAAAAACTCGACATACCGGGAGAAATAAGACGGAAACGGTGTGGATGTTGAGCTGGAGTAAGACGGCGGGTGAGGAATATAAGGTACAGACCCGTCCTCCCATCCGTTATTATGGGGAATGTTTGATCGCTACTCAATAAGACTGATGAGCTAGTGGCTATCTCCCGCTACGAGAGTGTGTACAGAGAGAGTAGTTTGATGTTGTTTACCGAGACGTGGCTAACAGAACTAGCAACAGATGCTAACATCAAACTGGAGGGTTTCCACACAATACAGGCAGACCGGACACCAGACAGTGGGAAGGCAAGAGGCGGGGGAGTGATAATGTATGTCAATAACAACTGGTGCAGACCGGGACATATCACGGTTAAGGAACAGCACTGCAGCAAAGACATCGAGTTGCTAGCTGTTAGCATGCGGCCTACCTATCTCCCGAGGGAATACTCACACGTGATCTGCATTGTTATTTATGCAAATCCGACGGCGAATGCTGGGACAGCGCGTGACGTCATCCACTCAGTAACTGGCAGGCTGCAGACAGAACACCCAGATGCTCTTCTCCTCATCTCAGGTGATTTCAACCATATTTCACTGTCCCCCATTCTGCCCACGTTCACCCAGTATGTCACATGCCACACTAGAGACAATAAAACACTGGATTTATTCTATGCAAATACTAAGGAGGCGTACACCTCATCACCACTCCCCCCACTTGGGAGATCGGATCACAACTTGGTTCATCTCCTGCCGATGTACAAACCCCTAGTATACAGACAACCTCCGGTCATGCGCACAGTGAAGTTATGGTCTGAGGAGACAATGGACGCTCTAAAGGACTGTCTTGAAACCACTGCCTGGGAGCAGCTCTGCGATCCACATGGTGAGGACATCGATGGCCTCACTCACACCATCACGGACTACATCAGCTTCTATGTGGACAACACCGTACCCACCAAGACCATACAGTGTTGCTCAAACAACAAACCCTGGATCAACCCTGAGATAAAAACACTTCTGAGAGAGAAGAAGAGGATCTTCAGGTTGGGGAACAGGGAGATGCTGAAGTCCGTACAGAGGGAGCTGAGGAGGAAGATCAGAGAAGGCAAGGACAGCTTCAGGAAGAAGATGGAGGACAAGCTGCAACAGAGTGACATCGGCGGGGTCTGGAGAAACCTTAAAACCATCTCTGGGCTCCAGAATATCTCCCCCCAGGCCACGGGGGGGGGGGGGGTAGGTGAACATTCTGAACCTGTTTTTTAATAGGTTTGACCAACCGCCCTCCCCCCCAACTGCACAACAACCACTGCTGCCTCTAAAGTCATCGAGACCTGCTGTCCACTCCCCACTCTACCAACACCCCCCAACTCCTAGCACACAGCCCCCCAACCTGACCCTCACTAAGACCCAGGTGAGGATGGAGCTGAGGAAGATCAAGGCGAGGAAGGCCTCGGGACCGGACGGCATCAGTGCGAAGCTCCTCAAGTCTTGTGCAGACCAGCTGTGTGGGATTGTGGAGCACATCTTCAACCTGAGCCTGAAGCTGGGGAGGGTACCACAGTTGTGGAAAACATCTTGTGTGGTACCTGTACCAAAGACTTCCCACCCCAAAGATCTAAACAGCTACAGACCAGTGGCCCTGACGTCTCACATGATGAAGACCTTGGAGAGACTGCTCCTTGCTCACCTCCGCCCCCTGGTGGGACCAGCGATGGATCCACTCCAGTTCGCCTACCAGCATGGCATGGGGTGGAGGATGCAGTGATCTTCCTCCTTCACCATTCTCTGTCCCACCTGGAGAAGCCTGGGAATGCGGTGAGGATCATGTTCTTTGACTTCTCCAGTGCTTTCAACACCATCCAACCGATGATCCTAAGGGACAAGTTGCTGTGCGCAGGGGTGGACCAGCACCTGTCATCATGGATCCTGGACTACCTCAGTAACCAGCCACAGTTTGTGAGAACCCGAGATTGTGTGTCCGACACGATCATCAGTAGCACGGGGGCCCCCCAGGGAACGGTTTGGGCTCCCTTCCTGTTCACCTTTTATACTGCGGACTTCTCACATAACATCTCCAAAGGAGATGAAGCTGAGTACAGAGGACTTATCCAGGACTTCGTGGACTGGTGCCATCAGAACTGCCTCCAGATCAACGCGAGGAAAACTAAGGAGCTGGTGGTGGACTGCCGCAGGCAAGGACAACCCCTCACAGCACCAGTAAACATACAGAGAACAGACATTGAGATGGTGACATCCTACAAGTACCTTGGTGTTCATCTGAACAATAAACTAGACTGGTCACACAATACCGACGCACTCTACAAGAAGGGATAGCGCAGGCTGTTCCTACTGAGGAGGCTCAGGTCTTTTGGTGTACAAGGGGTGCTGCTGAAGACATTCTATGACACGGTGGTGACATCAGCCATCACTTTTGGAGTGGTCTGCTGGGGCAACGGCATTACAGCAGCCGATAGGAAGAGACTGAACAAACTGATCAAGGAAGCTAGATCTGTCCTGGGGAAATGCCTTGACCCAGTGGAGGAGATAGGAGAGAGAAGGATGGTGGCTAAACTGTCATCTCTGCTGGAGTCCGAGTCCCATCCTATGCAGAACATACTGAACGCACTGAGGAGCTCATTTAGCAGTAGACTACATCATCCTAGGTGCGCACCCGAGAGGTTTCGCAGGTCCTTCCTACCTATGGCTGTCAGACTGTATAACCTAAGCAGGGCTGCTTGCAGAGATAGCAAAAAAAAATGACGACCTAATAGTATTGAATGCAAAAGACACAACAGACTTACACAAATGGTCCCCTCCAGTATACAACTAGGACAATATCAGTCGCTACGGAGGGTGACAATACGTATGGGTACATATTCATGCTATGTAGGACAATTAAGTAGACGGTTATGCTGTTTATTCCATCTTGCTACAATGCTCCGCACTTTGTATATACACTATCGTTCAAAAGTTTGGGGTCACCTCAGACAATTTTGTGTTTTCCATGAAAAGTCACACTTTTATTTACCACCATGAGTTGTAAAATGAATAGAAAATATAGTCAAGACATTGACAAGGTTAGAAATAATGATTTGTATTTGAAATAATAATTTTTTCCTTCAAACTTTGCTTTCGTCAAAGAATCCTCCATTTGCAGCAATTACAGCATTGCAGACCTAACATGATTGCACAAGGGTTTTCTAATCATCCATTAGCCTTCTGACGCAATGAGCAAACACATTGTACCATTAGAACACTGGAGTGATAGTTGCTGGAAATGGGCCTCTATACACCTATGTAGATATTGCACCAAAAACCAGACATTTGCAGCTAGAATAGTCATTTACCACATTAGCAATGTATAGAGTATTTCTGATTAGTTTAAAGTTATCTTCATTGAAAAAAGTGCTTTTCTTTCAAAAATAAGGAAATTTCTAAGTGACCCCAAACTTTTGAAAGGTAGTGTATATTTATATATTTATGTGATGACTGTTGTTGTGAAATGGCGCTATATAAATAAAGCTGAATTGAATGGAATTGAATGTGTGCGTATGTATATTCACTGCTCTTATTTTTATTTTTCTTATCTTCTTAATTATTGCTCTGAGTGTTGCTATCCCTGTGCTGTTGCAATCCTGGAATTTCTCCATTGTGGGACTAATAAAGGCTTATCTTATCTTATCTTAAGTGTCTACTCGATCAGTTGCAAACAACAGGAATTCCCAGCAAGATAATTTGCAGCACTCCTCGGAGCCTGTAATCCAAGGATACTGCTCGTTATTAATATGGAAGTGACGGACAAATCCTTTCCCTGGCTGAGACGGGCCTGCTAGCTTTGGAGATGGCTGACGCCTCTTTACAATGACCAGTTTTTCTTGAAATGTCCGTCTGGAAAATTGATTTTGTAAAATACCAGTGACCAAATCAATTTCCTCTCCCCTGTCAGCCATTGTGGGTGGAAAAACAGTTATTATATTTAAACAGATACAGTATATTGTAGCTGCTTAAGCAAGTCCTTGCACTGGCATTTTACTAGCCAGGATCCTCTGCATTGTGGGTGGAGGAGTCTAACCATCCAATCAAAAGACGTGAAAATGCCAACGTTCTCTGATGCCTTCTATGCGTACCCCTGGATGTACAGAAGCCATCTGATTGGTTAAAGCAACAGGATAGGTTTAACAGTTAATTTAACCTACAGAGCTCACTGTTAATTCCCGAAGGCCCAAGGCAAACTTGCTTGACCCTGGCAACACAGATGGCTGAAATATGATTGGACAAAAAAACTCTAACATGCATTACACTACTGGAAGAGGTGCGACCAAGATAAAAACTACAAAATGAAGAGAATAGACTATTGGGAATAATTTAATACATACTCATGGAACAAATATGAGAATGTAGGTTGTAAATGTAATTCTGATACTGTTTAGGCCAGCAGAGAAGGCTTTTCTGGCCCTGAGGGTCCACCACTGGTTGTGACACATAATACCACATGCTTCTTGAGTATTTAGGTTTTAAATTTTTAAAACAATTTCTGAATCCACACTAAAATGCTTGTAACTATCAGCTCACCATCTAAGGTTTTCAGTGTGTGAGGCCTTACACATTCTAAGGCTACAGAAGGATACATATTATCTACACTTACAGAAACTTTGTTGCGGATCATCATGAATGGCATTTCCATACCAGATCAGGTGAGGCCCAGGTTAACAATGACTCCCACTGGTGCTGTGAACCAACAGGGTGCCGGTGGAAAGTGCGCTACTTTTGGTCAAAGACCAAGGAAAAGAAGTGGGGGAAGGCATGTTTGGAGGCATAAGAGAGAAAACAAAAGGAAGGGTTGTGGAGGTAAGAGTAGGAACTTTAAATGTAGGGACTATGACTGTTTAAAGGGAGCAAGCTGGCTGATATGATGGAGAGAAGGAAGGTGGATAGACTGTGTGTACACAAAACCAGACAAATGTGAAGCAAGGCCAGGAACACTGGAGGTGGATTTAAACTGTTCTACCATGATGTAGATAGGAAGAGAAATGGAGTATGGGTGATCTTGAAGGAAGAGCATGTGGAGAGTATCCAGGAGGTGAAGAGGGAGTCAGACAGGATCATGAGTTCATGAGGGAGAGAGTGATAATTGGAGTGGATTTTAATGGATATGTTGGTGAAGAGAACAGAGGCCATGAGGAGGTGCTGGGCATAGGTATGGTGTTAGAGAGAAATATGGAAGGACAGATGGCTGTGGATTTCGCAAAAAGGACTGAAATGGCTGTGGTGAACACATATTTCAAGAAGAGGAAAACAGGATGACTTACTAGAGTAAAGCAAGGTGCATGCAGGTGGATCTTATGCAGAAGGAGCAATCTGAAAGAGATAGGAGACGGATAGGAGACTGCAAAGTATAGGGTGGGATGTAGACTGATGATTTGCTGTGGTGACCCCTAAAGGGAGCAGCAGAAAGAAGAACATCTGGCTGTTTGTTGTGTAAAAAAAAGACAAAAAACACCAGTGTTTCAAGGGGGAAATCTACACAGCTGTAAGACGGCCGGGCCACAGCTGCTGTGTGACTTCTATCCATCTGACTTGACTTTGACCCCTGTGTTACATAGTTATATTGATACCTTTATTGGTGAAGTGCGGTGTAGTGGTGCCTACTTCCGTTTCCACCACTACACTGCCCCTATAAATATCAGCGGGCATCTGGGTTTGGCCTCTTTGCTGATGCCCCTGCCTGGTGGCTGTATTGTGTGTGGTTACCCCAATAAAGCTAAGTTTGACTGTGCACCTGGCCTCGTCATTATAAGGTATTTCCAGACATAACATTTTGGCGACAACATTATGGGCTGTGACCTGTTTAATGGACTGGGGTTCACCATTAGAGACGATGCTGGGAAAAAGTGGACTGGTTGTGGCTGGCAGAACCATCCGGTTCCGGTGGCGCAGGATGACATGGTGTGGGGGGAGGATTTGTCTTGCACCACAGCGGTAAAAGCAGGACCAGCCTTACTCAGGTTCAACACAGGAGGGTCTCAGCGCCGGCGCTCAGGACACCTTGGACAAAGGTACCGAGCATGACAGCAAAGCACCTGTGTCGATGAGTGACGCTGACGAGCGAGCCTCAGCTTCCTCCGGAGCTCGGCCGCAGTGGGCCGGAGGATCTGGAGCTTCAACAGCAACTGCCGCAACAGCTTTACAAAGAGTTGGGGCCAAACCAATAGGCGCTGAGGGACCCAGTGCTGATCAACAACACTGATCAACAACACTGCAGGCCGAGCAAAGCTCCCCTGAGGGTTACAGACCTGGTTCGGGTTCGTGGGGAGAGACGTCCATGGCGGGTGTGGGCCAAACGACAGTCGGAGGGTCACCAGGAGCAGCTGCACATCGTGGCCAAGCGGGGCACAGCCTACTTCCAGCTGTTGGACGGCTCCTGGAAACACGCCAATGAGCTGCTCAGGAGGAGGCTTCAGATGGTGGGTCCGGATGAGAGAGGTGCTCAATGGTGAAGAGAAGAGGCGCTCTCGTCTGTGAGGTCAGCTACGATCCTGGAGACATGCTGCTTCCAGGGGCGGGTCTACTGAGGGGCTGCCTGGGGCCTCTCACAAGCCAGGTCTATCCCTTCCTGCCAGGAGGACAGTAGAGTGAGTTTATGTATTTATATATATATATTAAAAAAAAGAGAAGAAAGAAGAGTTCAGACATCGGGTGTTTACATGTTTCCAGGTGTTTTGAAAATATAGTATTAATAATGAAAATGTTGTAGTGTTCATAAGTTTGCATGTGTTAAAAAAAAAAGAGAGAGTTCTAATGTTCATATGTTTGTATGTTGTTCTGGGATTATTTTATGTATTGTTGTTTGTGGTATGGCAGCACCATTGCCCTGGACCGCAAACGCCTGCAGAGAGTGGTGAAGACAGCGGAGAAGATCATCAGGACTCCACTCCTCTCTCGCAAAGCATCTACCACCGCAGAGTCCAAAGGAGAGCTGACGCCATCCCCCAGGACCCCACCCACCCCCAGCACAGATTGTTCACACTTCTACCCTCAGGCCAGAGGTACAGAAGTGTGAAATACAGCACAGCCAGACTGAAAAACTCCTTCTTTCCCACTGCCATCAGACTCCTGAACAAATAACAACTCCCAAAACTCCGCAACACAGCTTTGCATATAGGAACTCACACACCGGCTGCTAAATTTGCACACTGCTCACCTGTACAGAAAATATAATCTCACCCGTCTGATGTCCATATCATCTCTGCTGCTAATTATCATCTCTGCTCCTATTTATCTTGTACAGTCTACTGGCACTATCGTTACAGAGAAATTAGCACCGGGTGCTAATTTGTAATTTATAATTATATACTGTTCACTGCAAAATGCTCATTTGCACACTGTACATAGGTTTATGCCATCTCAGGTTCACATCTTCTCTGATATCAATATACCACTACCACTATAGTCATCCAGTGAATTTTCAGTTTCATTCCTCCTCTTTGACTGCATCAACTGCTTTAACTGTCCAAACTGCCTAATGTGTATTATTAGTACTCATTAGTATTAGTATTTAGTATCAAGGCATGCTTAGGAGTCCTAATTGCATAACTGTGTGTTGGTGTGTGTGTTATTAGCATCCATTAGTATTAGGATTGAGTTATTATGTAATTGTGTTATTACCTTATTAGTATCGTTGTGTACCTATTACCTTGGCATTCGTTCGGAGAGCAAAGTAAGAATTTCATTGCTCAGGAAATGTAGCATTTCTTAATTGTGCACAAGATAATAAAGCCTTTGAATCTTGAGCCTTTAGTTTAGGAAGCATGGCAATAATTTTAGTTTATGAATGGACTTTCTTTTATTTAATTTACAGGTGGAAGAATAACCCATCTTGCCGTGTGGGGTGGGACGGTAGTCCACCCCCACCCCCCCAAGCTTAGGTTTGTTGTGTGAATGTGATAGGCCCTTTTAGTGATTTCAGTTTTAGTTTTCTTAGTGTGTGATTCGGGTCCTAAATTGCAGAGGGCCTTAATTGTGTGGTGATCCCGAGTTCGGTTCTGCACCAGGCTTGGGTCTCTTGTTTATTTTTCCTTTCTTCCATGTGTGGATTTAATTCCGTTTTCGTTATAATGTCTGTGCTTTTATTTTGACAGCACTGTGGCAGGACTTCCTGCTGTCAGATCTGCTCATAACCTGTCACGGCTGTCTGCACTTTGTAATTACGTTTGCTCCACACCTGTCTGTAGTTCTGGTTTCTGTTCCCTATTTAAGATCGCCAGCTAGACTTAGTCTTGGCTGCGATCTCGCCAACGATGACTGGAGTCCCTACTCCCGGCTCCAGTCTCCTTTCTGCGTTTGGTTCTGTCTTCGCCTCATCCCTTGTAAGTGTTCATTCTGTAGCATCGGGTTCCACCCTCACTACTCTCATGTATAGGTCTTTGTGTTCATTATTTGTGTGCAACATTTAGTGTATGTGTTTTGCCCCACGTGGCTCTTTATTTTGTGTTCTATTAATAAACAAGCAAACTCTCTGTTGGCATCTGGCGCCTCATTTATGCCCGGAAAGGGGCAAACACGACAAATTGTGTGTGTGTGTTTTGGACTTTTCTACAGGGGGGGAATGTTATATAGTTACATTGATACTTTTATTGGTGAAGTGTGGTGTAGTGGCGGCCACTTCCGTTTCCGCCACTACACCGACCCTATAAATATCAGTGGGCATCTGGGTTCGGCCTCTTTGCCGATGCCCCTGCCTGGTGGCTGTATTGTGTGTGGTTACCCCAGTAAACCTAAGTTCGACTGTGCACCTGGCCTCGTCATTACAAGGTATTTCCAGACATAACACCCTGTGACTGACAAAACTCTGTCTCATTATCAGAGGCCAGTCAGTTTTATGGGGCACAGCAAGCCACACCTCCTCATACATCATGCCAAGTATATATGGAAATACATGTGAATGGATAGCACAGGATTGATAATTGTTGGTTTAGCGGCCATTACTTTTAAGGTTTATACAAGTTACACTTCCTTTTTTGTTTTGTAAGATATCAGGTCTTTTAAGTAGTTGTATGACATTTTTTATGTAATTAATTAATTTATTCTGAATTTTTTATTTCATCTGCTTACTGTTGCCAGTTCACCTGAGCTGAGTTTGGTGTGATATTACATGCTGAAATTCAGTGAAACTGTTTCTCAGGTATTTCTCATACTGTATCAACACCATCACTTGTTCAGATCAAATGGGCTCAAGACAGAGGAATAATAAACTTCAAAGCAAACACGTTTTTTCATTTACACAGAGACTACAGGTCGATAAGGGAGCTGTCATAATGTGCAGGTGTACGTATTTGCTTGTTAACATGATTCGTGGAGTGTGGGTGGGGTAGTGCAGTAGTATGCATGTTTGCGTGTGTTTCAGGGTGCTGTTTTTGGACAGACTTCCCAGTTCTTTGTTCTCTGTCATATGACTCATCAGCATCACGGAGTACAGTAAATTATGGGACATTCTGCTCCTATGTGGCTATTGCATCAACATTTTTAAGTCATAGCGGTGTCAAGTAACAGGAACTGAGAGGTTTCTCCTCTCTATACTGTAAATCTGGAGAGGCCATTAGAGGAAAAACGGGGCAAAATAGCATGGGGATAATGTTTTACTGCAATTCTGCTATTACACAGGCAGCACAGGAGACTTTTCATCTAACATTCAATTAGTCACTGATTTGGTGGACAGTGAGAAGGTTAAGCAGCGTGTGAAAATTGTAGACTCATCCAAATTATCAGAGAATGCAAAATTAAGTTTGGCAGAAAGAGTTCAAGATCATAGTTTTTAATATACGGTACATTTATAATATACAGTATGTGATGAAGAAAATCAGCTTGTCCTGTTTTCATATACAGTATCTTGATGAGAAAAGAAAAAAAAATGTACCCATCAAGTAGAACCCAGTTGTTTTTTGATCAAACTACACTTTGGCATATTGGAGAAAATACGCCCCAGCTAAGATGCCAAACATTCTAATGCTTTTGTTTGTGCTTATGAGTAGCTAAACATTATCATCCACTCAAACACATTTGCTCATGTGGGTAAGCTTGATAAGTGAGTTATTAATAAATAAGTGGTTCAAGTCAGTCGAATCCATTAGCTGTCAGCCAATCACACACTCAGTCAGGCATTTACTGAAAGGCTTATTTAGAAGGTAAGGCTATTAGTATTGTCTCCTATAGGGTTTTAATTGTCAGAAAATTAAATTCATGCTTAAGGTGTTATATAAAACAGTGTGCAATAGCAATAAACACATGAGGATGCTTTTTATCATGCCAAAGACAGTTGAAAAATAAAAAAATAAAAACCATTTTCTTTCTTTCTTTGTAGCCTACCTTTTTGAAAATTTCAGCTGCTAAATTATTAACTTATAAAATGTAATTGCCATATAGCAGCAAAACAAGGAGCCCTCTTTATATTTGCTCCATTTCTGGTTGATGTCAAGAAGGCAACTGCAGGGCAAAGCACCATGCGTGGAAATCCAAAATCCTTGGTGGGCATGTGCAACGTAGCTTTGTTGTCAGGATAAGCCATGATTCACTCACTTTAAAGGTTCTTGCGAGGGATCAAAGCTTTTATGAAGGTAACAGAGCTCACCATAGATTGCTTTAGGGGTTGTGGACACAAAAGCGTTTTCATTAACACTGGAAAGGAAGATCTGTGTGCACATGTCAACGTTACTGAAAGCAACACACATCGACTCACCCAAAGTGTGAAAAACTGCTGTTGTAATTAAGTAACTACAGTACAGTCAACTATATGTAACTATATAGATGGCAGTGCGACTTTTTTACAGCACTGCATACAACTTCCTGTCAACCATCGATCATGTGCTGAACTGTTAAAATAGTGGTTGTTAGTGAAAAGTAAACTCATATTCAGCAATGACACCATTTATTTCTCACCTTGACTGTTTTCAGAGACATGTTTTTGCTGTTTAGTTTTGAAGATATGAGAAAGTTTAACATCCTGGCACCTGTCTTGGATGGGGATGAACTAACTTATGAACTTATGTACTAACTTGAACAGACCGCCTTCCAGAAGACGTGTCAACCAATGAGGTGCAGCTCTTGTATGTTGTAATGGTGATGTTAGCATCATAGGCACATGAATGGGGTGTGACTGACATATATACAGCAGGGAAAATAAGTATTGAACACGTAAACATTTTTCTCATGAAACATATTTCTGATGGAGCCACTGACCTGAGATTTTCACCGGATATCAGTTAACAACCCAAATAATACATACATACAAAGAAATCAAGGCAGCTGTGTTCACAAAGCAAGTTATATTTAATAAAGTGGAATGACACAGGGAATAAGTATTGAGCATACTTGGTGAAATTCATTTAATATTTAGTAGAAAAGCCTGTGTTGGTAATAACAGCTTCCAGATGCCTCCTGTATGGAGAAACTCGGCACAGGCATTGCTCAGGAGTGATTTTAGCTCAATCTTCAACACAAACTGTCAAATCTTGAAAATTATGTGGGTGTCTTCTATGAACTCTGATCTTCAGTTTGTTCCATAGATTTCCAATTGGATTCAGGTCAGGTGGCTGACTGGGCCATTCTAGCAGCTTTATTTTCCTTCTCTGGAGCCAGCTGAGAGTTTCCTTGGCTGTGTGTTTGGGATCATTGTCTTGCTGAAATGTCCACCCTCGTTTCATCTTCAGTATCATGGCAGATGGCAACAGGTTCTTATCAAGGATGTCTCTGTACATTTGTCCATTCATCTTTCCTTCAGTTATATGGTCTGTCTGTACCATGTACAGAAAAACACCCCCACACCATGCTGTTCCTACCTCCAAACTTCACTGTTGGCATGGTGTTTTGGGCTGATGCGCAGTTCCATTTCTCCTCCAAACATGCTGTGTGTTGTAGCATCCAAAAAGTTCAATTTTGGTCTCATCTGACCAGACTATATTCTCCCAGTTCTCCCAGTATTTTACTGGCTTGCCAAATTGTTGTGCAGCAAACTTTAAACGAGCTTCAACTGTCATGGCTGCCAATCATCCGCACCTGCGCACACACCTGCTCTTCATCCTGGCCTGGCTATTTATACTGTGAGGCCCTGAGATCGGTGCGGAGTCGTCTGTCTCCTTCCTACGAGACCTGTACTCGCTATCTCCACGTCGAGCTTCCTAGCCTCGTCGATTTTCCTGTCCAGCTCTTCGTCTACTGGACTCATCGTTACCCTGCATCCAAGTAAGCATCCATCTATTCCTCTCACCTTTCTGAGTCCCCTGTGCACAGGCGGAGATCCGTGGCAGCGGACTCCTTTCCACCTGGCGGCGGACTCATCTGCTCAGTCTCACCTGCCCACATCATCTCCTACGGGTCTGCTGGCACTGTCCTCCTAGCCGGAGCTGCTGAGCTTAACTTGTGCTCCACCTCTCCACTGCAAACAGTAAGCGCTGAACTTTCTGGTGCATTCCCTGCTAGGGTAGGCTCTAACTCTCCCTGTTTTTCCATAGGGTTGCCAGGTTGCACGGTGCTCTGCTTGCCCCAACTGATTCGTCATCCCATTACATACATCTACAGATATGTATACACGCATCCACACACTCTCACTATATTCAACAAAATGTTAATTGTGTTATTCTCGAGTCGTGTCTGCTCTTTGGGTCTGAAACCATGCCAGTACGACTCCACCATAACAACCCAGCAGACAGCGGTTTAGCGCGCAAGGTTAACAACTTATAGGCTCGAGGTGACCAGTTAGCCTACCAACAACAGATTATTCTCACGCAGCTAGCTCAGGTTACTGACCGATTGAATCGCCTGGTTAGCCCACAGGCTTTCCCTTCGGCTCCCATTAGCTCCTCTGCTCCCGCTAGCACTGCCACTAGCCAGGCTACACCGGGTCCCCCGTCACGGCTTACTCCCGTCCCAACTCCCACCCGTTTTTGTGGCAAATTAGGAGAAGCTAAGGGATTCCTCATGTAATGTGACATTGTGTTTCAGCAGGTGGCGGGGGATTTTCCCACTGACCATAGCCGAATAGGTTATGTGATTAATTTGTTAGAGGGGCGGGCTTTAGCTTGGGCATACACCGTTATGGCTAGGGCTAATTATGCTTCCCTAACCTACACAGAGTTTGTTAGCGAGTTTAAAGAGATGTTTGACCACTCCGACCGGGATGGTGTGCTTACCTCCCGGTTGTTGAATCTAAAGCAAGGGGCTAGAGCCGTTACCGATTATGCCGTGGACTTCCAGGTGGTGGCCACGGAGGTGGGGTGGGAAGATGCTTCATTATGCAGCATCTTCATTAGGAGCCTGTGTCCTAGCCTGCGGGATGAGTTAGCCTGCCTAGATAAGCCCACTAGCTTAACTAGGCGGCCGAGTGTAAAACTTCCAGTCGCTCGGGTGGTCAGTCCCACCGCTCCCTACAGCCCCCCCGTTGGCTCTACCCTCCGCTGATTCCCCGGATAATCCGGAACCTATGTGATGGGTGGGTTCAAGTTGTCACTGGTGGAGAAACAGCGCCGCCGGGAGTTGGGATTGTGCCTTTACTGCGGGAGCAAGGAGCATGAGATTGAGTCATGTCCCATACAGCCAAAAGGGGGAGTCCGTGCGTCACAGTAGGGGGACTCACGGACTTGCCTCGTAATAATCCCCTCTCCCGTTTTCTGATTCCCATTCACTTCAGTTATAATCACAGGGAGATAACCACACATGCACTCATTGATTCGGGGGCTGAGCAGAGCTTTATTTCTAGGGAACTGGCAACCCAGTTGGGGCTTCCCGTTCAGTTACTGGAGACCCCCTTAAGACTTATTGCCCTGTCTAAAGTCCCCTTGGCCACGGTCTCCCACCGGACCGCCCCAGTGTCAGTAATTGTATCAGGCAATCATCAGGAAGAGCTAAGACTATATGTATTGCCGGTTTCATTCTCCCCGGTTATTCTCGGCTATCCCTGGCTTCGTCTCCATAATCCTTTGATTGACTGGCGTTCTGGGAGTGTCTTAGTCTGGAGCTCCTTCTGTTTGAGTGCTTGTTTAAAGTCCACTGCGTGCTCGCCATCCGTGCCTCTGGGTGTCCCTGTCTGTCCTCCTCCCAATTTGTCTAAAGTTCTACCCAAATATTATGACTTAGGGGCTGCATTCAGTAAGACCCAGGCCCTTTCTCTTCCCCCTCACCACCCGTATGACTGTGCGATCAATCTCCGAGCCGGAGCTCCGCTGCCATCTAGTAGACTCTACAACCTGTCTGTCCCAGAGCGAGCAGCAATGGAAATGTACACCAAGGAGTCTTTAAGCTCAGGCATAATCCAGTCATCATCCTCGGCGGTGGGGACGGGGTTTTTTTTTTCATCGGCAAGAAGGATGGCTCGCTGAGGCCGTGTATTGACTTTCGGGAGCTGAATAATATAACCATCAAAGACAAATACACTCTCCCACTCATTAACTCCACTTTTGACTCCCTCCAGGGGGCCTCCTGGTTTACTAAGTTGGACCTGCGCAACGCCTATCATCTGGTGCGGATCCGGGAGGGTGATGAATGGAAGATGGCGTTCCGGACCCCTAGTGGGCATTTTGAGTATCTGGTCATGCCGTTCGGGCTGACCAATGCCCCTGCCGTCTTCCAGCGGTTGATTAATGATGTGCTGAGGGATTTTCTGGGCATGTTTGTATTTGTCTACCTGGACGATATTCTTATTTTTTCTCAGTCCCTGGATGAGCATTGAGTACACGTGAGGCAGGTACTGCAGCGACTGTTGGAGAATAAACTATTTGTGAAGGCCGAAAAGTGTGAGTTTCATGTCTCCCGGACGTCCTTCCTCAGATTTATAATCGCCCACAACGAGATCATCCCCGACCCGGCTAAGGTAAAAGCGGTGGTAGAGCGGCCCATTCTGTCATCCAGAAAGCAGCTCCAGCGGTTCCTGGGGTTTGCTAACTTCTACTGCCACTTCATTCAAAACTACAGTCTCATTGCTCCTCCCCTGACCAGTCTGACCTCTCCCAAGGTGCCCTTTCAGTGGACTGAGGAGGCAGCTGCGACCTTTGCTCATCTGAAGGACAGGTTCTCATCCTCCCCTATATTGACGCAAGTGGATCCCGCTCTCCAATGTCTGGTGGAGGTGGACGCATCGGACTCGGGGGTTGGAGCCGTCCTATCCCAGTGCTCCCCGGCTGATGGCAAGATACAGCCCTGTGCGTTCTTCTCCCGTCGCCTATCCCCGGCTAAGCGCAATTATGACATCGGCGACAGGGAGCTCTTGGCTGTCAAGCTCGCATTGGAAGAGTGCCGTCACTGGCTGGAGGGCGCTCCCCAGCCGTTCGTCGTTTGGACTGACCATAACTGCTCTTCATCCTGGCCTGGCTATTTATACCGTGAGGCCCTGAGATCGGTGCGGAGTCGTCTGTCTCCTTCCTACGAGACCTGTACTCGCCATCTCCACGTCGAGCTCCCTAGCCTCGTCGATTTTCCTGTCCAGCTCTTCGTCTACTGGACTCATCGTTACCCTGCATCCAAGTAAGCATCCATCTATTCCTCTCACCTTTCTGAGTCCCCTGTGCACAGGCGGAGATCCATGGCGGCGGACTCCTTTCCACCTGGCGGCGGACTCATCTGCTCAGTCTCACCTGCCCACATCATCTCCTACAGGTCTGCTGGCACTGTCCTCCTGGCCGGAGCTGCTGAGCTTAACCTGTGCTCCGCCTCTCCACTGCAAACAGTAAGCGCTGAACTTTCTGGTGCATTCCCTGCTATGGTAGCCTCTAACTCGCCCTCTGTTTTCCTGTTTTTTGCCAGGTTGCACGGTGCTCTGCTCGCCCCAGCTGATTCATCATCTCATTACATACATCTACAGATGCGCATACACGCATCCACACACTCTCACTATATTCAATAAAAGGTTAATTGTGTTATTCTCGAGTCGTGTCTGCTCTTTGGGTCAGAAACCATGTCATCAACATGCTTTTTCTTCAGCAATGGAGTCTTGCAAGGTGGGCGGCCATGTCAGTTGACTGTATTACTTATTGTTTTCTTTGAAACAGAAGTACCTGCTAACTCCATGTCTTTCTGGAGCTCTCCACCAGTGGTCTTTGGCGCTTGGATGACTCTTCTGATAATTCTTTTGACTCCTTTGTCAGAAATCTTGCAAGGAGCTCCTGGTCATGGCGGGTCTATGGTAAAATAATGTTCTTTCCACTATGGAATGATGGCTCCAACAGTACTCACTGGAACATTTAGCAGTCTAGAAATGCACCTGTAACCAATGCCATCATTATGTTTTGCAACAATAAGGTTGCAAAGGTGTAGAGAGAGCGCTTTGCTTCTACCCATCATGAGTTCTTTGTGGTGTAACAGTCAGCGCTTTTTCTCAGCTCTTTTAGATAGATAGATAGATAGATAGATAGATAGATAGATAGATAGATAGATAGATAGATAGATAGATACTTTATTTCGAACAAAAAAGTATAACAAAAACAAAACAAATGACAAATGCAATAAAGTAACAGTATACAGTGTTCAAAAGGGAGAAGGAAGAAGTGAACACTTATTAATTCCATCTCCTCTTTTCTGTAAATACACCCATGTGAATTATATACAAATTACCACATTTAAGACCCCAAGTAAACAATTTACTGTATTTTGTACATATCAACATTAACACCCATCCATCCTAATATACATTGATGTCCATACATCAAAACCAGCCTCAAACAACACAGATATACACAGTGCTGTCCCACCCACCATTCCATAGTGTCCCATAGTGTCCCAGAGTGAGCATAGTGAATCGTACATCTAAATACTACCCTTCTAACATATATCCTTTCAGCAAATAATGTTTATACCTCTTTTTGAATTGAATTCTCTTTGTACATAGTTTCAGTTCCAGCTTCAGACTGTTCCACAAATCCACCCCACAGACAGATATGCACATACTTTTCTTGGTTGTTCGTATCTTGGGTTTTGTAAAGTTTAAGTCTCCTCTCAAATTATGATCATTGTCTCTTTTTTTAAATATTTTTTGTATATTAGTTGGGAGTTGATTATTAATTGCCCTGTACATTACTTGTGCTGTCTTAAATTTAACTAAATTGATGAACTTTATGACATGTGACTTTAAAAACAACGAACTGGTATGGTCTCTATATCCTACATTATTTATTATCCTTATAGCTCCTTTTTGTAATGTGCATATTTACTGTAGGTTGGTCTTGTAGGTGTTTCCCCAGACTTCTACACAGTAGTTAAGATAAGGTAGAAACAGTGAATTGTACAGTAAGACCAATGATTTATAGTCCAAGATGTGTCTTGTCTTCCCCAGTATGCCTATACATTTTGCTAACTTGGCCCGGATGTGACTGATGTGAGGTTTCCAGCAGATTTTATTGTCTAGCGTCACCCCCAGAAACTTATTTTCCTGTATTGTTTCTATTCTGGTATCATCTATCGTTACCATTATTTCATGATCTATTTTATAATTTCCAAACAACATAATCTTTGGTTTTTTTAGATTTAGAGATCATTTATTTTTGTTGAACCACTGTGTTAACTCTTTCATTTCAGTTGTGACCACCTCTAAAACCTGCTGCAAATTCTCACCAGTGTAAAGGATATTTGTGTCATCCGCAAACAAAATAAATTTCAGAATTTTTGATACTTGGCATATGTCATTTATATACAAAATAAAGAGTTTGGGTCCCAAAACTGACCCCTGGGGCACACCACAAGTGATGTCCATGAAGGGTGATTTGTGCTCACCAATTTGTACAAATTGTTGTCTGTTACTTATATAACTTTCCACCCAACTCAGTCCTACCCCTCTTATCCCATACCTTTCCAGTTTCCTTAGTAGTATTCTGTGGTCAATGGTGTCAAAAGCTTTCTTTAAATCTATAAATACTCCTACAGCAACCTTTTTTTATCTACACTATCGTTCAAAAGTTTGGGGTCACCCAGACAATTATTTTGTGTTTTCCATGAAAAGTCACACTTATTTACCACCATGAGTTGTAAAATGAATAGAAAATATAGTCAAGACATTGACAAGGTTAGAAATAATGATTTGTATTTGAAATAATAATTTTTTCCTTCAAACTTTGCTTTCGTCAAAGAATCCTCCATTTGCAGCAATTACAGCATTGTACACCTAACATGATTGCACAAGGGTTTTCTAATCATCCATTAGCCTTCTGACGCAATGAGCAAACACATTGTACCATTAGAACACTGGAGTGATAGTTGCTGGAAATTGGCCTCTATACACCTATCTAGATATTGCACCAAAAACCAGACATTTGCAGCTAGAGTAGTCATTTACCACATTAGCAATGTATAGAGTGTATTTCTGATTAGTTTAAAGTTATCTTCATTGAAAAAAGTGCTTTTCTTTCAAAAATAAGGAAATTTCTAAGTGACCCCAAACTTTTGAACGGTAGTGTATACAACTAGTAATTTCTTCTATAAGTTCAATCAGTGCCAAATATATAGATTTATCTGCTCTAAAACCATACTGGCTCTCTGTAAGGAGGTTGTGTTTTTCAATGAAATCATCCAGTCTCTTAGTGAAGATTTTTTCAAGTATTTTGGAGAATTGTGAGAGTAAAGAGACTGGCCTGTAATTTGTGAAACAATGACTGTCTCCTGTTTTGTATAGAGGTATTACTTTTGCTATTTTCCTTTTGTTTGGAAATTTACCAGTTTGAAATGACAGGTTACAGATGTGGGTGAGTGGCTTAACAATTCCTTCAATTACTTTTTTCACTATTGTCATGTCAATTTCATTCCAGTCCGTTGATTTTTTGTTCTTAAATTTACTCACAGTCTCAATAATTTCCTTTTCAGTAACTGCACCCAAAAAGATTGTGTTTGGATTTCTATCTATTTTTCTTCATGTGTTCAATACTTACTCCCTGTGTCATTCCACTTTATTGAATATAACTTGTTTTAAAACACAGTTGCCTTGATTTCTTTGTATGTGTGGATTACTTGTGTTGTTACTGATATCTGGTGAAAATCTCAGGTCAATGGCTCCATCAGAAATGTGTTTAATGAGAAAAATGTTTACATGTTCAATACTTATTTCCCCCACTGTATGTACTGCTGGCTGTTTTCTCCTATGCACATGAAGGAGGAAAATGGTCCCCTTGTCCTTTTAAACAAATAGCAAACATTTCAAAAGTTGCATGGACTCACACAAAACTTTGCTATCCCGTGCTAATATGCCACAAGCACTTAGGCATCAACATCTAATGTGCTTTCATATATTTATTAAATTATTTTTAGTTCAGAGCTAATAAGGTGTCTCGGGAATGGCAATTTCTGTTTGTACCATATTGTCCAGTCCTAATGTAGGCTACCTCATTTAACCTAATGCTATTCTCACTCTCTCTTTTTTTCAGATATTGGCCATCATCTCCATCCTATTCATTGTGCTTTCCACCATTGCGCTGTCTCTGAACACCCTTCCAGAACTACAGGACACAGATGAGTTCGGACAGTCCACAGACAATCCACAACTGGCCCATGTGGAAGCTGTGTGCATTGCTTGGTTTACCATGGAATACCTGCTCCGTTTCCTCTCCTCTCCAAATAAATGGAAGTTCTTTAAGGGTCCTCTGAATGTCATTGACTTGTTGGCCATACTACCTTACTACGTCACCATTTTCCTGACAGAGTCTAACAAGAGTGTGTTGCAATTTCAGAATGTCCGGCGAGTGGTTCAGATTTTTCGGATCATGCGCATCTTACGTATTCTAAAGCTGGCTCGTCACTCCACAGGTCTTCAGTCTCTAGGCTTTACACTGAGGAGGAGTTACAATGAGTTGGGCCTGCTTATTCTTTTCCTAGCTATGGGCATAATGATCTTCTCCAGTCTGGTATTTTTTGCTGAGAAGGATGAGGAAGATACAAAGTTCAAAAGCATCCCAGCTTCATTTTGGTGGGCGACAATTACCATGACTACTGTTGGCTATGGAGATATCTACCCAAAAACTCTCTTGGGAAAAATTGTTGGGGGATTATGCTGCATAGCTGGAGTGCTTGTGATTGCCCTACCAATTCCCATTATTGTAAATAACTTTTCTGAATTCTATAAGGAGCAAAAGAGACAAGAAAAGGCGCTTAAACGAAGAGAAGCTCTGGAAAGGGCTAAGAGAAACGGCAGTATTGTCTCAATGAACTTGAAAGAGGCATTTGCTCGTAGTGCAGAATTGATGGACATAGTGATAGAAAAGAGTGAGAGGCCTCATGACAACCACCTATCCCCAAGTCGCTGGAAATGGACCCCTAAGAGGGCTGCTTCAGAGACAAGCTCAAATCGCTCCTTGAATGGCCAGGAGCTAGGATCTCCCAGCAAGGCCAGAGTCACAAGTCCGCAAAGGTTGAATGTTCAGAAGCTAGAAGAGATGTACAATCAGATGGCAAAGACCCAGTCACAACCCAACCTTAATGCTAAAGACAGGAGCTCCAGAGTTGGTAGGCAGAGAGACGAGATAGAACTGGGAGCAATCCAGGATCATGGACCATCAGTTCTAGGAACCAGAGAAGGACTGGGGGACATGAAAAGCTTGTCCAGTATTGACAGCTACATTAGTTGTGCAACTGACTTCCAGGAAAATCCCCGTTTCTCCCAAAGTCCAGCAGTGGACCTTGGTCCTCAGGAGAGCACACGCTTCTCATACACTTCAGCTACAGGTTTGCCCCAAAATGCCAGTGCAAAAACAAGCCTGAAAACTACAGGGGACCGTGAGCCCATGATGACTGCTTTACCTGTTACAAAGTCCTCATGTTCAGACAATACAAGAAAATTCTTCTTTTCCGGAAACTCCGCAAAAGGTCTTATTCCCAAAGGAGGGTGTCGCAGTGACGGGGAGTCGGGGCCATCCCCTCTTTCAGACAGCTCAGTTGTCTCCGATCATTCTCTGTTAAGCCCTGAAACATCTGTCTACACTACTGCTAGCAGCAGGACCCCACCAAAGTCTCCAGAAGGCACTGCCTTGACCCCTTCTGTCTTCACATTCCATGACTCCTCCATCAGCAAGTACATTGACGCTGATACAGATGATGATGAGCACCTCCGAGACGTCTCTGACACCAGTCCCTCAGATCATCTACTGGCTAGTGCAAGCCCGAAACGCAGCATTAACATAAACTACCAGAGAAGCACTAACCATTTAGAAGCAGCCCAGAAAATACTGGGCCAGAATTGTCTGTTCCCCATTGAAGGGATTCGTGGGGTAGCTCATGAGAATCACATAGGACCTGAGACGGCACGTAGACCGAAGTTTGAAAGGGGCCGTCAAAATACTCTGGATAAAAACCTATGAGGTACAAGTGAGGTGGAATCCAAAACGAAGCTGAGGACAGAGTGTTTGTGATATAGACACCTGTTGAGCTAAAACACTCTATAAGCAAGGGACTAAGGAAAAGGGGAGCAACTAAATGGTCACAGTGAAACATGTCACAAATTACTTGAGCCTCCCATTGGGCAATAAGCTCTGGGTGAACAACTATGGCAATTACTCTGGGAGAAAAATATTTGTAGAGTGGAGAATGTCACTGCCCATCCTTCAGCTCTTTCCAGTGAGAGATATTCCACTCCCACAAAAAAGAGCACCCCCAAGTAGTCAAAGAGCCTATTCATAGGTATGGAGTCATCAGAGAAATGTGGTTTTAACAGATATAAACCCAACCAAATGATGGTCTTTGTTGCAGCAAGGGTTATCTCTATATTCTCCAGGGTAAAATCCCTACAGCCCACTTTCCCATTACTGAGTCCCAGCTGATTTAGTAGTCTCGGAGATACAGGAGAGGACCTAGAAGCCTATAAGCTACTTACTTGTGCCCTCCATTCCCAAACCTGGCCTTAGTCATTTACATTTGTAGGGGTGTGTGTGTGTGTGTGTGTGTGTGTGTGTGTGTGTGTGTGTGTGTGTGTGTGTGTGTGTGCTGCTGTGAGAGAGTGTGAACATTTATGAGTGATCAAATGTTAATTCATGTGCACTCACTCTTGAGATTGTCTAGCCTGAAATATTTTTATATAGATAAGAGAAAGTAATTTATAGAATTAAATGATTTTTTTTTCTGGTTTGCTGTGTCATAACCATATTTGAAGAGTAAACCTGAGGGGTTCAGTGTTGGGGTACAGAGGCTGCAGTTATCAGACGCTCCAGCTAATCATCAGTCATGGAAATGGCCAATCTTTTTTAAACATTCTTCTGCCGTGTCATGTAAACGTCTTGGTGAAAATGGGTGACACTTTAAAATCTCTGCCAATGGAGAGTGTCTTAGCTTCTTTGTTATTTAATTATAGTGGAGGACCAAGTGTTTTTGACATGGGCTAACAAGGCAATGAGAAGTAATTACATAACTTGATTCTTACATAAAGAGCACATTTATGAAGCATGCATGCATCCGATGCATCCAATATACAAAACACAATGAGCTGCTTGTCCATAATATAAAAACATATATTTATATATATTATATGTATGGCAGTCCAACAATATTTTATGTTCACAGATTCTAGCGACAATTGTTGAGCATGCATTAACCTTTCTTTGACCAACATCAAAGCCGCCAAAGTGATCACACATGCATGGATCATACATGTATAAGAAACTATCACTCTCTACTTTGTTCTTTACTAAAATAAACTATATCACTGAACACCACCAGGGTAAGCTTGCAATTCATCAGTTGCAAATGCATGCACAATCCCACACATTTAACAAAGACTTGCATAAAGATACATTCAGATATTGAAGACAATTTTCGGGAGTCATAGATGCATTTGGTTTCCATGGTGATAGCAGTTACTCTAAAAGGATGACAGCAGCAATGATTTGTTAATTGGAATTTGAAAGATCTGCTCACAAGGATACAACAAGAACATGCATATAAACACAGATCTGAACTCACGAACTGACATGTTCAAGCTTGCTTATGTTTCAGAAATCAGTAGCACTCCGTAAACACTAAAAATTATGTTTTAGCTTCTATTGTACAGTCTGTTTACACTGCCACATAATTTAAAAAGAAACAGCCTCTTTACGCTTTTGAAACATGGAAAAAAATACTTCACCTTTTTCATTCAGTTTAGATAGTGAAGAAACACAAATGTCCATTATTATTAATAGCAATCTCAAAATAAGTTTTACTTCACATTGATACAGTTCATAATAACATCACTGCTAGCTAATTGCTGAAAATGGAAAGAAATGATTGAAGTCCAAGAGCAGTCTAATTTTAAAATGCAGTAGGGAAAAAATCAAGGTAAATGAATCACTTTCGTAAAGGTAGTCACTCAAAAACCAAGTCCAGGTGACTGAAACACATCTTGTTTTGTTTTTTGTTTTTTTGGTGCTGTGGTTAAAAGTCTAATCACAAATCCTGATTCCATTTCCTGTTTTAATCACAGAATTGAACCATTTCATATTGCTCTCCCATAGTGAGAGGAGCTGAGGTGTGAAAGGAATAGCAATGACTGTGAGAAGCAGAGGGAAGAGTGTGTGTGTGTGTGTGTGTGTGTGTGTGTGTGTGTGTGTGTGTGTGTGTGTGTGTGTGTGTGTGTGTGTGTGTGTGTGTGTGGCTGCTGTAAAGCCGGGGCATTAGAGCAGTGTGACTGCTGCTTAATGGAAAAGAATGAAGTGTTGCCAATATGAATATACATGTCAGGGGAATTATGCTTTTGTTTTATTTTCCACCTGCATGTCTGACTGCAACATGCAGCTCTAATACTATGGCTGTAGCATTTTTTTTTTAAATACACAGTTTGGTTTATATCTCAAGCTTTTATTTATTGATTGATGAGTACAGTATGATCATTACCTATTGTTGATCAGGATCAATAATTCAATGACACATTTCATTATCTCAGTCTTTTATATTTCAAGTGCATTCAATACCTGGAGAATCTCTGAGCACTAACTAGCTTAAAGGTCCCATTCACTGCACTTTTTCCACATGTTTACAAATCCCACATGTCTTAATGAAATGTTTGTGACATACTTTGGTCAAATGGCCTTTAATTATTTCATTATTGCAGCATCATTGTGCATCATGTATTGCAGCCTTTCTCAGAACCGCTCGTTTCAGTGGATGTTTCTTTAAATGCTCATGAGCCCCTGTTAACCTCACCCTCCCTCTTTCATCACTTAGGATGTTGCTAATGTCACTGGCTAATGTTAGCTGGCTAGCTCCTAGCTCGGGTAGCTGAAACAACCTGAACCAACTAACATAAATTTGTCTTAAAGAATGAATGAAACAAAGCATCACTAGTGGAAAGGAGTGTGCGTGGTTTCGGTGGTTGATAGGATATGAGTGGTCCCTGGAGTACAATAAGCATAGAACCAACTCTGAACGAGTGAATGGGAAACTGCTAGTAGCCGCTAGCCCCATTTGGTCCCAGGTGTTGGGAGATGAACAAGGATTCCGGGGGGGGGAGATGGATAGAATGTGTAGAAAATATTGATCAAAACTGGCTGTGATCAAACAGTTCAGCTAACAATAAGCAGACAGACTTCGACCACCTAGCCAAGCTAATGCTAACAGTTCATCTACCATCACAGTGAAAATATGACAAACTAAGTCAGAATGACGTGATATATTATCATCTGTGAATTAGTAAACCAGGTGGGAACAGGGATCTCTATCAACGTGTCTGAAATTTAAAGAAAATAACAATATAAATCAGTAACTTCACAATAGCACTGCCAGCTCTGAAGACAATGCCTTGGGCTCATACTCTGGGGATGGACTGAATCATCACAGCCAACAGCAAGGTGATGGGTTGTAACTGAAGACCGGATCATTTGTCAGTGATGTAGGGAAGATGGACTTGGAAGAGCAAAACCGGCTCTTATCATTCTGATCAATGTTAAAATTCATGCTGGGCAACAATTTAAATTCTTAATCACAATTAATCTCCAAAATTTTGCATTTATTTGTGAACAATCATGATTAAAAGCAATTTTTTTTTTAAAAATACAATGTATCTGAAACGTGTTATTTTTCAAGTTTTAGCATGGAAGTGGACAAAATGTGGTTGCTTTCTGTAACTGTAGGTTTATTTAAGCTTTCAAGATGAGTAACTTTGTCAAAGAGAACTACAAGAATGGCCATGGGCTATAACACTCCCCATGTTATGTGGGTTTACTCTGGGTGCTCACGTTTCCCATGTCAAAATGATAACAACTAGCCAGAATATGATTAAAAAAACTCATAAGTACTGCAGAAATACTACAAGCAGCTAGTGACCACTTATTACACTAGTTATCTTACCTGTTAGCTTTTAGCTTAGCTGTCAGCCCTCCTCATTAGCTGCGTTAGCCTGTTCTCTCCAGTGTTCAGGTCAAGATGTGCATTCCATACAGTATGTCCACATAGTATGACAGCAATACTCCAGCAAACTGATTTGAACACCCAGAATTAAATAAACTGATTAGTTTGTGTTTGTGGTTAACATCTCCATAGACTGTCTGATGGAAACACTACCGGTGTTTTGGAAGTTCCGCTTTTTCTGTTCCGCCCTGATTATTTGCAAATAATTGCAATTTTTTAAAGTTGTCAGTGTTAAACGGGGCAATGCATTATTGCGTGATAATGTGTTAATTATATAATTATTTCTAAGTAAAGAGAGATTTTCATGTGACCCAAAAAAGCATTTTAGAAGGTAAAGCCCACAAGCACTCCATGTTTGAGTGAATGGGACCTTTAAACTATATGAGTAAACTGTTAGGTGTTTTTTTTTTTCCATCCTGCAGTTGCACACATGGTATTTAGCAGAACATGACCTTAACAAAGAAAAAAATGTTAAAATAGATGCTCAGTTAAACCGTATTTCAACACAAAGCTTTGCTAACATACCAATAGTGTCCCTGCAGTTACCCATAATGATGAAGCCATCCCACCTTTACTTTGCTGACATATTTCAATGCACCACTGTTAATTTCTGCAATATCTCATCTTCATGTCAGTGCTACTGTTTGTACAACAGTGAGAACTTCACAGACATGGCAGTGGATGACATTGATTGTGGGTTAGCATGGGAAGATGCAATTGGGTTATGAGGATTGGAGATGGTTACTGTAGGTACCAATTGTCAGCTTAGGAATTTTTACATCCTGGGATATATTAAAAGTTGCAAGACTAAACAATCTCAGACATCAGAATTGGTTTAACATTGATTTTTTTGAGGTATGGCTTTATTAACAGCCTATAAAATATGGATAATTTATTACATTTTTTTAAATTAAACAAGAAATGGTACACATTCTGAACTAGTGAATCCACCACATATTGTATTACATATTTTGTGTAAGATAAGGAACTATCTTGTTTCATAACAACTGGCTGGAGATATTAATCATTTTCCAGATGGTCTCTGGTGATGTTCCAAAGTTATAACAATGCACAATGTGTTTTTTCTTAGTTTACACACATTCATTGCATTACTTATAAGGCTCAATTGAACTAAATTCAAAAATTTTTTTAATGATGGTTTAATAATGATGATTTCAAACCAAACAGTGGGCTATTACCATTGGTTTGTTACATTTTTGTTTTTGTCTTTTTAGAATAATGTCCAGTCGGCAGTTTTTCTTTCAAGGTGTCAGTTTGTATTCCAAAAAGATTTAAAAAAAAAAAGTCAAAGTAAAGATAGAAACAAAACCAACCATTGAAACCTATAATGTTTTAGCAATTTGATGTGAACATTTTGTGAAATATCCTCAAATACTATTCAAGTTACAGCATTACAGTAAATGCAAGTATACCAATGCATAAAAATACAGGACTACAGGTTCAGGTTCAGGTTACTTTATCCTGTAGCAGATTTATTCACGGAGAATACACCGACATCACAACATGCTTTGAATGTGAACAGGAGTAACAAAAACCCTTTAAAGCATCAGATTGAGTTTATTCCACAGTTAAGCTATAAATTTGGGTAACAGGTGATGAACAGGTCAGTCAAGGTACCTATGTAGTAATTATTGGAACCAGTATATTGTAGGGGCTATGGAGAATACATTAGCGTTTCGAGGGCTGCGGTTCCTAGTCATAATGAAATGTAATATTTCTATTACTATGGGTCATGATAGCTGCTGCACACAAATCCTATTAATGGTATTTAACTTTAATTGGCTGCTGATTTCCTAGATATTCAGTGGGGACAACGAAGAATATAATATGCTTGAAAGAATTATTTTGCGTGATTCCACATGTCATTATTATTTATATCTGCTATGCAATATCACAGCAAGGTTTTTATTCATTGCATAGCCTACTTGTAAGTGTGAAATTGGGTTTATAGACATCACTATTATGGGTGAATAGGGAGCAAAGGCAATAGAATGGTTAAAAAATCATGGATTTGCATGACAAGAACAGATCATCTGAAGAAGCTGACTGATTTGTGTAATCTGGTCATCCTGATGTAACTTTACCTGAAAATATCAAGATAAAGACGTTATCAGTTGTGAACATGCAGATTTATTCAATGAATGTATAAAAAGTACAGTTACAGTAAAGTTAAACTAAATAATGTTGATTTTTCCGTATATTTACCTTCCAGCTCCACCATTCAGCCAAAAATGAACATAACGTTTCATTTTGAAAAATGCTTTTTTTGACTTTTTACATCACCAAGGGCAGAAAATATTTTTTATTGACTAGAATATTCACAAAATTCTTCTTGAACTTTTGCATAACATTATAAATAAGTTAACTGACACCTTGAAAGAAAAACTGCCAAATATAAGGTAAAAAAAAAATTCAACAGCTTTTTTTTTTATCTCACATCAAATAATCACGTTTAAGTCTCAACAAAACTGTCAGATATGTTCTTATCAGTTTTTAAAATTGAATATTCAGATTGTTTTAATGCTAAGATGAAGGGCATTCAGCCACACAATCCCCCACAAATCATCATCTATTCACCATGTTTTTGGTTTTTATATTACTCTAGTCAGGGACCATTTTTTTGCTGAAATACTGCATCTCTCCACACCGATGACAATCAATATTTCACCACAAGGCAGTGAACACTATTGTAAAATCCATATTTGCACACAAATGCACACCCATGTGCATGACCACACTCACAAGTATTGGAATCCAGACACTAGTATTGATGAGCTTTTAGAATAGTTAGAGCCAAAAAAAAAAAAAAAGAAGAAGAAAAAAACAAGCATATTTGATTTAATACTTAGACTGTGGTACTGTGACACAATACCATCACAATACAACAAAGTCATCTAATATTATTAGAAGACTTTTTACTTTTTTCATTTTATTTGGTTATTACTTATATATTTTTATGGAAGTCATTAAAAATAATTAAGTCAAATAGTAAAACCAATCTTTTGATTTCACCAGGGTTCCTGTACAGAACTCCATAGTGAATGAACAGACAAAACCATTTGAAAAAAAAAACACATTTGGAAGGCTTCTTTTATTCCTAATTTATTGATAACATTTAAAATAAAGAGCACAAATTTTCTTTTCAATTACAAGTCTCCAGTTGTTCTGTAGGGCTCCCAGCTGTACAGTAAATACATTTAGAGCACTTGGTTGTTGTGCAAGCCGCTAAATTCTTCTTATTTGTTTTTCTATCAACCACAGAGGACCTTTTCAAGGACACAAAGCAGTTTTCAAAACTGCAAAAGAACCACTGCTCTTGGAAGCATCCCAAAACCACATGCTCTGAATCTAACACTGCGTTACAGGGTTGGGGTCGATTCAGGAAGCACAACAAACATCTCACCTGCTGAAAGTAACCAGTATTAGAGCATGATACAAATTATTACAAATTTAAAACGATTTTTTTCATACAGTTTAAACTCTCAGTGGAATTGACCCCAACCTTGCCTAAGCCATCAGTCTTTGTAAAGTACACTGTTTCCAGGGAATTAAAAAAAAAAAAAGATATTTGAATGACCTTAGCCAGCTCTTATACAATGTTGTTTGTAGGTCCCGAGGCTGTCCGTTTTGTAAAAAATAAAAGTAAAAAAATTTTTACCTGTTGACTTTCTATGCTGTTGTTTCTGTATAAATGTTCTATTGTTCAGTGCATGTTGTAACTTTGGCGTTGTGACTGGTTGTGATTCGCACAGAGCCAGTACTTTTCATGTTTAAAGTGTGTCAATGTCCCAACGATATTTTTATTTCTTCTTAAAAAGCAACATTTCCCTTGAATGACTCAAAAATGAAATAAAGCAGATCACTTTACATTTTGATTAAGAATTGTCGACTTTTATTTCACTGATAATTTACAATACATCAACAGGGCTTCACATTAGCAGCAGTCCATCAGCCAAATGCCAGTGAAATTCGTAAGATTAAACCGACTGCCAGTGACCATATATCTCATTCCTACCCAGCTGAGGTCATCATGAGGCTTTGCTTCACTCCTCATATACAGCTCTGGAAAAAATTAAGAGGTCGCTACAAAATCTTTCCTAAATTAACATATCTGTATGTATGGCAGCTATTCATTTTTAAGTATCTGTTCAATTCCAACACAAAGACACATCAATCTACTTAAGGAGGTACTGATTAGGTGATCATCTAAGCATGGTAAGACGCATGAAAGCTGTGAATAAAAATCAGTGTTATTACACAAATACAGATTTGAGTTCTTCCTAAGTTAAAACCTACTGTAAGTATTGGAGTGTTTAAGAATGAACATGAACTTGTTTCCTTTGCATTATTTGATCTAAAAGCACATGTAAGCAACCTCTGTTTTGTTGTTATGCCCCGGTGAAACAGAGAGGCATACAGGAATCAGTTAATGCGTCTGTGTGTGTGGTTGTATCTGACCGTCTGTCTGTCTGTTACCAGTTTTTCCGCTCGCCCAGTCAAAATTAAGTGCAACTAAAGACTTGTATCATTGTGTGAACATATTTTCTTGACTTTTAATTTGCCAGAATTTCGAAATAACACTTTATTTTTGAAATAAAAACAAATTTAACTCACCATTTCTGTCAATGCCGCAGCAAAAAAAAAAAGGTATTGTAATAACTATCCCAGGAAAGTAGAGGTTGGAGTGCCTTTATTTTACAGCCACCCATGCTACCATGCCACAGGCACGAGGCACAGCACCTTGGTGCTTTCATTTTGGCCAGTTGTCATTTTCTGTAAATAAATGCCCTAAATGACAGTATTTTGACTTGCAATTTGGGTGACTTGTTTTCAGTAGGGGTGAGAATAAAATAAAATTGTTCATTTTACTCAAACATACAGCCAAACCAGATAAAGTGATAATTTTGCAGTGGTCTCTTCAGGTTCAGGTTCAGGTTCAGGTTACTTTATTTGTACCCGTAGGTAGATTTGTTTTGCAGTCTGGTGACATCCATAATTACAAGCCACAAATTACATTCAACATAGACACAAACACAGGCACACATGAAGCTGACTATAAACATGATAAAAATACTCAAGGCTCCATCAATCAGGGTATAAAGACAAAGAGATGAGAGAAAAACCAGAGGTAAGAGAGGAGGGTCATATTAAAAAGTTAAAAACTAGTCAAAAGAGGTTAAAAACTCAAAGGTCTAAAACCCAATAAAATATTTAGAACCCAAATAACATCCTACAAAAATAAGTAAATATAAAATGGAGTTAATAAATAGGTACCTAAATTATGTGCAATATATTGTTACAACTTGTTCAACTCTTTGACAGCAGCAGGAACAAAGCTGTTTTTGTAGCGCTGGGTTTTAGTTTTTGGGACAGCAAACCTCCGTCTTGAGAGAAGAAGCTGAAAGTTGCAGTGCAAAGGGTGGGAGTCATCATTTAAAATGGAGGTAGCCATCCTCTGTACTTGTCTGGTGTACAGGGATGTCAGGCTCAGCTATGACTTACCAAGCAAATGACTGGACCATCTAACTACCTGATCCAAGGATTTCCTCTGTTTCAGTTTTATCTGACCAAACCATGACACTAAAGAAAAGGATAAAACAGATTCAATAAAAGCCCGATAAAACATTGTCATTATGGTTCGGTCAATTTGGAAGCGTGTAAGTTTTCTCAAGCAATGCAAATGTTGCTGACCCTTTTTGCACACCCTTTCACGGTTCTCTTCAAAGTTTAAATTACTATCAATAATCGTCCCAAGATATTTGTAGGATTGTACACATTCGGTGGTCTGGCCTTTTAGCACAGTGACTTTGTGCCTGGGAGTTTTCCTCCTAAAGTCAATAATCATGTCTTTAGTTTTTGTCGTATTCAGCTGCAGGTAGGAATCCTCACACCAGTGAACAAAATCATCAACTACTGGGCCGTGGCCACTCTCACCATCCTGGAGGAGACTGACAATAACTGAGTCATCAGCATACTTTATAATGTGTCTGTTGTCATGTCTGCTCCGACACATGTTTGTGTACAGGATGAAGAGTAGTGGTGACAACACACACCTCTGAGGAGAGCCAGTAGAAGAGCACTTTAGGTCAGACAATGTACCATTGACCCTTACTCTCTGTGTCCTGTTGGTTAAGAAATCCAGAATCCAACCCACCAGATTATTGCTCAAATCAAATTGTTGCAGGAGCCTTTCAACTAAAATATGAGGTTGGATTGTATTAAAGGTGGAGGAAAAGTCCACAAATAAAAGCCTGGTGTGTGTCCCATTAAAATCCAGATGTTTAAAAAGCATGTTAAACAGAGTGACAGTGGCATCCTCTACTCCTCTGTGAGGCCTATAGGCAAACTGCAGAGGATCCAATGCATGCCCAGTCTGCTTTAGGACCTCACATCTGACCAGTTTTTCAAAAATTTTCATTAAAATTGAAGTCAAAGCAACTGGTCTAAAGTCGTTTACCATTTTAGGACAGCTGGATTTTGGAACGGGAACAACCACAGCTTCTTTCCAGATCTTAGGCACATGTTGTGTCTGTAAGGACTTATTGAAAATGTAATGAAATATAGGACTCAGTTCATGTGCACAGGGCTTTACCAAGCGCCCACATATATTATCAGGGCCCTGACTTTTGTTCACTTTTACAGAGCAGAACTCCCTTTTAACATCCTGCACCTCAATATTAAAGTGCTGATTGTCTTTGAGTTTCTGTTTCAAATCTTAGGTTTCTGTGCTAAAATCAAAGGAGTCAAAACGACCATAAAAACAATTAAGAGAGAATTAAAACCATCTAAAAACACACGATTGCTGCATTCTGTGCTCTGAAGGCCTGCAATAGTTTTCATACTGGCCCAGGCTGAACCAAGTTTCTTTGTTGCCATCTTGCTTTCCAATTCTGATTTATAATTCTGTTTTGCTCTTAAAATTTCGGCCTTCAGCTCTTTTGTGGCAACCTGTAGCTCAGAAACAGACCCCTGTTTAAAGGCAAGTGCTTTCCTCTGTAAGCAGGATTTAACTGATTTTGTAACCCATGGATTGTTGTTGGGATACATTTTGACACGTTTACGTGGAACAATCGTATTTTTACAGAAAGCCATGTATGAGCATGTGACGTCCACCAAAGAGTCCAAATCATCCCCGCAGGACAGTGTGAACATCTCCCAGTCTGTACAGTTAAAGCATTCCTAGAGGCTGTGCACTGAATCCTCTGTCCACACATCTATGTCTCTGGTCTCCACCTTGCCTCTTCTGAGAGCAGTTTTATATGTGGGCAGCAAATGTACACAGTTGTGATCTGAGTATCCTAAAGGAGGAAGGGGAAGTGATTTATAGGCCCTCTCTATGGATCCATAGCACAGGTCCAATGTCTTTTTTCGCCTGGTTGGGCAGGAGACATACTGATAAAAGTTTTTAAGTGTCTTCTTTAAAGAAACATGGTTAAAATCCCCAAGAATAAAGTTTGGCGCCTCTGGAGAAATTGACTGCAGCCGCTGGACCACATCAAAGACGGTGCTGGAGGCGGAGTCAGCGTCTGCCCTCGGGTGAATGTACACAGTCGTTATGAAAAGTTGGGGGAACTCACGGGGCAAATAAAAGGGGCGTAGTGACACAGACAGAAGCTCCACATCGGGTGTACAGATGAGCTCTCTGACCGTGACAGATGTGCAGTACTGCTTATTAATATATAAACATACGCCGCCCCCCTGACGCTTCCCCGTTCCCTCTTCCTGCCGATCAGAGCAGAGTGGGGCTCCAAAGCCGTCAATCCACAGGTCTGCGTCCCGGTCATGCGCAGTAAGCCAAGACTCGGTATAAGCCATGACACAGCAGTTCTTAAAGTCCTTCTGGTAGCGTACATTCCCTTGAATTTCATCCACCTTGTTCCTCAGAGATTGTACGTTCCCAAAAATCATAGAAGGAAGAGGAATGTTACCAAACTGACGTCTTCTCAGGCGCAATTTCACGCCTCCATGCTTTCCGCGTTTCCTTCTCCCGTCTCTCTTTTCACCGCTGTGTCCATGAACGTCTCTCAAAATAAAGTCCGGCAGTTGCTGTCACGCCGCGCCGCTCATCAGCGGCGCCACCTGCACGCACACCTGCTCGTCATCAGTGGCGAGGGATATAAGCCGCCTCGCCCTGAGCTTCGGCCTGAAGCCGTTAGACTTCTCATGCATCGCTGTGAGTTCCTTCACCTTCAGCTATTCTCCCGGGTAAGAAGCTCTTACCTCCTTTTCTCTCTCGAGTCTGCTCCCCTGTGCACAGGTGGATTCCCCGGCGGCGGACATCGCCTCTCCATCGCCCATTCCTTGCTGCTGCACCGAGCACTCCAGGTGGCTGTCTTCCGGACCTCGTCCTTTGCTGTGCCAGTCATCTGTGCCCTCCAAGTAAGCTCCTCTCTCGCTTGCAAATCTCCTGTGTTGGTGTGTGCCCGTCACCCTTCTCCTTTGCTTTTCCCATAGGGTTGTCCGGCTGTACGGCCTCCTGCCTCTGTGCCCGAAGCAGACGCCGCCACCAACACATTTACATCCCGCAGACACACATTCATTCACTCCTGTTGCTAATAAACTATTTGAACTTCTCTGAGCCTGTGTGTGTGCGTCTCCTGAGCCGTGCGTTATGTCAGTACGGCTTCAGCAGAGCGGCTCGGCAGACGGCGGGCTCGCACACCGGTTTTCCACTCTCGAGGCTCGAGTGGATCAGATAGCCTATCAGCAACAGGTGATTTTTAATCAATTGTTAAATTTAACTAACCGGTTGGGCCGCTTGGACCCCCAACAGCTGTTCCCCCCGGCTCGTCAGGGTGGCGCGGCTCCTGCTGCTCCAGCGGCCGTCCAGCAGGCTCCGAGTGCACCGATTCGGCTCACACCCATTCCAACCCCCGCCCGTTTTAGCGGTAAGCTCGGCGGAGCGCGGGGGTTTATTATGCAGTGTGAGTCCGTTTTCCACCGTGTGCCCGGAGACTTTCCCTCAGATCATAGCCGAATTGGTTATATCGGGAATCTCCTGGAGGGGCGAGCATTAACATGGACCTACGCCGTAATGGCGAGGCCCAGTTATGCCGCCCTCACATATGACCAATTCGTGAGGCGCTTCCTGGAGGTCTTTGACCATTCTCCTACCGAGACGGTCCAGGTCGATCGGCTTCTCGCCCTCCAGCAGGGAAGCCGGTTGGCAGCGGACTACGCGGTCGACTTCCGGGTAGCGGCGGAGGAGTTAGGCTGGGAGGAACGCTCCCTCTGCGGCCTTTTCCTCCGCAGTCTCAATGATGATCTGAGGGATGAACTGGCTGGGCGGGATATTCCTGAGACGCTAGCGGAGCTGACATCCTTAGCGATTAGTTTGGACAACAGGTTGCGCGAGCGCTCCTCGGGGCGGAAGTCGTCTTCTTCTCGCCATCGTGGAGTCTCGCCGCGCCTGTTCCAAGCTCGCCCCCTGGCGGCGCCGCCACCATCGTGCCCCGAGGAGTCGGAGCCGATGGTGACGGGCTGGACAAAGCTTTCCCCTGCGGAGAAACAACGCCGCCGTGAGTTGGATCTCTGCATGTATTGCGGAGATGACCAACACACGGTGAAGCTTTGCCCACGGAAAGCCAGTCGGCGGGGTCCGCGAGTCACTGTAGGGGGCCTCGCGGATGTCAATCGGTTAAACCCCCACACTCAATTGAAGCTGCCCATCCGTTTCTGCCACAGTCCCACTGGGCATCTCACCCACGCACTGGTGGATTCGGGCGCAGAAGGCAGCTTTATTTCACAAAGCCTGGCAACCCAATTGGGCATCCGCTGCCAGGCACTGAGAAACCCAATCTCCCTGGTCAACCTCTCTCGTGCCTCCCTTGGGAGAGTGACGCACCAGACTGTTCCTGTCCCGGTAATCATCTCAGGAAACCACCGGGAGGAGATGACCTTTTACGTCCTGCCCAACTCTGTGTCGCCCGTCATCCTGGGGTATCCCTGGCTACACCTCCACAACCCTGTTCTGGATTGGAAGTCCACCGGGGTGTCGGCATGGAGCACGTTCTGCATGGGCACCTGCCTACAGTCCGCTGCCTGCTCACCGTCCGCTTCTTCCCCACCTACGGACGCAGCGCCCTCGGACCTGTCCCTGGTGCCACTGGAATTTCACGACCTGGGTATGGTGTTCAGCAAATCTAAGGCGATGTCTCTTCCTCCTCATCGGCCCTACGACTGCGCGATCAATCTCCACCAGGGGGCACCCTTACCTTCTGGAAGGCTCTACAGTCTATCGGCGCCGGAGAAGGAGACGATGAACACATACCTTAAGGAGTCGCTGAGTGCTGGGATAATCCGCCCATCGTCATCACCCGTGGGGGCGGGATTCTTCTTCGTTGGCAAGAAGGACGGGTCCCTCCGTCCTTGCATAGACTACCGTGCTCTTAATGACATCACGGAGAAGGATTGTTACACTCTCCCCCTCATGGACACCACTTTCCACTCCCTCCAGGGGGCGACCTGGTTCACTAAGCTGGATCTACGCAGCGCATACCACCTCGTCCGGATCCGGGAGGGAGATGAGTGGAAAACAGCCTTCCGTACCCCGAACGGCCACTTCGAATACCTGGTGATGCCATTCGGGTTGACCAACGCTCCAGCCGTCTTTTAGCGCCTCATCAACGACGTCCTCCGGGATTTCATTGGCCTCTTTGTGTTCGTCTACCTGGATGATATACTCATCTTCTCCAAGTCCAGGGACGAGCACCAGGTCCACGTGAGGCGGGTCCTCCAAAGACTGCTGGAGAATCGGCTATACGTGAAGGCTGAGAAGTGCGAATTTTATGCTAAGACAACATCCTTCCTGGGATTCATCATCTCTCACGACCAGGTGCGTCCAGACCCAGAGAAGGTGAAGGCGGTGGTAGAATGGCCTACACCTGCGTCGAGGAAACAGGTGCAACAGTTCGTTGGGTTCGCGAACTTCTACCGCCGCTTTGTCCTAAACTTCAGTACCATCGTCGGACCGCTGACCCGCCTCACATCCCCTAAGGTCCCGTTCCGGTGGACCGAAGAGGCCGCAGCTGCTTTTCAGGCGCTGAAGGCGGAGTTCTCCTCCTCCCGGGTCCTTCGCCAGGTCGACCCCACGCTGCAGTGCATCGTGGAGGTGGACGCTTCGGACACAGGAGTGGGGGCGGTGCTATCCCAGCGGTCGCCTGACGACGGCGCCAAATGGCCCTGCGCCTTCTTCTCCCGGCGCTTGTCCCCGGCGGAGAGGAATTACGACGTGGGGGACAGAGAGCTCCTGGCCATCAAGCTCGCGCTGCAAGAGTAGCGTCACTGGCTAGAGGGGGCGGACCTGCCGTTCGTGGTCCTGACGGACCACAAGAACTTGGAGTACCTTCGATCTGCCAAGCGCCTGAATGCCCGCCAGGCGCGCTGGTCCTTGTTCTTCGCCAGGTTCCAGTTTTCCATCACCTTCAGGCCTGGCTCCAAGAACGGCCTGCCCGACGCCCTCTCTAGGCAATTCGCCCCTGAGGAGTCGGAGGACACGCTCCACACCATCCTACCCAGGTCGTGCGTCGTGGGAGCCATCTCCTGGGACATTGAGAGCAAGATCCGGAAGGCGCAGGAAGTGGAACCTGACCCTGGCGGCGGACCGGAGGGGAGGCTGTTCGTGCCATCTGCGGTTCGAGGAGAGGTCATCCACTGGCTACACACCTCCAAGCTCATCTGTCACCCTGGCTCCTCCCGGATGATAAACCTCCTCCAGCGGTCCTTTTGGTGGCCGGGCCTGCGGAGGGATGCTGCCCGCTACGCCTGGGCCTGTCCAGTTTGTGCCACTAACAAGTCGGGAAATGCCCCTCCAGCGGGTCTGCTCCAGCCCCTGCCCGTCCCTGGCAGGCCCTGGTCGCACATCGCCTTGGATTTCGTCACCGGACTCCCAGTCTCCAACTCCTACGACACCATCCTGACCATCGTGGACCGCTTCTCCAAGGCGGCACACTTCGTCCCCCTGCGAGGTCTCCCCACTGCCCTGGAGACGGCGGACCTCCTCATCCAACACGTGGTCAGGCTGCATGGGATTCCGGTGGACGTGGTCTCAGATCGGGGGCCCCAATTTTCCTCTGAGGTTTGGAGGTCGTTTTGCAACGCTTTAGGAGCCAAGGTGAGCCTCTCCTCTGGCCATCACCCCCAATCCAACGGGCAGTGTGAGCGGACCAACCAGGAGCTGGAGGCTGCGCTCCGCTGTGTAACGGCGTCCAAACCCACGTCCTGGAGTAACCACCTTGCCTGGGTTGAATACGCCCATAATACCGCTCGCTCTTCTGCCACAGGGATGTCCCCCTTCAAGGCGTCCCTGGGTTACGACCCCCCGCTGTTCCCGGCGCAGGAGAGTGAGGTAACTGTCCCCTCAGTACGGGTGCATCTCAGGCAGTTCCGCTCCATCTGGGCGTCAGCGCGCAATGCGCTTTTACGCACGGCGGAGCGCAACAGAGCCATGGCGGACCGGCACAGAAGACCTGCCCCGGCGTACAGGGTTGGGCAGCGAGTCTACGTGTCGACCCGGGACGTTACCCTAAAAGGCGAGAGGAGGAAGCTGGCACAGCGCTTCGTGGGTCCCTATCCCATCACCAGGATTGTCAACCCGGTGGCTGTGCGTGTAGCTATTCCCCCCTCCCTCCGCATCCACCCCACCTTCCACGTGTCCAAGGTGAAGCTGGCAGTCTCCGATCCCCTTTGCCCTCCTCCTGCTGCGCAACCCGCGCCCCGGATGATTGGTGGCCATCCGGCCTGGCCCGTCTCCTCCATCCTGGACTCCCGGCGCCGGGGTCATGGGTTGCAGTACCTGGTGGACTGGGAGGGCTATGGGCCTGATCATCGACAGTGGGTACCCCTGTCGTCTGTGTTGGACCCATCGCTCATCGCTGATTTCCACCGAGCGCACCCAGAAAGGCCATCGCCAGGAGGCGCTGCTAGAGGGGGGAGTACTGTCACGCCGCGCCGCTCATCAGCGGCGCCACCTGCACGCACACCTGCTCGTCATCAGCGGCGAGGGATATAAGCCGCCTCGCCCTGAGCTTCGGCCTGAAGCCGTTAGACTTCTCATGCATCGCTGTGAGTTCCTTCACCTTCAGCTATTCTCCCGGGTAAGAAGCTCTTACCTCCTTTTCTCTCTCGAGTCTGCTCCCCTGTGCACAGGTGGATTCCCCGGCGGCGGACATCGCCTCTCCATCGCCCATTCCTCGCTGCTGCACCGAGCACTCCAGGTGGCTGTCTTCCGGACCTCGTCCTTTGCTGTGCCAGTCATCTGTGCCCTCCAAGTAAGCTCCTCTCTCGCTTGCAAATCTCCTGTGTTGGTGTGTGCCCGTCACCCTTCTCCTTTGCTTTTCTCATAGGGTTGTCCGGCTGTACGGCCTCCTGCCTCTGTGCCCGAAGCAGACGCTGCCACCAACACATTTACATCCCGCAGACACACATTCATTCACTCCTGTTGCTAATAAACTATTTGAACTTCTCTGAGCCTGTGTGTGTGCGTCTCCTGAGCCGTGCGTTATGTCAGTTGCGGCTTAGACTCAATCACAGACGTTGCATCAACCGTGTTTAAATGCAGCAACATGTCCCTGGAATAATGTATTCTGCCCGCCATGATCCCGATCGCGTTTACCTCAGACAAAGAGCCGGAGGAAAAGTAGCAGCAGTGCAAAAAAGGGGAGGAAGTCCATATTGATGGAACCAGGGAGCTCTTCACCATACAGTCCACAAACATTCCAGGACAGAAACGACACAGAGAATTTCATAAAAACACATTAAAGTGCATAAAAACAGACACACAGATGACAGACTTTTTCACCAGCTGCCGGTCGCTGCGTGCGCATGCGCCCCAGTCTTAATTTTACTCCAGAGCTGTATACAAGCCTAGGTCCGTTTAAAGCTGAAATGGCACATATGGGGGGGGGGGGGGGGGGTGAAAAGTTCATAGTGGTCAAATTTGACCAAATGTGGTTTATTTGTCAACATAGTCTCTCCTTCAATCCACACACTTTCTCCATCGGTGTTGCAGCACTTGGATCCCTGCAGTTGAAAAATAAACCACATTTGGGTCAAATTTGACCATTATGAACTTTTCAGCCCCCCACCCCACCTCCACCATACATAGATCTCCAGACCTTTGACCTTGAGTACATCCTGGATGCAGAACCATCTGAGGATCATTATATGAAAGACAAAAACTTCCTAATGTTATTGTTCAAAGGCTAGTTTATTATTGTAATGGGGTACCAGAAAATGTAAAAATTTTTACCTTTATTTCAAGGTTCAAATGTGTTTTGTGGTTTCATACCAATTTTGGGGGGACAGAAATTACCCAAAATAGACCTTTAAAGGTAACCAACACTGAAAATGCCGAGTGGGCAGTCATTCTAATACCAGTGACAGGCTGTGCATTTGACCCACTGGCCTTCCCAGTGATTATCCACTTGACAATGCACTTCTTAATACCATCACCACAGTGGCACAGTTATAGAACCATAATACTATACAAAAAACACAACATAACAAGGCGACAATAAAGTCTCCCTCCATCACAGCTGAGCCACGCACACCATCCCAAACAGAAGCAATATTTACATAATAAAATGGCTAAAACATAAAAAAAAGTAAAATATTACTCACCAGGGACCACCGTGGCAGCAATGAAGGGTGTTTTATGGGGGCCTTGCTCATGGTTGCCAGCTTGCTGAAGTGAACACTTATACCAGCAGATGTGATGTCAAATAATGGTGGATTGTAATATTTTTGTTTTATATTTCCCAGTGTCAGCTGTAGCAATGTAATTTACAATGTTCCCAGTAAAGTGTGTAAAAAAAGGCTGCAGTGGTCATTGCAAATTTTTTAAGTATCATACCAGCTGCTTAAATAGATAGATAGATAGATAGATAGATAGATAGATAGATAGATAGATAGATAGATAGATAGATAGATAGATAGATAGATAGATAGATAGATAGATAGATAGATAGATAGATAGATAGATAGATAGATAGATAGATAGATAGCCTTTATTGTCATTATACAAACAAATGTACAATGAGATTTAAGCATCTCCTTCAGTGCAACATATGTAAAAGAGAAAAATAAAAAGCATAGAAACAATAAATTCTTGCAATAAATAATGTATAATGTGCACAATGTATGTAATCTAAGATAAAATAAATTATATACGTATACAATATAAAAATAAAAATATTAAAAAGACTGCACAGCATTCTGGACCGTAAATGTCAAATACACAGTGATGTATTTAGAAGTATACTGAGAGGGTCAGGGAGGGTTGGACTGAGAATTCAGAGCCATGATGGCTTTTGGAAAAAAACTGTTCTTAAGTCTATTTGTCATGGCTCTGATGCACCTGTAGCGCCTCTCTGAGGGCAGCAGGTCAAACAGGTCAGTTCCAGGGTAGTAGATGTCCTTGATGATGTATTGTGCTCTCCTAAGGCAGCGGGCGGTGTAAATGTCTGTCAGGGAGGGGAGAGGGGGGCCGATGATCTTCTGTGCTGCCTTTACTACCCTCTACAACCTCTCCCTGTCTACCATTGTGCAATTCCCATACCACACTGTAATGCAGTATGTGAGCAGACTCTCAATGGATGATTATTTATCTTTTGTTCATATAAAAGACAAAAAATAAAATAGAAAGATGTCTTTACCTTCTTTACATGTTTCAACGGCACTGCAGCCTTCGTCAGAAGAGTCAGCTGATTGCTGCCAGGTGACATTTATCAGCTGATTTTCGTAGGCGGGGCCAGCTCAGCAGATCTGTCGGATCCACCGAGCCGGCCCCGCCTCCCGCCGTCAGATGGTCTCTGGAGAATGTGGTCCCAGGTGTGGGAAAACATAAAGTCTCCCTCATCTCGGTTCATGGTGTCTTTTCCCCACTTCCTGATCTCTATGGCCTCCTTGATCCAGCGTTTGTGTCTGTTGCTCTCCGATCCAATAATTTTTGTGTTGTCCCAGTCCATGGTGTGATTATTTCTTTTGCAGTGATCTGATATTGCTGATTTTAATGTTTCTTGTTCTGCCTTTTCTTTTTGTGATCTTGTGAGTCGTCCTTGTGTTTCCTTCTCACATTCCTTCTGGTGTTCTTTTTTTCTTGTGGTGAATAATCTTCCAGTTTCTCCAATGTAGGTTTTGTTGCATGATCTGCATGATATTTCATATATTACATTGCATTTATTGTCTTGTTCTATTCTGTCCTTGGGGTGTACTAACAACTGTCTTAATTTTTTGTGTGGTTTGACTGCTGTGTTTATTTTGTATTTTTTCATGATCCTTTGAATTGGTTCCGTGATCCCTCGTATGTATGGTATAGTTATAGTGTCCTTGTTTTTGATTTCGGCTTTTGTTCTATGTCTTATATCCTGTTTATTTTCTTTGTTTTTGACTTGCTGTTTCCCTTTGTTTATAGCCCATACTAGAGGCCATAGAGATCAGGAAGCGGGGAAAAGACACCATGAACCGAGATGAGGGAGCCTTAATGCTTTCCCACACCTGGGACCACATTCTCCAGAGACCATCTGACGGCGGGAGGCGGGGCCGGCTCGGTAGATCCGACAGATCTGCTGAGCTGGCCCCGCCTATGAAAATCAGCTGATAAATGTCACCTGGCAGCAATCAGCTGACTCTTCTGACAAAGGCTGCAGTGCAGTTGAAACATGTAAAGAAGGTAAAGACATCTTTCTATTTTATTTTTTGTCTTTTATATGAACAAAAGATAAATAATTAAAAGAAGACAAAATGAACCTATTTGACGTCTCAATGGATGAGCGATAGAAGGTCAGCAGCAGGGTAGAGTTGAGGTCGTACTTTCTGAGGACTCTCAGGAAGTGTAGCCGCTGCTGAGCCTTCTTAATAATCGCCGAGATGTTGTCTGTCCAGGAGATGTCAGAGGAGATAAGGACGCCGAGGTACCAGAATGTGTGGACCCTCTCCACACACTCGCCGTTAATGAAGAGGAGGGCTGGGTCGGTATTGGTCCTCCTGAAGTTGACAATGATTTCCTTGGTTTTCTTGGTGTTCAGAGTCAGGTTATTTTCTAAACACCAAGTTGCCAACTTCAGGACCTCCCCCCTATAGGCTGTCTCGTCCCCTCCAGAAATGAGTCCAACCACTGTGGTGTTGTCAGCAAACTTCACGATGAGGTTGTTGTTGTAGGCCGGACGACAGTCATAGGTGTAGAGACAGTACAGGAGGGGGCTCAGCACACAGCCCTGTGGGGAGCCAGTACTCAGCGTCCATGTGGAGGAGAAGTAGGAGCCAAGTCTCACAGTCTGGGACCGGTTAGTGAGAAAGTTCTTTATCCAAGCACATGTGAGAGGTGGGAGACCAAGGGTGTTCAGTTTGGTAATGAGAATGTCTGGGATAATTGTATTGAAGGCCGAGCTGTAGTCCACAAAGAGTATTCGGTCGTAGCTGTGCTGCCGCTCCAAGTGGGACAGCGCAAAATGGAGGGCTACGGCGATGGCATCTTCAGTGGATCGGTTTTCACAATATGCAAACTGGTAAGAATCAAAGTCCGGGGGAAGATGGCTCTTAATGTGCTGAAGAAGCAGTCTCTCGAAGCACTTCATAATTACCGGGGTGAGGGCCACAGGACGGTAATCATTTAGGCTGGTGGTGGGAGACTTCTTTGGTACCGGAAAGATTATGGCAGATTTCAGACAAGACGGGATGACTGCCTGGGCCAGGGAGAGGTTGAAAATCCTGGTAAAGATGGAGGTGAGCTGGGAGGCACACGCTCTAAGCACCTTACCAGGAACTCCATCTGGGCCGGCAGCCTTCTTAGGGTTCACTGTCAGGAGCACCCGTCTGACGTCATGCTCACTGACAGTGAAAATGGTGGCGCAGGAGCTGGGTGGGGGTGGGGGCAGGGCTGAGGCTGATGAGTGCTGCTGTTGAGTTATTTCAAAGTGAGCAAAGAAGCTATTTAGCTCCTCTGCCAGCGGTGCACTCAGGTTCTCTGATGTTGTAGCACAGCCTCTGTAATTCGTGATGTTTTGAATTCCCTGCCACACCTCCCGTATGTTGTTACTAGACAAGTGGGACTCTATTCTCATCTTGTAGTCTGCTTTAGCTTTTTTAACTCCTCTTTTCAGATTGGCTAGAGTAGACCTATAAAGGTCTCTGTCACCTGATCTGAAGGCAGCATCACGGGCTCTGAGGAGTGTACGGACCTAGCTGGTCATCCAGGGTTTCTGGTTGGGAAAAACTCTAATATTTTTGTCCACAGTCACATTACCGATACAAAACTTAATGTAGTCCAAGGTTGTATCAGTGGATGTTTCCAACTCCTGTTGTCCAAATAAATCCCAGTCTGTCTCTGTGAAGCAATCCTGCAGTTTGGAGAGAGCGTTGTCAGGCCAAGTTGTGACAGTCTTTATAGTAGGCCTGTCTCTACGCCTGAGGGGGGTGTAGGCTGGGGAGAGCAGGAGGGAAAGATGGTCCGACTGGCCGAGGTGGGGGAGGGATATGGCTCTGTATGCGTGCTTGATGTTAGTGTAAACATGGTCTAAAATGTTCTCCCCTCTAGTAGAACACTTAACATGTTGATAAAATTTTGGGAGTACAGTCTTCAGATTCTGCGACTATGTGGACACCATCAGGGTGAGCCCGCTGATGTTTGTTAATGGTGTTAAGCAGGAGGGAGAGCGCCATATTTACATTTGCACTGGGTGAAATATACACGGCCGTGATAAACACTACTGTTAGCTACTGTTAGCTTACTGTCAGATAAAATTATTATATTTTGAGGAAAATTATCATACACATCCAATTTGCATTCTGACGTGTCTCAGGACCATCTGCTTCAATAACACGTTATCATAGATCATGCATATTATAGCTGAAAACGCAGTTTTACATTTAAATAATCAAACAGAACGGTTGGAAAAAAAATCACCTCTTGCAGACCAGCGTCTCTACCTGTGGAGTACAGGATAAGCAACTGTACTCCACACTGTGGCATATGGGAAATGGTACCACAGATGCCACGGGTGCAGGGATGCATGCACGGGATGACGTCATCACGCCAGGTCTATAAAGGAGGACTAACAGTGGGAGTCGGCCTCTTTTGGTGCTCCACCTTCCAACAGTCGCCTGCCCTGTACCACCCCTTGGTTAGCTTAGGCTATAAGTTAACTTGTTATAACTATTGGTTTGAATAATAAAGTAACCCTCAACACATGGACGTGTCCGCTGGTTTAATTGTTACACCACAGACACAACATTGGCAATGAGGTAAACTGGTCTTTTGGAGGAGAATTAACTATTTTCCTGAAGATGGAAGTGTGTTTAGCACTCCTGCCGCCATTCCTCGCTACACCAGGTGAGCCGTCCAATCCGTGGCCTCGTTGGTTTGAGTCTTTCAAAACGTGCATGTCAGCTATGGACCTGGCTAAGGCTAGCAAGCTTCAGCTACATGCTATGTTAATACACAGCCTCGGCAGCGAGGGACGGTGTGTATTTAGAACACTGGGCCCCACGGACACCTACGATGAATGTGTCGTCTTATTGGCGGGACATTTTGCAATACCCTAGAGTATGCTGGTACGGAGAATCAGGTTTTGCCAACACCAACAGGGAGCGGGAGAGACGATACAGCAATACGTCGCTGACCTCTGCTGTTTGGTGAGTACATGCAGGTTTGCACAGTTGGAAGATGAGATGGTGCAGGACCAGCTAGGGAAGCAAACCACCAACATGAAGCTGCAGGAGAGGCAGCTGATGTCTCTGGACAACATGCCGCTGGCGAGGGCGGTGGAGTTGGCGTTCCAGTTGGAGGCCACCGCCCAGCAAACATCACAGTAAGGAGCTTTGCAGCAACAGCCTCCACAAGCATAGGCAGTTGCTCCGGTAGAAGAGCCCAATGACACCGCAACCTTTTTGGAGGACTCCGAGGGGAATGTCATGGGACAACAAGACATCATGGGTCACTGATCATGTGGCAGCTGTGGTTTCCTCGCACACCGAACGCGCGCACGCTCCTGTCCAACAAAAGGACAGCGATGCCAGCGCTGGAGTAAGCTAAATCACTGTGCCAAAGTGTGCCGTTCAACACTATGAACGACAAGCTCACCAGCCAGCTCAATTGGACTGCCAAAAACCATTCATTCTGTGGACTGTAGTAATTCGGCGTACAAGTGGTGCACAGTGAGGCTCGATGATATCAGTCTGCCATTACTATTGGACACCGCCGCTGCGAGGTCTCTGATGAACTGGGTCAAAGTGAGGAAGTTCTTTCCTAGGCATCCAATCAAGCAGGACGCGGTGGAGCTTTATGGATATGGGCACACCAAAATCAGCCTTGTAGGAACCATCACGGTAACGGTTTGCTATGGGTCCAAAGTCCTCCCAGCATTCACCTTCCAGATAGTGATGCATGGCAACAACATACTGGGGTGCAACCTCTTTTACGAATTGGTTTTTACCATCATTGACCACCAAGGACTTTGTTTGACTGCTGATCGCCAGAGCACGTTTCACCCAGACATGGGTATAGTTGCTCCAAGCTCCACACCACACGAAGAACAGAGCACAGACTTGACTCAGATCCTCGCCCAGCATAAGCCTCACACAGCCACCGTAAAGCCACAGGAGATTGGGTCCGTGGCCAAGCAGGACCCCACAGAACGGCACCAACTCGGAGCTCGTCCTGCCACCGGCAAGAATATTACGCCGCCACAACAACCAGCATCATTCACCACCTACGAGATGAGAGAGCAGCACTGCCTGAAGCCCAACAGGTCAACACTCACGGTGCTCGATTGGGTTCGGGTCCGGCGATCCGAAAGCCCCAACAACCTGCAGATGCTCCTGTCACTGCCAATGCAGATCATCGCACAAGTGAGGCCAGCTACATTCCAGATGGCCAATGGTTTGCGATGGCACGCCAGCCGTCTGAAGAAGGTAAGACCAACAGCTGCCCAGGATCAAGATGTGACATTGGAACCAACCCAGCCAGTGTGGGACCCGGACTGGGACTTTGCTGATGAGCAGACCATAATTCCAGCAAGATGGCACCTAGGTCCGCTGCAGTCAGATCCACCAGAGTTGCGCCCACCACGGGCTCGACAGAGACCCCCTGAGGTGGGACAGTAAGAAAATGACTCTGTTCCCTTAATATGTTTAAACAGAGCACAGTTGGTTCATAAGTGGTAGAATAATCCATTCAACTATGCAGGGTTATCCTGGTAGTCTACCCAGTTACCCAGGTTCAAAATAATATTTTGTTATGGAACCCAGTGTAGGGAGTAACGTGTTACTGTAATGCCACTACTTTTGCAGTAACGTGCTGTGTAACAAAATTACTGTTTAAAAATTCAGTAATGCATTACAGTTACTGAAATTTGATCAGATGTATTACTCGCATTACTCATTTTATTAATATGGATAGATATTTTTAGTGCAAATAAATACAAACTGACCCTAAGTAGCTGACGCAGCCATCAGTCAAAATGACCTGTTGCAAAGAGCCTTTTCACTACTGAGCAGAGGAAAAGATGAAGTTATTTTGTTTTTGCAGAAACAGATTATTTTTCCTTTGTCACGGTTAAGGACAAAAGCATAATGGTGGGTTGCAAGTTAAAGTGCGGTTGAAACCAACTGCAATCTTCAGAAGCTCCTGAGAACAGCAACTGTCATGATCGGCCCTTTCAGGGCAGGAATAAGGACGCCAATCGCCAGCTGTGAGTTTGTACATTTAATAATAAAGAAGCCAGTTTAGAAAGCCTGGGATCAGTCCACCAAGGTCTCCGCCTTTGACCACCACTTAATCCACATAGCACCGGACCCCCATGATCCCTCCTGCAGGTGGTGAGCCCACTGGAGGGCGGACCCATGTAACTCCTTCGGGCTGAGCCCGGCCGGGTCCCATGGATGGAAACCCGGCCACCAGACGCTAGCCATCGAGCCCCTCCCCCAGGCCTGGCTCCAGGGTGGGGCCCCGGTAACCCCATACCGGGCGGGGTACACTGAATCCTTGATCTAGAATTTATCATGAGAGTCTGTTGGATCGTTCTTAGTCTGGCCCTTCACCCAGGACCAGTTTGTCTTGGGTGACCCTATCAGAGGCAAATTGCCCTGAACAACAAAGCTCCTGGGATCACTGGGGCACGCAAACCCCCCACCACGATAAGGTGACGATCCATGAAGGGTGGGGACGCCTCCCACTTGAGGTGTTTTGGGCACATCCCGCTGGGAGGAGACCCCGGGGCAGACCCAGGACTCGGTGGAGAGACTATGTCTCGCAGCTGGTCTGGGAACGTCTTGGTATCCTCTCTGAAGAGCTGGAACAGGTGGCTGGGCAGAGGGAAGTCTGGGCTTCTCTACTTGAACTGCTGCCTCCGTGACCCAGACCTCCGGAAAAGCGGTAGAAGATGGATGGATGGATGGATAATAAAGAACACAAATAAACCACGAAGGGTAACATACAGATAGTGATGACACAAATAATAACCACAAGGGGTAATTTACAGGTTATCAGGAGAGGCTGAACACCAAGGAGGAAAATAAAGCGTGGAGCACACGCAGAAACAAACAGAAATCAGAAGGGGATTTCTGTCTGTACCAAGAGAAAGTCGCAGCAAGGAAAGAACCAAGCAAGCGAGCTTAAATAATCAGATGGGGAGAGACCAAAAGTGGATCAGTTGTGGATACATGAGTGAGGAAGTAATCAGAGACCACTAAACAGCTGTGACAGCTCATGAAAAGATTTGACACACGGAAGTAACACACAGCACTGTCAAAATAAAAGTGCAGGGAAGTAAACCGTGGTGACTGTCAAAACAAAAGCCCAACTGTAATGAATGAAAATCAAGAACAAATACATTAACCAAAATACACAAAAGGAGAAAACTGAGGAAGGCTAATGATACCCAATAACTCAAGAAGAAGAAATACAGAAAATAACCAGCAAAACCTTGAGACCTGAGCACAGCTCTGACCCGTACTCGGAATTATGACAGTGCCCCTCCCTCAAGGGGTGGATCCAAGATACCCCAACATAACATCAAAAAAGGGACGAAAAATACACCAACACCCCACCCCACCCAAACAGGGACAGAACCGATAAACAAACCCCGAGAGGGTGGTGGGGGATCCAGGCTTGGAGGGACAGAAACACAACAAAAAACAAAACAAAACACATGACCCAGAACACTGACCAAATAAGGTGACTATGGAACCCTGGAAATACAGGGTGAAAGGGGAAACAGTTCAGGTGGTCTGCAGAAGTCCCAAAACCATCAGATCACCCGATAGAATGAATCAGGTGGTCTTCCAATTCAATTCAATTCAATTCAACTTTATTTATATAGCGCCATTTCACAACAACAGTCATCTCATAGCACTATCAACTGTAGGGGGGGAACCCCCACAGTTGCAGAAAGACCCCAGCAATCAGGCGATCCCCTGTGAGCAAGCACTTGGCGACGGTGGAGAGGAAAAACTCCCTTTTAACAGGAAGAAACCTCCAGCAGAACCAGGCTCAGGGAGGGGCAGTCATTTGCTGCGACTGGCTGGGGGGTGAGGGGATAGAGAAGAAGAAAAGAACAGACATGTAGAGAGCAAACAGCACGATGGGGACTCAATCTATGGGAGAGAACAAACAGATGTTAATGACCAGCAAAAAAAAAAAAATTTCATAGAGAGTGAGGAAAGGAGTGAGGCCCAGTGCATTACTGGAGGTCCCCCGGCTGACTAAACCTATTAGCAGCATAACTAAGGGAGGGTTCAGAAACACATGATCCCTCCCTAATTGGAGGCTATATCAAAAAGGTAGGTTTTAGCCCTATTCTTAAAAACAGAGATCGAATCTGACTCCCGAATCCAGATTGGCAGCTGATTCCACAGGAGAGGAGCTTGATAACTGAAGGCTCTGCCTCCCATTGTACTTTTGGAGATTCTAGGTATTACAAGTAATCCTGCATTTTGGGAGCGTAGTGCTCTGTTAGGATAATACGGTAGTATCAGATCTTTTAAATAAAAAGGAGCCTGATTGTTTAGAGCTTTGTAAGTAAGAAGAAGGATTTTAAACTTAATTCTAAACTCTATGGGAAGCCAATGAAGGGAGGCCAGAACCGGAGAGATATGATCTCTCTTTCTAGTACCTGTTAAAACTCTTGCTGCAGAATTTTGGATCAGCTGAAGACTTTTTAAAGATGTTTTAGGACAGCCTGATAATAAAGAATTACAATAATCTAATCTCGAGCTAACAAAAGCGTGGATCAGTTTCTCAGCATCACTCTGAGACAAGATGCTCCTAATCTTGGCAATATTACGCAAATGATAGAAGGCAGTCTTAGAAACAAATTTAATATGTGAATTGAAGGACAAATCCTGATCAAAAATCCAGAGTTCCTAAGCCACCCAAGCAGATGGAGTAGTTCATTGGGTGGTCTCCCAGCATCCCAGAGCCAACAGGCCGTGGGTCATGACGCGCACCCTCCTGGGGGCAGCAGTTGGAACCCGTGCCTCCTGTGGACCGCAGGAGCCGCTGCATGGATAGAAAGAGTCAGTGGCTGCAGGGAGTTGATACCCGAAGATGATGGCTGACCGGCAAGGAAACCAGATGAAGAGGATGACTGATCAGTGGCGAACCCAGGTATAAAGAACGGCTGACCAGCGGGGACCTCAGCCAGAAATGGATGCCCTTCAGTGACATCAGGAGGAGATGGATGACCCTCGACGACCTCAGGCGGAGATGGAGGAACCTCTGTGACCTCCGGCGAAGGACCCACAGTGACCTCGAATGGGGATGAAGGACCCTTGGTGACCTCTGGCGAGGGCTGATAATCCTCTGTGACCTCAGGCAGAGCTGGAGGAATCCCGGTGACCTCTGGTGAAGGACCCACAGTGACCTCGAACAGGGATGAAGGCGGAGATGGAGGACCCTCGGTGACCTCAAGTGGAAATGGAGGAACCTCAGTGAACTTCAGCGACAGTTGATGATCCTCAGTGAGCTCAGACGAAAGCTTGGACAAAAGGACAAAGACAGACACCGGATCAGAATCACCGGCAGCAGTGGAGCCCGGCAAGGAGAACTCAGGAACAGAGGACATCTGCCACTGATTCTCTCCACTACGAGCAAGACAAGATTTTTCCAGAACTGATAGTGTAGAAACAGAACTGAGTACTTGCCTTGACTCGGGTTCCACCACCGTCCAGGACTCCGACGATTCAGGCTGGGATACCTCGGATCCACTCATCTAAGCGTCCATTCCTGACATAGCCACCTCAGATGAAGAAGGAAGAAAAAACACCGGAAAATAATTACCAGCAGCAGTGGAGCCCGGCAAGGAGATCTCAGGAGCAGAGGACATGTGCAACTGACTCCCCCCACCATAAGCTAGACAAGATTTCTCTAGATCTGAAGGTGTTAAAACAGAACAGAGTACTTGCCTAGACTCGAGCTCCACCGCCGTCCAGGACTCTGACGACTCAGCTGCGGCAACCCTGGCAGCAGGCATGATGGTGGGTGCAGCTGAAGGACCCCCTGGCATGACAGTCAACACAGGTGGAGCCTCTGGAGTGACAGCAGATGCTGGAGGTTGCCTCACCGATGGTGCTGACTCCCGTACCGCTGAAGCCAGGGGACACTCTCCTGTTGGCTCAGTCTTCAGGGCACAGGGGGCACTCTCCTTCTGTCCAGAATGTGGCTGCGGGGCTGAAACAGACCATTCCAGGTCCACATACCCCACCGTTGTAAAGCAACTTCCTCTCAGGACCAGTGGACGGTCAGGGGAAACAGAGGAACAGGGGAAATCAGAGGACACGGGAGAAGCAGTGAAGGAATAGTTACAGCAGCAGGAGGTGAGGACTCAGCTAAATTGGGCTGCTGCTGAGCCTCACCACTGCGAATAAGGCAAGAAATGTCATCTTTAAGTGCAGGAGAAAAAAACACATTTGCCTTATTTCCCGGAGCTTGGTGGTATCTGCTGCTGAAGGTCCAGACGAAACTCCCCCGGAGATAGCTGAGGTCATCTGGCAAGATGGTGGCGACACAGGCTTCTGGCGAGGGGGGCAAGATGCCAGAGTCAGGGGATGCTTCTTTGTCAGCTCAAAGTTCAGCACAGATGAAACCCCAGCCTTGCATGACAGAGCCAGGGAACTCCTCACTGATGGCACCGGGTCCCATGACATCGAAACAAGGGAACACTTCCGTGTTGGCACAGGCCTCGGGACACAGAGGGCGCTCCTCTCCCGTGCAGGATGTGGCTGCAGAACTGGATTGGAACCCTCTGGAACTGCAGACCCCTCGTCGTCCGGCAGCTCCCTCCCAGGATCGGCAGACAGGAAGAATGGAGAGGGACACGGCAGGAACAAGTGACAAAAAAGTGGCAGCTGCAGGCAGTGAGGTCTCAACTACAGTAGACGGCTGATACTGAGCCCCACCACCAGGAATAAGGCAAGAAAATTCATTTTTATGTGTTGGAGAATGAAAAAGCACTTGCCTTACTTCCCGGGGCGTGATGGTAGCTGCTGCTGCTAAACCAGACGATGTTCCCCAGGGAGTTATGGAGGTCGTCTGGCGAGGAGGCGGAGACATAGGCTCATGGCGAGATGGCTGAGGCTCCGGAGTCAGGGGATGCTCAATCGTCGGCTCAAACTCTGCTCCCCCCGATAGAATTCCCTTCAGCTGCTGCACATATTCTGGGAGGAGCCATGGCTTGTAATCCAGCAGAAGTTCTGTCTCCGATAATAAGACCCGCTGGCACTCCTCCAACTCCTCGGCCAATGGTGCGGGCCACTGTTCAGGAGGAGAAGGCGGGGCTGCTGCTGGAGAGCAGCGTGAGGCTTGGGACTTCCGTTCCCGGGAATTCCTCTTTGTCAGCACAGGCACGGATGTGGAAGAGGTTTCTTCCAGCCTGTGGAGTGAGGATTGTAGGCTGATAATGGAGAAAAGTAGGTCCGTGAGCTCCAGGTAGCTCCACAGGTTAGGGCATGCTTCGAGCGCCTGTGCCACTCTGGCCAGACATTCCCAGACTGCTACAGTGGTGCGAGGAGCTTCCGATATGATGTTGCATAATATTCCCACAGTCCACAACTCTGTCTCACTAAGACCTGCCAGACCAGAGGCCGTACACGCTGCCATGCCAGCGGGGGAAAAACTGATATTAACAAAAAAATAACGGGAGAGAAAAGAAAAAGGTGAAACTCACAGCCGCTGGCATCTATGGACTGCACCTTCTGTCATGATCGGCCCTTTCAGGGTAGGAATAAGGACACCAGTCACCAGCTGTGAGTTTGTACATTTAATAATAAAGAACACAAATAAACCACGAAGGGTAACATACAGATAGTGATGACACAAATAATAACCACGAGGGGTAACTTAAAGGTTATCAGGCAAGACTGAATATCGAGGAGGAAAATAAAGTGTGGAGCACATGCAGAAACAAACAGGAATCAGACGAGGATTTCTGTCTGTACCAAGAGAAGGTCGCAGCGAGGAAAGAACCAAGCAAGCGAGCTTAAATAACACTGGTTAACACCAAATTTATTGTCTAAGTTTTTTTTAGCTGATTTAGGACAATTTTGATGTGCTTAATCCAAAAATCACATTCGTTTTGCTCAATCAGGTCAACTTTTTGAACTATGGCCACATGTTTTCTTACGTTTTTGTTTACATGTACAGGTATTTTCGCTTTATATGATACAAAATTCTTTTTTACCTCCGCCAGGCCGCAGGCCAGGAGGTTATGTTTTTGTCGGCATTTGTCTGTCTGTTTGTCTGTCTGTCTGTTGGTTAGCAAGATAACTCAAAAAGTTTTGGACGGATTTCGATGAAACTTTCAGGCGCTGTTGGAAATGGTACAAGGAAGAACTGATTAAATTTTGTGGATGATCCGGATCACCGTCTGGATCCAGGAATTTTTTAAAGGATTCTTTAACATTGTGAGATAGGGCCATTTTCAACATGTGTGCAGGCGCAATGGAGGGCGCTGGTCGTCGTGTCTGACGAACACGAACTCCGCGTTCTTCAAAGTTTTAGGCACAAAAGCATGCGGAAAACAGTGGTGGGCCGGGCCTGGCAGCGTGCCTGTGTTTGCGCTACGCTGCAAAAGCTGAGACGGGCAGCTGTCCGGCGCGGGATTATTTGGCAGAAATTCCCAGGCCAGCCATAGGGGCTGCGCAAAAACAAGCTCTCTGCCGGGGAAGCTTCCAAATCCTCTTTTGGCGCGGAGCGCAACCCCAATAAAACCCACGCCAACCTGTCTACCCAACTTGCATCCGTCAGTGAACCCCTGAGTGCTGCTTTCAGTGATCTATGAAAACGCTCGCATAACCCATTGGCCTGTGGGTTGTACGCGGTTGTGCGATGAATTGTAACGTCCGCAGCCTGGGAGTTTGGAGATGGAGGAGATGGACACAACAGCAACACTTGAGTTTATTACCTCCGCCAAGGAGGTAATGCTTTTACTGCCATTTGTCTGTTTGTCTGTCTGTCTGTCTGTTACCAACATAACTCAAAACGTTATGAACGGATTTTGACGAAATTTTCAGGAAAGGTGTGTAATGGCACAGGGAACAGATGATTACATTTTGGTGATGATCTGAGAATGCATACCTCCACCAAGGGCTTTGTTTGTATTTGTGCAGCATTTGTCATTTTCAGATTCAGCAGTGCAAAATTGTCTTAAATCAGTTGAAAAAACACAGACAACTTACAAAAAAATTATTTTTGTTATGTTGTGTAATCAGATGGGGAGAGACCAAATGTGGATCACGTGTGGATACATGAGTGAGGAAGTAATCAGAGACAACTAAACAGCTGTGCCAGCCCACAAAGAGATTTGACACACAGAAGTAACAGACAGCGCTGTCAAAATAAAAGTACAGGGAAGTAAACAGTGGTAACTGTCAAAACAAAAGCCCAACCATAATGAATGAAAATCAAGAATAAATACATTAACCAAAATACACAAAAGGAGAAAACAGAGGAAGGCTAATAATACCCAATAACTCAAGAAGAAGAAATACAGAAAATAACCAGCAAAACCCTGAGACCTGAGCATGGCTCTGACCCGTGCTCAGAATCATGACAGCAACAAGGTCCGACAAAGCTAGTGCTATGCTATGTTAACAACACCGTGTTAGTGGATCTACTGTATTCTGAACAGTCATGGCTGGATGTAAAGTGGAAATACTCTTATCTGAACACCCACGGCTAGATTTCAAGCACAGGTATGCATCTCGATAGTTTGTGACCCAGCAAGAATTAAACCAACTGATTGCCAGATACGTTGATACACAATGAAGATCTGTTAACAGTCATTTCCCATCAGACAGCCGAGACTGTGATCCATTGAATTTAAAACACATTTACTTGCTACCTGGATAAAGATTATTCAAAAATGAATTTGATCTCCAAAAAGTATTTAAGGTACTGGATCATGTCTTTGTCACAGCAGACATTTGGACTGTGGATAATGGACATTTTCTCTGGATCACTGCACACTGGATTAAATCCAAGGTAAGATAAGCATTGACAGCTTTATGCAGTGTTGCCAACTCACTCTTTTGGAGTGATTCTCACTCTTTTCCCCTCTATCTCACTCCACAAATCCTATTTCTTATTCCAAAATGAAGAAATTACTAGCAATTTTGTGTTGATTTTCTTCAGATTGTTCCCACAATAAGAGCTCTCAAGGCAGGATAAAGCAGACTGAACATGTTCTAAAAGCTCTGTCTGAAACAGTCTGTTTTCAGCCTGACATTAATAAGTCAATTATTGAGTTCAATATTGTATGTTATTGTTGTTACAAGAGCGCCGAGTGACTGCTGAACTGTATATACCTTTATTTTCTACACGTTTTAGTTCTGCATTTAATATGAACCCTGAGTTTGAAATAAACGTTTGAATTTGAATTTGAATAAGCCCGTAATGTAATCCATTAATAAAATTATCTTGCTATGTGTGCAGGATGATTTAAGTATGCATTTAAAAGTAACGGGAAGGTTACTTTTCCAAGTATAGTTACTTTAATCATGCAGTAATTGGTAAGTAATTAGGTCACTTTTGAAAAGAAGTAACGAGTAACTGTAATTAGTTACTATTTTTTAGTAACTTGCCCAACACTGACGGAACCTCAAGTGATTCATGGTTTTGGGTCTTAAGAAGCTAATTTACCATATTGTGCTTTTGGCATGAGGCAAATATAGGAGTACCTTAAGTATTAGCTAAATGGTGTTCTTTGACAGTATGCAGGATTGTACTTTAACACCACGCATATGCTAGCCACAGCACGGGTAACAATACATTGTTGAATACACACTACTCACAAAAAGTTAGGGATATTTGGCTTTGGGGTGAAATTTGTGGAAAATGTAAAACGTTCACGCTACAGTGATATAATATCATGAAAGTAAGGCATTTAAGTAGAAGCATGCAATGGTGATTTCCACATCTCAAACAATTTATTGAAACAAAAGCCAACAACAGTGGTAGGTATACCACAACAAAAAATGTCAATGTCTCAATAACTTGTCATGTGCCCTTGAGCATCAATAACAGCTTGACAATGATGTCTCATGCTGTTCACAAGTCAACTTACTGTCTGCTGAGGCATGGCATTCCACTCTTCTTGAAGGGCGGCCCTCAGGCTATTGAGGTTGTGGGGTGCAAGGTTACAAGCCTCTACACAGCGATTCAGCTGATCCCGTAGGTTTTCTATGGGATTCAGGTCTGGAGAAAGTGCAGGCCACTCCATTTGAGGTACCCCAGCCTCTAGCAGCCATTCCCTAATGATGCAACCTCAATGAGCTGGAGCACTGTTGTCCATGAAGATGAAATTAGGCCTGTGCTGTTCATGCAGGGGAACAATGACTGGATTTATGATGTTATTCAGGTAGTATTGGCTTGTCGCTGTACCATTCACAAGGTGTAGGGCAGTTCTGTGTGGACTAGACACACCTGCCCAGACTGTAACACCACCACCACCAAAGGTTTGTCTGGTGGCAACAGTGGCTGATGCATCGTGCCCTCCTTGTAGGATGTCACTTGGGTTCTAAATATTTTATTGGGTTTTAGACCTTTGAGTTTTTTAACCTCTGACTAGTTTTTAACTTTTAATATGACCCTTCTCTCTTACCTCTGGTTTCTCCCTCATCTCTTTGTCTTTTTATACCCTGATTGATGAAGCCTTGAGTATTTTTATCATGTTTATAGTCAGCTTCATGTGTGCCTGTGTTTGTGTCTATGTTGAATGTAATTAGTGCCTTGTAAATATGGATGTCACCAGACTGCAAAACAAATCTACCTACGGGTACAAATAAAGTAACCTGAACCTGAACCTGATGTCTCCAACATCGTTAGCGGTCATCATTTCGGCTCAACGTGAATCAACTTTTATTGGAGAACAGCACTGAGGCCCACTGGTCCCTTGTCCAGTGTAAATGCTCCCTGGCCCATGCAAGACGATGACGCCTGTGCCTGATGGTGTGGTCGAGTACCCTTGCAGGTCATCTAGTATGCAGACCACGCTGATGTAAACTGTTTTGAATGGTCTCACGTGACACTTGGGTGCCTCTCACCTCCCTTAAATGTGCCTGGAGTTGAGTTCAGGGCACTGTTCACAATGAAGTGGTCATCAGCATGGGATATGGCCAAAAGATGTCCACTTCTATGCCTTTCTGTGACTCTTCCAGTCTCTCTGTATCTCTGTTGCAACCTGCTGATGACACTCTTGTGACACTCTAAGCTCAGTTGCCACTTCCCTCTGAGAACATCCTGTTTGAAGCCTCACAATGGCAAGATACTGTTAATCAATTGTGAGGTGTCGTCTTGGTCTCATGATGTCAAAATGTGACCAGCACGAAGAAGACGACTGTTTAAATACCAATTCTAACTGAACCAGAAAATGTATTGGTCAATTCATGGATCAAACACCTGTTGTGAATTTTGGTATTAAGCACCTTGTTAGAGAACAGCAACTTATGCAGAAAGTACTGAAACATTGAACAGTTGGATATGTGCATTCAAAAGGTTAAAGAAGGCCAAATTAAGTTCACCTGTAAAGGTTATAGTGCATTTTAGGTGCATCCTGAAATTTCACCCGAAAGCAGAATATCCCTAACTTTTTGTGAGTAGTGTATGTGTGTTTTGCTTTGCTACAACCCTGACACGAGACAAGCTCAAAGTCGGTTGTCTAGCCTAGTCCACGTGCATCTATGCGCCACACAGTAGGAACACCTCTCAACGGCAAGGCCATTTATGTATGTTAGCTAGCTCTGGTGACTCCCATTGTGCTGTACCCGGTTGTCGTCTTGATGCTACGGTCTGGCTATGTATATGTGCTGTGTTAGCTGTAGGCCACGACATCGCCACTGAAGTTATCCAGCTAAAGGTAAACCAACACCAGTGAGGTTCTGGTTTTTCCCACTTGGGGAGGGGAAAAATGTGGCATATGGGAAATGGTACCACAGATGCCAAGGGTGCAGGGACACATGCACGGGATGACGTCACTACACCAGGTCTATAAAGGACTAATGGCGGGAGTCGGCCTCTTTTGGCGCTCTGCCTTATAACAGTCAATTGCCCTGTACCACCCCTTGGTTAGCATAGGCTATGAGTTAGCTTGTTATAATTATTGGTTTGAATCATAAAGTAACCCTCAACACGTGGGTGTGTCCACTGGTTTCATTGTCACACCACAGGCACAACACGCACTGTATGCGCAGGATCCGTATCCTTATTGTGTTTGCTGATGTATTAACTTAGCCATGTAATGAAGGGGTCATATTATTGTAAATTATGGGCTTTTTGGAATTACTGATTGTACACTACACAAAGGGAAAAATTATTGCACAAATACGATAGTTATCGTTCATCTGGCAACACTGACGGGAACAGAAGACCAGTGAAAGACCACCCATGGCTGGTTGCACTGACCATTGAGGTCCAGCATTCTGTGTGCCTCATCTCCGCCATAGATATGATACGGCTAACATTTTCATGGCAAACAGAGGCACCATATTCTTTAGATAATTATAATGGTTGACAGCACCTGCAGCATTATGACAACAGGATACGCAAACAATTGTTCGTTGTGTTTACTGAAACCATATACAGTATCTCACAAAAGTGAGTACACCCCTCACATTTTTGAAAATATTTTATTATATCTTTTCATGGGACAACACTGAAGATGTGACACTTTGATACAATGTAAAGTAGTCAGTGTACAGCTTGTATAACAGTGTAAATTTGCTGTCTCCTCAAAATAACTCAACACACAGCTATTAATGTGTAAACAACTGGCAACAAAAGTGAGTACACCATAGTGAAAATGTCCAAATTGTGCCCAATTAGCCATTTTCCCTCCCCGGTGTCATGTGACTCGTTAGTGTTACAAGGTCTCTGGTGTGAATGGGGAGCGAGTGTGTTAAATTTGGTGTTATCGCTCTCACACGCTCTCATACTGGCCATTGGAAGTTCCACAGGGCACCTCATGGCAAAGAACTCTCTGGCTACGGTCACACTGCAAGTTTTAATGCCAAATTCCGATTTTTTTGCACAAATGTGACCCATATCTGATTTTTTAATGACTGTCTGAACAACACAGATCCGATTTTTTCACACCAGACCCAGGCCACTTTCATATGTGGTCCTAATTCCGAATCATATCTGATATTTTCCAAAGCGGCCTCCGTCTGAACGGTCATGTCGCATTTCATCCGACTTTTTCCTCACTGAAGTGAGACAGACGCTACAGTTCTGCGGTGGCGGATGCCACAGGCATGGGATACACAGCTGATTTGTGCTCTTTTTAATCAATCTCCTTCCCTTTATCACTGGATTGTAATTTTTCAGACTGCACAATAACTTCAAAATTGCGGGCGGGGGGGGGGGGGTCGGGGCTGAAGCCATAGACATTATATGCGCACAGTAACAGCACATTTATTTAAAAAAAGTGGTCATCTGGCATGTAGAAGAATGAAGGTGACCTCATTTATTTTGTGCATAAACATTTCTGAATGTTTCCTAACATTTAGTTCTGTCCCCTCAGTCGTTCAGTGCTCACATTTACTTCCTGAAACACATCGCTGTGTCTGACATTGTGTTTTCTTCTGCGCATGTGGGTCACTTCATAGCTGGAAACCGTTCATACTCCAGTCTGGTGGGGGTCGCATTTAAATTATAATGTGAATGCCCACACAAAAAAAATCGGATCTCAGAAAAAAATCAGAATTGAGCATCAAGACCTGCAGTATGACTGTAGCCTCTGAGGATCTGAAAAGAAGAACTGTTGCTCTACACAAAGATGTCCTAGGCTATAAGAAGATTGCCAACACCCTGAAACTGAGCTGCAATACGGTGGCCAAGACCATACAGTGGTTTAACAGGACAGGTTCCACTTAGAACAGGCCTCGCCATAGTCGACCAAAGAAGTTGAGTGCAAGTGCTCAGCGTCATAAGGTTGTCTTTTGAAAATAGATGTATGAATGCTGCCAGCATTGCTGCAAAGGTTGAAGGGGTGGGGGTCAGCCTGTCAGTGCTCAGCCCATACGCCGCACACAGCATCAAATTGGTCTGCATGGCTGTCATCCCAGAAAGAAGCCCCTTTTAAAGATGATGCATAAGAAAGCCTGCAAACAGTTTGCTGAAGACAAGCAGACTAAGGACATGGATTACTGGAACCATGTCCTGTGGTCTGATGAGACCAACATAAACTTATTTGATTCAGATGGTGTCAAGTGTGTGTGGCAGCAACCAGGTGAGGAGTACAAAGACAAGTGTATCTTTCCTACAGTCAAGCATGGTGGTGGGAGTGTCATGGTTTGGGGCTGCATGAGTGCTGCTGGCACTAGGGAGCCACAGTTCATTGAGGGAACCATGAATGCCAACATGTACTGTGACATACTGAAGCAGAGCATGATTGGAAACTGGGCCGCAGGGCAGTATTCCAACATGATAACCACCCCAAACACACCTCCAAGACGACCACTGTCTTGCTAAAGAAACTGAGGGTAAAGGTGATGGACTGGCCAAGCATGTCTCTACACCTAAACCCTACTGAGCATCTGTGGGGCATCCTCAAACGGAAGGTGGAGGAGCGCAAGATCTCTAACATCCACAGCTCCGTGATGTCGTTATGGAGGAGTGGAAGAGGATTCCAGTGGCAACCTGTGAAGCTCTCGTGAACTCCATGCCCAAGAGAATTAAGGCAGTGCTGGAAAATAATGGTGGCCACACAAAATATTGACACTTTGGGCACAATTTGGACATTTTCACTAGAGGTGTACTCACTTTTGTTGCCAGAGGTTTAGACATTAATGGCTGTGTGTTGAGTTATTTTGAGGGGACAGCAAACTTACACTGTTATGCAAGCTGTACACTGACTACTTTACATTGTATCAAAGTGTCATATCTTCAGCGTTGTTCCATGAAAAGATATAATCAAATATTTACAAAAATGTGAGGGTTGTACTCACTTTTGTGAGATACTGTAAGTAAGCTATGTGCTGTGTTTGGCCGATTTTGACTACCATAGCGGCTAACCATGTCCTATCTAGTCCAGTGGACATATGGCCATGACCAGCCAATCAAAGAACGTGAAAATGCCGAGGTTATCAGATGCCGCAAGCTTGCTACGTGTGGCAAAGTGAAAAGCAACAGTCTTCAATACCATTTATTTTAAGGCACAGACGTCTGCAATCTTCATTCCCGATGGCCTCAAGGCATATTTCTTTGACCCCGGCAACACATGATGGCTGAAATATGGTTGGAAAAAAACTGCATCATATACTACAGTACTGGAAGCAGTGCAACCAAGAGAGAAGCTTCTAAATGAAGAACATATACTATTGGGAATAATTAAATGCACCCTCATGGTATGGATGTAAGAATGTAGGGTGTAAATGTGGATCAGTGTTTCTGACAATGTTTAGACCAGCACAGAAGGCCTTGCTGGCCCTGACGGCACCACCACAGTCTAAGAAATATGAAACTAAACTAATAGCCCCAGGAGCTGGTGAGCAAAAAAGTTAATGCCATGGTCTTATTGTAACTAATGCAAATGTTTCTTGAAATATATTACAAATTTGGGTGTCTTAATGTACCACTTTAAGAGGACTGCATCCAACTGCATCTAAAAAAAGGTGAGCACTGAACATCACCTTTTTATTTAACAGGCTCAGAGGGTTATTATTTCTAATTATGCTGAAGAATCAAACTGGTAAATATGTACCGGCAGAAGGCCAACAGAGGAAAGATGGAGTTTCCAGGCATTAGCAGGATTTCCTGCCCCGCCTCCTGCATTGAGGGTTTCCCACTGCCTGCCATGGAAAAAGGAATTATTTAATGGTCACAAGACTTCTTTTTAAATCCAATTCATAAACAATGTTGCCCTCTAGTGGAAGTCCACACTGTTACCAATCAGTTTGAAGAGATTGGGCTATGATCAGCAGTCAAAATCACTGTTATGAACTGCCCTTTTAGGGCCGGAATTGAAGACACCAAGCACAGCTGTAAGTTTTGTACATTTAATCAAAACACAAAAGCACAAAAACTTACAAAGAAACGGGAACAGAGACAGAGACGTGGCATGAATCATCAGGCAAGACGTCATTAAGACCGCAGCGAAGACAGTCCTCCCCACGGCCTTAAATAATCCCCATACAAACGAAAACAGCTGTTGGAATCATGAGTGCGCTAAATTACCGGATTGGAAGCGGCTGTGACAGTCCGTGAGCAGAACTTGATACCCGGAAATGACACGCGAGCTGTCACAGCACCTCCAAGGCCGGGAGACAAACTAAAGAAACAGAAAAAGACTCATCTAAAACAGGGAACTGGCGTGGCCCCTGACCGCGCCAAGGATCGTGACAATCAAATTGCATGTTGAATTAAACACACACTTTGATAAGGCATTAAAACCCCTTCTTGCACTCAATTTGGAAATAGTAAAAAAGTTCTTTGTGAAAGTGTGAAGTCGGGCATGGTGGAGGTCGAGCAGGGGTCAGCCATTTACAAAAAGAGGGGGTTTAAGGAGAAAAAAGGTTTGATAGCACTGGTTTGGGATGAGGAACAAAATTGTAGTGAACAAATATGACCACAGTTCAGCCACTTGAAACGTTTCAAAAACTGTTTCTTGCTTGTTATTCATGCAAAAAAATGTGAAAGAAAACTCCTTAAAAAGATCATCTCAGACAGCAAAGTGCATTTATCTGAGTATTAAGAACATACTTGTAAACACACGTTAGAATGACATGCAGGAGATTAATGTGCTATAATGAAACCTGGCCTTTGTGAAATGTGTTTCTTTTAGCCTTTTAAGGTTTGTGTGGAATCTGGTCATTTTTCTTTCTTGCTTCTCTCATTAGCGCCCACTTGTCAAATCAAAGACTGAACTGGTGACAGTTTTTGAACCTGCTGGAAGAACTTCATCAAAATGTTCCTTCTCTTGTAACTGTGTGCACTCCTCCCGTCAGTTATAACCAGTGTTGGGCAAGTTACTAAAAATCAGTAACTAATTACAGTTACTAGTTACTTCTTTTCAAAAATAACTGAGTTACTTTACCAATTACTGCATGTTCTTCTTTTGGCTGCTCCCTTAGGAGTTCCCACAGTGGATCATCTGCCTCCATCTCACCATATCCCTTGCATCTTCCTCTGTAACACCAACCCTCTCCATGTCCTCCTTCACTACATCCATGAATCTTCTCTGTGGTCTCCCTCTTTTCCTCCTGCCTGGCAGCTCCATCTTCAACATCCTTTGTCCAATATATCTGTGATATATATAAAATGGCACATTATTGTGAAGTGCGGTGTAGTGACGTGCACTTCCCATCACGTCACTGCACCGCCCTATTTAGGCAGAGGGCATCCATATTCCGCCTTTTTGCCGAATGATCCTGCTGGTGCATACCATGTCACTGCTTGTACATAGTTTGTTTAATAAAGCTGTGTTCACCAACCATCATCCTGCCTCATTCTTCACCCAGGTATTTCCATACTTAACAATATCCACTATCCCTCCTCTACATATGCCCAAACCATCTCAGCCTTGACTCTCTTACTTTGTCTCCAAACCGCTCAACTTGAGCTGTCCCTCTGATATACTCATTTCTAATCTTGTCCCTCCTGGTCACTCTCAATGAGCTGGAGTGTCATAAACTGCCCTTTAAGGCCTGTTGAAGGACACCAAATGCTCACTGTGTGTTTTGCACATTTATTAAAGTAAAGACAAACAAATAACTACACAATACATACAAACAATGGATAACAAGGGTGCTGGAGGAGAGTGGGGCTTGATGTCACAGGCAGGCAGAAGCCTGGGAACGCTGGGCAAAAAGGGGAAACACTGACCTGGACGGAGCTCTCCCGTTCTCCTCGACAGCAGCCCAAAACACTCATCGTGGTGAACAGCTGAGGACATCCCACGGTATAGAAGGACACGACAATGAGAACAGATTGTCCTGCCCTTAAATACCCGTACAAACATACAGTAGGCAGCAGGTGTGGAGCATGAGTGGCAAAAAGATTCACAATTAATGACAGCTACGCAACCCGCAAGCCAGTTTGACAGCTGGGAGCTGTGCAGTGCTGTCAAAATAAAACACTAACCAGAACCCATAACAGTGGACACTGTTTGACCAGCTAGATGATCTGGACTTTGCAGACAACCTGGCCCTGCTCTCCCACAGCCACCAGCAGATGCAGGACAAGACAACAGAGTTGGCAGCCACCTCAGCACAAGTTGGCCTCAAGATCCACGAGGGCAAGACCAAGATGCTCAAGATCAACACAGCAAATGAGGACCCAGTTACACTGCACGGGAGTGAGCTGGAAGAGGTAGAGGCCTTCACATACCTGGGCAACGTCATTGACAAGCAGGGCGGCACAGACGCAGACATCAGAGCAAGAATCGGCAAGGCAAGGGCAGCATACTTGCAGCTGAGGAACATCTGGAGCTCCAAGATGGTGTCAACATGCACAAAGATCCGGCTGTTCAACTCTAACGTCAAGTCAGTCCTACTGTATGGAGCAGAGACATGGAGGACAACGAAGGCCACCATCAGGAAAGTGCAGACGTTCACCAACAGCTGCCTGAGAAGGATCCTCCAGATACGCTGGCCTAATACCATCAGCAACGTAGACCTGTGGCAGCGTACCAACCAGCTGCCAGCCGAGGACAAGATCCAGCGTAGAAGATGGGGATGGATTGGGCACACCCTGAGGAAGCCAGCCAGTAACACCACAAGGCAAGCACTCAAGTGGAACCGCCAAGGGAAGCGGAAGAGAGGAAGGCCAAGAAACACCTGGCGACGAGACCTCGATGCTGACATCAAGAAGATGGGAAAGACCTGGAGGCAGCTGGAGAGAGCAGCCCAGGACAAAGCACTCTGGCGGACTGTTGTCGGCGGCCTATGCTCCAGGAGGAGCGATGGGCCTAACTAACTAACTAGAACCCATAAAGGCACAAAAACAACACAACCCCAAAATGTAAATAAATCCTGGGATTACAAAATGTAATCCCAGGTTTCTTTTCAGCACTGTAGCCAGCCTGACAAAGAGTCAGGACTCTGCCAAACCTTGCATTCCCTTAGAGATTACTAGTCAGGACTTTATGAACTTTTTTAATCATAAAATTTCATCTATTAGAGATAAAATCAGTCAGATTCTTCCCACCGTTAACTTAAATACAGTAACTACTACAACTCCTTCAAGTGATATCTGTTTGGATAAGTTTACTCCAATTGACCTTTTAGAGTCAGATAAAATAATTTCCTCATCCAAGCCTTCAACTTGTCTTTTAGACCCTAATCCTACCAGGTTATTTAAAAAAGTCTTCCCATTTATTGGCAGCCATATTCTTCAAATAATCAATTCTTCTTTAACTTTAGGCCATGTACCGCAGGCTTTTAAAACTGCTGTAATTAAACCCTTACTCAAAAAGCCAACGCTGGATCCAGGAGTTTTAGCTAACTATCGACCAATCTCTAATCTGCCTTTCATTTCAAAAATCTTAGAAAGAGTTGCTGCTACACAATTATTTGATCACTTGCAGGGAAATGATTTATTTGAAGAGTTTCAATCTGAGTTTAGAATCCATCATAGCACTGAAACAGCCTTAGTGAAGGTCACTAATGACCTCCTTATTGCATCTGATAATGGACTTGTTTCTGTACTTGTCCTTTTAGACCTTAATGCAGCCTTTGATACTATTGACCATAATATTATACTCGATAGATTAGAACACTATGTTGGACTTAATGGAACTTTGCTGCAGTGGTTTAGATCTTATTTGTCTGATAGGCTCCAGTTTGTTCATGTCAATAATGAGTTTTCTTCCAACTCAAAGCTCATTCAGAGTCCCACAGGGATCTGTGCCAGGCCCTACTCTTTTTCATTTATATATGCTTCCGTTAGGCAACATCATTAGAAAGCACTGTATACATTTTCATTGTTATGCAGATGACACACAATTATACCTGTCAATGAAGCCAGATGTTAGTAATCAATTAGCCAAGTTAGAAGCCTGTCTTAAGGAAATCAAAGCTTGGATGACTTGTAATTTCCTGCTATTAAATTCAGATAAGACTGAAGTCATTCTTGTTGGTCAAAAAAACCTTAGAAATACCTTTCCAAATCAAACTCTTAGTTTGGATGCGGTTACTTTTTCTCTTAATAGTTCTGTGAGGAACCTGGGAGTTATTTTTGATCAAGATCCGTTTTTCAATCGACATATTAAATTTGTTTCTAAGGCTGCCTTCTATCATTTGCATAATATTGCCAAGATTAGGAGCATCTTGTCTCAGAGTGACGCTGAGAAACTGATCTACGCTTTTGTTAGCTCTAGACTAGATTACTGCAACTCTTTATTATCAGGTTGTCCTAAAATATCTTTAAAAAGTCTTCAGTTGATCCAAAATGCTGCTGCAAGAGTTTTAACAGGTACTAGAAAGAGAAATCATATTTCTCCGGTTTTGGCCTCCCTTCACTGGCTTCCCATAGAGCTCAAAATTAAGTTTAAAATCCTTCTTCTCATTTACAAAGAAGAAGATGGGAAAGACCTGGAGACAGATGGCGCACGGTGGAGCAGTGGTTTAGCACTGTGGCAGCACAGTTTACCCTCGGCCGGGGGATCGCGGGGATCATGAGATCGTGGGTTCGATCCCAGCCCCCGACCAACAGTGAGCTGTGTGGAGTTTGCATGTTCTCCCCGTGTTGCGTGGGTTTACTCTGGGATTTCTCAGGTTTCCTCCCGCATACCAAAAACATGTAGGTTTAGGGCGCTCGTGCACGCAGCGACCGGCAGCCGGTGGCTTGTCACCAGACTACAAACCAAATCTACCTACGGGTACAAATAAGTAACAAAAAAAAAAAAGCTCTTAACAACCAGGCCCCTTTTTATTTAAAAGCTCTGATACTACCCTATCATCCAAATAGAGCATTACGTTCCCAAAATGCTGGATTACTTATAATACCTAGAATCTCCAAAAGTACAATGGGAGGCAGAGCCTTCAGTTATCAAGCTCCTTTCCTGTGGAACCAGTTACCAATCTGGATTTGGGAGTCAGACTCAATCTCTGTTTTTAAGAATAGGGTAAAAACCTTCCTTTTCAATATACAGTGGGGCAAAAAAGTATTTAGTCAACCACCAATTGTGCAAGTTCTCCCACTTAAAATATGAGAGCGGTCTCCAATTTTCATCATAGGTATACCTCAACTATGAGAGACAAAATGAAAAAAAAAATCCAGAAAATCACATTGAAGGATTTTTAATGAATTAATTGGTAAATTCCTTGGTAAAATAAGTATTTGGTCACCTACAAACAAGCAAGATTTCTGGCTCTCACAGACCTGTAACTTCTTCTTTAAGAGGCTCCTCTGTCCTCCACTCGTTACCTGTATTAATGGCACCTGTTTGAACTTGTTATCAGTATAAAAGACACCTGTCCACAACCTCAAACAGTCAGACTCCAAACTCCACTATGGCCAAGACCAAAGAGCTGTCAAAGGACACCAGAAACAAAATTGTAGACCTGCACCAGGCTGGGAAGACTGAATCTGCAATAGGTAAGCAGCTTGGTGTGAAGAAATCAACTGTGGGAGCAATTATTAGAAAATGGAAGACATACAAGACCACTGATAATCTCCCTCCATCTGGGGCTCCACGCAAGATCTCACCCCGTGGGGTCAAAATGATCACGAGAACGGTGAGCAAAAATCCCAGAACCACATGGGGGGACCTAGTGAATGAACTGCAGAGAGCTGGGACCAAAGTAACAAAGGCTACCATCAGTAACACACTACGCCGCCAGGGACTCAAATCCTGCAGTGCCAGACGTGTCTCCCTGCTTAAGCCAGTACATGACCAGGCCCGTCTGAAGTTTGCTAGAGAGCATCTGGATGATCCAGAAGAGGACTGGGAGAATGTCATATGGTCAGATGAAACCAAAATAGAACTTTATTGTAAAAACTCAACTTGTCGTGTTTGGAGGAGAAAGAACACCATACCTACTGTGAAGCATGGGGGTGGAAACATCCTGCTTTGGGGCTGTTTTTCTGCAAAGGGACCAGGACGACTGATCCGTGTAAAGGAAAGAATGAATGGGGCCATGTATCGTGAGATTTTGAGTGAAAACCTCCTTCCATCAGCAAGGGCATTGAAGATGAAACGTGGCTGGGTCTTTCAGCATGACAATGATCCCAAACACACTGCCCGGGCAATGAAGGAGTGGCTTCGTAAGAAGCATTTCAAAGTCCTGGAGTGGCCTAGCCAGTCTCCAGATCTCAACCCCATAGAAAATCTTTGGAGGGAGTTGAAAGTCCATGTTGCCCAGCGACAGCCCCAAAACATCACTGCTCTAGAGGAGATCTGCATGGAGAAATGGGCCAAAATACCAGCAACAGTGTGTGAAAAACTTGTGAAGACTTACAGAAAACGTTTGACCTCTGTCATTGCCAACAAAGGGTATATAACAAAGTATTGAGATGAACTTTTGTTATTGACCAAATACTTATTTTACCGAGGAATTTACCAATTAATTCATTAAAAATCTTTCAATGTGAATTTCTGGATTTTTTTTTTTTTTCTCATTTTGTTTCTCATAGTTGAGGTATACCTATGATGAAAATTGGAGACCTCTCTCATCTTTTAAGTGGGAGAACTTGCACAGTTGGTGGCTGACTAAATACTTTTTTGCCCCACTGTAGCATACAATTAGGAGGGATCATGTGTCTCTAAACCCTCCCTTAGTTATGCTGCTAATAGATTTAGACAGCTGGGGGACCTCCAATAATGTACTGGACTTCTCCCCTTTAATGTTTGCTCTCTACATGTCTGTTCTTCTCATCTTCTCTATCCCCTCACCCACCCAGCCAGTCACAGCAGATGACTGCCCCTCCCTGAGCCTGGTTCTACTAGAGGTTTCTTCCTGTTAAAAGGGAGTTTTTCCTCTCCACCGTCGCCAAGCGCTTGCTCATAGGGGATCGCCTGATTGCTGGGGTCTTTCTGCAATTGTGGGGGTTTCCCCTACATTTGAAAGTGCTATGAGATGACTGTTCTTGTGAAATGGCACTATATAAATAAAGTTGAATTGAATTGAATTGAATAATAACACAACACAATGGCAACAATCAAACAGGAACCAAATACAGCAAATAGGAGAAATAATGAAACAGACAGAAAAAGACTAACTAAAACTGGAGACTGGGCACGGTGCCCACCCGTGCCCCGGATCATGACATGGAGGTTGTATCTTCAACTCTGCCACCTCCAGCTCCACCCTGTCTTTTTGTCAGCGCCACCGTCTCCAATCCATACATCATAGCAGGTCTCACTACCGTCTTGGAAATCTTCCCTTTCACTCTTGTTGCTACTTTTCTGTCACAAATAAGCCCTGACACTCATCTCCGTCCACTCCACCCTGCCTGCACTCTCTTCTTCACCCCTCTTGTGCATTTTCCATTGCTTTGGATGGTTGACCCCAGGTATTTAAACTCATCGGCTTTCACTACCACTACTCCTTCCATCTTCACAGTTGCACTTACCTCCCTCTCATTCACACTCATGCATTCTGTCTTGTTTCTACTGACTTTAATTCCTCTTCTCTCCAGAGCATGCCTTCACCTCTCCAGATTCTCTTCCACCTGCTCCCTACTCTTACTGCAGCTCACAATGTCATCTGCAAACATCATGGTCCATGGAGACTCCTGCCTGACCTCGTCTCTCAGCCTGTCCATCACCATGGCAAAGAAGAAGGGGCTCAGAGCCGATCCCTGATGTAATCCCACCCCCTCCTTGAATCCATTCGTCACTCCTACGGCACCACCGTCTCGCTGTCCTCATACATGTACTGCACCACCCTCACATACTTCTCTGCCACTCCTGACTTTCTCATACAGTACTACACGTCCTCTCTTGGCACCCCATCATATGTTTTCTCTAGATCAACAAAGACACAGTGCAACTCCTTCTGACCTTCTCTGTACTTCTCCATCAGCACTCTTAGAGCAAACATTACATCTGTAGTACTCTTTCTTGGCATGAAACCGTACTACTGCTCACTGATCATCACCTCTCCTCTTAACCTGGCGTCAACAACTCTTTCCCATATCTTAATAGTGTAGCTGATCAATTTTATGCCTCTGTAGTTACTACAGTTCGGAGCGTCACCTTTGTTCTTGAAAACTGGTGCCAAAACACTTCTTCTCCACTCCTCGGGCAGCCTCTCACTCTCTAAGATTGTGTTAAACAATCTGGTTAAAAAACTCTACTGCCATCTCTCCTAAACATATCCATACCTCCACAGGTATGTCATCTGGACCAACCGCCTTTCCATTCATCATCCTCTTCAAAGCTGCCCTCACTTCTGCCTTGCTAATTCTCGGGACTTCCTTGTTCACTATCTTTCTTTCATCCACCCTCCTCTCTTTGTCATTTTCATGATTCTTTAGCTCTTCAAAGTACTCCTTCTACCTTCTCAACACACTCATCATTTGTTAGTACATTACCATTTCTGTCCTTAATCAACCTAACTTGCTGTACATCCTTCCCAGCTCTATCTCTCTATCAAGCCAGTTGATGCAGCTCCTTTTCTCCTTCTTTAGTGTCCAGCCTCTCATACAACTCACTATATGGCTTATCCTTTGCCTTTGTCACCTCTCTTTTTGTCATGCGCCTAGATTCCAAATACTCCTGTCTACTTTGTCCATCTCCCTGACTATCCCACTTTTTATCTGCTAACCTCTTCCTTTGGATATTTTCCTGTGCCTCCTCATTCCACCACCAAGTCTCCTTGTCTTCCTTCTTCTGTCCACTGGATACACCACACACCTTTCTACCCGTTTCCCTCAATACTTTTGCTGTACTTTCCCAGTCATCTGGCAATTCTTCCCTACCAACCAGAGCCTGTATTAACTCTTTCCTGACCTCTGTGCGACCTTCTTCCTTCTGTAACTTCCCCCACTTAATCTTTGGCTCTGCCTTCACTGTTTTCCTCTTCTTGCTTTGCAAAGTCATCCTACAGACTAACATCCGATACTGTCTAGCTATGTACATTCTCCCCTGCCACCACCTTGCAGTCTCCTATCTCTTTCAGATTTCTCCTTCTTCACAAGATGTAGTCCACCTGTGTGCACCTCTTGTAAGTCACCCTATGTTCCTCTCTCTTCTTGAAGTATGTGTTCACCACATGCATTTCCATCCTTTTAGCAAAATCCACAACCATCTGTCCTTCTACATTTCTCTCCTTAAGACTATACCTACCCAGGACCTCCTCATCACCTCTGTTCCCTTCACCTACAGGATCTCACAAAAGTGAGTACACCCCTCACATTTTTTATAAATATTTTATTATATCTTTTCACAGGACAACACTGAAGATATGACACTTTGATACAATGTAAAGTAGTCACTGTACAACTTGTTTAACTGTGTAAATTTGCTGTCCCCTCAAAATAACTCAACACACAGTCATTAATGTCTAAACTGCTGGCAACAAAAGTGAGTACACCCTGAGTGAAAATGTCCAAATTGTACCAATTAGCCATTTTCCCTCCCCAGTGTCATGTGACTCATTAGTGTTCCAAGGTCTCAGGTGTGAATGGGGAGCAGGAGTGTTAAATTTGGTGTTATCACTTTCACATTCTCTTATACTGGTCACTGGAAGTTCAACATGGCACCTCATGGCAAATAACTCTCTGAGGATCTGAAAAAAAAGAATTGTTGCTCTACATAAAGATGGCCTAGGGTATAAGAAGATTGCCAACACCCTGAAACTGAGCTGTAGCATGGTGGCCAAGACCATACAGTGGTTCAACAGGACAGGTTCCACTCAGAGCAGGCCTCGCCATGGTCGACCAACGAAGTTGAGTGCACGTGCTCAGCGTCATAGCCAGAGGTTGTCTTTTGAAAATAGACGTATGAGTGCTGCCAGCATTGCTGCAGAGGTTGAAGGGGTGGGGAGTCAGCCTGTCAGTGTTCAGACCATACGCCGCACACTGCATCAAATTGGTCTGCATAGCTGTCGTCCCAGAAAGAAGCCCCTTTTAAAGATGATGCACAAACAGTTTGTTGAAGGCAAGCAGACTAAGAACATGGATTACTGGAACCATGTCCTGTGGTCTGATGAGACCATCATAAACTTATTTGGTTCAGATGGTGTCAAGCGTCTGTGGCGGCAACCAGGTGAGGAGTACAAAGACAAGTGTGTCTTGCCTACAGCCAAAGATGGTGGTGGGAGTGTCATGGTTTGGGGCTGCATGAGTGCTGCCGACACTGGGGAGCTGTAGTTCATTGAGGGAACCATGAATGCCAACATGTACTGTGACATACTGAAGCAGAGCATGATCCCCTCCCTTCAGAAACTGGGCCGCAGGGCCAACACGATAATGACCCCAAACACACCTCCAAGACGACTACTGTCTTGCTAAAGAAACTGAGGGTAAAGGTGATGGACTGGTCAAGCATGTCTCCAGATCTAAACCCTATTGAGCATCTGTGGGGCATCCTCAGACAGAAGGTGGAGGAGTGCAAGGTCTCTAACATCCACCAGCTCCGTGATGTCGTCATGGAGGAGTGGAAGAGGATTCCAGTGGCAACCTGTGAAGTTCTTGTGAACTCCATGCCCAAGAGAGTTAAGGCAGTGCTGGAAAATAATGGCGGCCATACAAATATTGACACTTTGGGCACAATTTGGACATTTTCACTTAGGGATGTACTCACTTTTGTTGCCAGCGGTTTAGACATTAATGGCTGTGTGTTGAGTTATTTTGAGGGAACAGCAAATTTACACTGTTATACAAGCTGTACACTACTTTACATTGCCTCAAAGTGTCATATCTTCAGTGTTGTCCCATGAAAAGATATAATAAAATATTTACAAAAATGTCAGGGGTGTACTCACTTTTATGAGATACTGTACATGTCCATCTTTGAGTAATGATGTATTAATTTTCCAGGTCCTAATTTTCTTTGTAGCTTTTTTATTCACCAGTGTAAGAGGTACTGGATACTTGAGCAAATTTCAGTGTCTATGATATCACTCACAATGGAGTTACCAGCTAAGAAAAGTCTAAATGAGAATATGAGTGGTGCACTGGTGAGAAGAAGGTGTATTTCCTAAGAGTTGGGTGAAGAGAGTGCGATGTATCGCAAAGACCAAAATCACTCATGTGTTTTCTAGAATGTCAGTAGCCTTTCATTTCCGAAAATTCCCCACTGTACTGAGTCTGTCAGTTGCAGGATCCAATACCAGATTGAAGTCCCCTCCTATTACTAGTATGTGTTATGTCAGTAAAGGGGACCCGAGGACGAGACCAAGCCTTGAACTGGACACAACTTTATTAGTGACTCACTCTCACAATACAGGTGCTGCCATCAGGCTGAGAGGAGGCCAAAGAGACCGCACCTCTTCCTCACAGCCCTCTTACACCCCGGGTGACAGCGGAACTGGAAAGGTGGAGAAACTACCCATGTCACACAATAATATGTCCCCATATCAACACAACCCCCCCCCCAAAAAAAATGGTCCAAAACACATGCACACAATCAAGACCCTCCCCAAATTGGAACCTGAATTATGCACTAAAACTAAACAGAAAGGCTTAAAGACCTATCACACTCACTCAAAACAACTAAAACTATGGGGGAACAGGTGGACTACCGTCCCACCCCCACATGGCAAGACGGATTATTCTGCCATCTATACTAAAAGAACAGTCCACTAAACAGAAAACTGCTGTGTTCCTAAAATAAATGATATAAACACAAAACAATCCCATTAACAGGACTAATTTACAACTCGGTTATCCCAATTTCCATCACTATGCCTCATGTACATTGCCCAACCATCAGTCTGCCCCAGTAGAGGAACCACCCCCCGGAAAACCGTCAGACAGCTCCCCTCCAGTGCACCTTCTTCTCTTCGCTCCCGGGGATGACCCACGTCGAGATCCAAACACTTCCTTCTTCTCTCGGGCACGCCGCAGCTCATTGGGATGCCTCCATGAGCCATCAGATAGCTGGAGGTAGGCATCCTCCCCAACAGTCACCACCTGCAGCCACCCCTGGTCATCTTCTCGTCTGCTTTTGCCCCGAACACCTCTTGACTGGGCCTCCTCTCTGGGTCGGACCACATCCACGACCCCTAGAGGGGCCCTGCTCAGCTTCCAGTGTCTCTGTTTGGCACATTGTTTCACCGTGCCAGCCAGTTCTGCCCTGCTCTCTTTCATTTTCACTGCCGGCAAAGCCGTTGTGAGCCCCTGCTCACCGGTACCTTCCAGCCGAACTCCAGGAGTAGAATGGGCCATCCACTCGGCGCCACCTGCTGTCATGGGCATCCCACTGCTCTGCCCAGTTCCCTCAGCTAGGGTTACTTGGGCACTGGCACCGGGACCCACCTGCAAAGGCCCTGGGTAGGGTTGGTCCTGCTCATCATCCAGAATACTAGCAAAGGTTCGTCCCACACAGCTCTGTCCACCGTTCGCGGAACTGGCCGGTCCCACAAACCACAGCCTGACCACTCCTCTCCAACACTTTGAGGTCCTAAAGCAGACTGAGCATGCATTGGATCCTTTGCAGTTTGCCTATAGGCCTCACAGAGAAGTGGAGGATGCCACTGTCACTCTGCTTAACATGATTTTTAAACATCTGGATTTTAATGGGACACACACGGGGCTTTTATTTGTGGACTTTTCTTCCGCTTTTAATACAATCCAACCTCATATTTTGGTTGAAAGGCTCCTGCAACAATTTGACTTGAGTAATAATCTGGTGGGTTGGATTCTGGATTTTTTAACCAACAGGACACAGAGAGTAAGGGTCAATGGTACATTGTCTGACCAAAAGTGTTCTTCTACTGGCTCTCCTCAGGGGTGTGTATTGTCACCACTACTCTTCATCCTGTACACAAACATGTGTCAGAGTAGACATGACAACAGACACATTATAAAGTATGCTGATGATTCAGTTGTTGTCAGTCTCCTCCAGGATGGTGAGAGTGGCCACGGCCCAGTAGTTGATGATTTTGTTCACTGGTATGAGGATTCCTACCTGCAGCTGAATACGACAAAAATTAAAGATATGATTATTGACTTTAGGAGGAAAACTCCCAGGCACAAAGTCACTGTGCTAAGATAAGATAAGATAAGATAAGATAAGATAAGCCTTTATTAGTCCCACAACGGGGAAATTCCAGGATTGCAACAGCACAGGGATAGCAACACTCAGAGCAACAATCAGAAGGCAAGAAAAAAAAACAAGCAAGCAAGAGCAGCTAATATACATATGTACATATTACTATAAAATATATATACACACACACACACAGTGCAGAGCATTGTAGCTGGATGGAATAAATATATGAATATATAAACACACAGTGCAGAGCATTGTAGAGCATTGAATGTGTGCAATCTTACAGATATCTTGGGACGATTTTTGATAGCAATTTAAACTTTGAAGAGAACTGTGAAAGGGTGTGCAAAAAGGGTCAGCAACATTTGCATTGTTTAAGGAAACTTGCATGCTTCCAAAATGACCGAACCATAATGACAATGTTTTATCGGGCTTTTATTGAATCTGTTTTATCCTTTTCTTTAGTGTCATGGTTTCGTCAGATAAAACTGAAACAGAGGAAATCTTTGGATCAGGTAGTTAGATGGTCCAGTCGTTTGCTTGGTGAGTCACAGCTGAGCCTGACATCCCTGTACAGTGCACCAGACAGGTACAGAGGATTGCTATCTCCATTTTAAATGATGACTCCCACCCTTTGCAGTGCCACTTTCATCTTCTTCCTTCCAGACGGAGGTTTGCTGTCCCAAAAAGTAAAACCCAGCACTACAAAAACAGCTTTGTTCCTGCTGCTGTTAAAGAGTTGAACAAGATGTAACAATATACTGCACATAATTTAGTTACCTATTTATTAAGTTTTATTTTATATTTACTTATTTTTGTAGGTTTTTTATGACTCTTGAGTTTTTAACCTCTTTGACTAGTCTTTAACTTTTTAATATGACCCTTCTCTCTTATCTCTTTGTTTTTTCTCTTATCTCTTTGTCCTATGCCCCGATTGGTGGAGCCTTGAGTACTTTTATCGTGTTTATAGTCAGCTTCATGTGCGCCTGTGTTTGTGTTCATGTTGAATGTAATTGTGGTTTGTAAATATGGATGTCACCTGACTGCAAAACAAATCTACCTACAGGTAGAAATAAAGTAACCTGAACCTGAACCTGAACCTGAACTTCTGGTGATGGTGAAGCCCAATCCATAAAACACATCACACCCCATAATATTCTCTCCACTTGCAGCCACGATAAACTTCAAGCTGGACACCTCTGCTGACTTGTACCTAGCCGTCAGTTCCACCGATCCCTCCGTGGCCAATCTTATTCCACCATACCCACACAGTGGCGCTGAATGACCTCTCACTTGATAATGTGGGAAGAAACTCCTTACAGTTTACTAATTCAACACGGATCTCACCGCTCCTGTGTAAATCAGCAACGGCACCGTCACCCCGTCCAGTTCCACCATGCAATAGGAATGGCTGTCGGTACTTGGGGATATGGTGTGAATGACCGTGGGAGTTGGAGCGGGGGGGTCCTCATTGCGTCTTGGATCCTCTTGCTCGAACCTATAACATCCACTGGCAAAATGATGCAAGAGTCTGCACTTGCCGCAGCATCTTCCTCTTGCCGGACACTCTCTAGCCTTATAACGGCGCTTGGTGGACCCACAACCCAAACACCTGGGTGATCCTGGGGCGGACCTCATCCTGACAGCATTAGCACATTCTTCATCATCTTCCACGCCATCGTCACTGTCCAGGTCCACTGCCAGCGCCCTCAACTGTGGTTCAAAATAGCGGTGTGATGCTCTCTCACCGAGCTCCCATGATAGCTTGTCAGCCGCCTCAAACTGTTGAGCTAACTCAATGTACATGGCTAACGTCAGCTCACCCAAGTGTGTGGGGAGCTTTGACCTTGTCGCCGGGCAAACAGTATGTTCCACCAACTGGTCGTGGACCATCTCTTCCTCTAACGCTCCAAACTGACAGTCCTTGGCCAGCTGACCTAGGTCTGCTACATACCGCTGCACTGACTCGCCAGCCCACTGGCGGCACTGCCGAAACTGGATCCTCCGGATGATGACGTTTTCCGGGGTGTGCAAATGTCGCACCATTAGCTCAACCACTTGTTCAAAGCTATCACCCTCCCCTAAAGTACTAAGGATATGTTGTCCTTCCATTCCTAAGTTGTGAACCAACAGTGCCCATGCCCGAAACTTCTCCAGTCTTCCAAGGTCCAATGCTACTAAATAATTTTGAAAGGTGGCAAACCACCTTGCCCAAGGGATGGGCGGCTCACCGGGAAGCTCCAAAAACAGCTGAATTGAAGTAACCCACGCGTCCATACTTTTTACCCTCGTCGGGTAAAAAGGGTAAAAAGCGGCCAAGGATGAGACCAAGCGTTGACCTGGACACGACTTTATTAGCGACTCACTCTCACAATACAGGCACTGCCGTCAGGCTGAGAGGAGGCCAAAGAGACCGCCCCTCTTCCTCACAGCCCTCTTATACCCCGGGTAGCAGTGGAACCGGAAAGGTGGAGCCACCACCTGTGTCACACAGTATGTCCCCATAACAACACAACAGTATGGTGACCAAGCGCTTAGAAAGAGAAGTGAAGAAAGTGTGAAAAAAGGATGGGCCGTCAACATTTGGGCCATAAACACTGGCAATACATAGATCCAGATTTTGAACTGAGATTTTTAATATTATAAATCTACCTTCTGGATCTGCTATAGTGTTGTTAGCAACAAAACGTATTCTTCTCTGTACCAATATGGCTAGCCCCCTTTGTTTGGAATTAAAGCAGGCTGAGAACATGTGGGGAAATTCAGGGGAAGTGAATGCATCTACAGACGACTTAGAAACATGTGTTTCCTCTAATAAGACAAAGTCTGCCTGCAGATCTTAGAGTCGATTAAAAACTTTTAACCTCTTCTCCCTGGTGTTAGATTCTAAAATAATGGAGGATGGAGAGCTTTCTCTGTGAGCATTCAACTGAACTTTATTGAGTTCACATTCCAATTTATATTCCAGCCGTAGCCTGCCTGACGTCACTTATTCCCCCCACCCCGGCAGGGCTACAGCAAACCCAAAGTCCAATTCCCATACATAACATCCCCTCCACAAGTTCCAGAACCCACCCCTTTAAGCAATCAACAAACAAAAGATTATGGAACAATCAACACTGGTATACACTTTTTTTTGTGAACTACAAACAAGTGAACACCTGCGGGCGCCTGGGTAGACTACCAGGACGCACTGCCAAGTTGGAGCGGGTTATTCTGCCGCTAGTTCCAACCAGCACTATACATTACAGTCTTTACAACAAAGTCATCAAGGTATTTAGGCCGCCGACGCACTCTAGCCGGGTGTCCTCTAGGAGGGGAGACTCTATTACTTATTTTGTACCCGTAGGTAGATTTGTTTTGCAGTCTGGTGACAAACCACCAGCTGCCGGTCGCTGCGTGCGCAAGCGCCCCTTAACTCCCTAACCCGCATGTTTTTGGCATGTGGGAGGAAACCGGAGAAATCCTGGAGTAAACCCACGCAAACACGGGGAGAACATGCAAACTCCACACAGGTCACTGTTGGCCGGGGGCAGGGATCGAACCCACGATCTCACGGTCCCCGCGATCCCCCGGCCGAGGGTAAAACTGTGCTGCCACAGTGCTAACCACTGCGCCACCGTGCAGACTCTGCACCTGGCACCGTCGGTCTGGCCTGCGAGTCCTCACCAGTTTGGGCACTCCAGTCCCAGCTCTCACCAAGACACCCAGTAGTGTCCAAATTCCTCTGTCCAGTCAAGGAACATCTCAGTCTGCTGGCATGCCACCTAGACCCATTGTCGAGTTCAAATGTGTCCGGGCCCCGCTGCCTTGCGATCTGTCATGGTCTCGTCCATAGCAGTTGTAGCTTGTGGGCTTGGACCGGGTGCTTGATCCATACCCGAGCCACTTCTCCCAGGCCGTGGTCCCTTGCTCTGTGCTTCTTGTCGAACCTCTACTTCATCGTGCACTGCTAACCAGCAACCCTGCTACTTACTGCTTCCATGTCTCTTTGAGGAAGCATCATCGGTGGTCTCAGTCGGTTCACCAGCAACGGTAGCTCTCACTCCAGCATGAGAGCCGCCGGGGAACAGCCCGTCATGGCATGGACCAACGCTCTATAGTGGAGCAGTGTGTTTTGGAGGGCATCCGAGAAGGTGAAGCCATCCGCCAGATGGGCTCTCAGTCCATTCTTTAAGGTCTTATTAAACCGTTCAATCCCACCATTGGTCTGCGGGTGAAAGAATGCTGTCTTCACATGTTCCATACCCTTGCTGCTCAGAAACTCCTCAAATGCCCCTGATGTGAACTGTGGGCTATTGTCCGTTGTGAGTGTGTTTGGGGTCCCCCACCTCACAAACAGAGATGTCAGGAACCCCGTAACCACCTCTGTTGTGACCGAGTTAGTAGGGAGCACCTCCGGCCACTTCAAAAACACATCATATGCCACTAACAGGAACCGGCTATTTGAAGGTGCCGCATGGAGCTCACCGCAGATGTCCAGCTCGACGTGCCTCCAAGGCCCTCCTGGGTATGCTACTGGCCATAGTGGTGGGGAGGAGGTCCGCCAGTCTTGCTGCTCTCCAGACATGGTACACAGTGTTTCACCATAGCCTCAATGTCTTCGTCAATACCCGGCCACCAGACTGACTCCCTACTATGTTGTTTCACTATAACCACCCCCAGGTAGCCCTCATGCAACACTGACACGACACGTGCCCTCAACGATGACGGGATTAGGGCACACTGACCTCTGGCCACACACATCTCGTTCCAGCAGCTCAATTCGTCCCTGAAACGGTGGTAGGGTGCCAGCTCGTCCTGCACTTTGCTGGCCATCCCTCCCTGATCACTGTACGCAATTTCACCAGAACTGAGTCCCGTTCCGACTCCTCCCTGAGCTCCTGAGGGGAAACGACCACCTGGAGAGACCCTCACAATGCGTTAACCAAGTCCTCTTCAGCTGTGTCAGTGTCGCCATCTTCCGGCCGGGGAGCATCCGCCGTGGTTTGGGACAGGAGGTCCGCCACTATGTTGTCTTTGCCTGGGGTGAATTTAGTAGTGAAGTCATAAGCCCTCAGTCTCTCAGACCACCTATGGATCCTCAGCGGCCTGTACCCCAATCCTGATGTCTCCAACAGGGTTGTGAGCGCCCAGTGATCAGTCCATAAGGTGAAATGGCACCCATAGAGGTATATATGCCACTTCTCACATGCCCACACACAGGCCAGTGCCTCCCTCTCACCCACAGCGTATTTTTGTTGCGCCGCCAAGAGGGACCTTGACGCGAGCGTCACTGGTCGTGCCATGCCACCCTGCACCTGCGATGTGACTGCTCCCAGTGCCGAATCAGAAGCATCGTAGGTCACTACAGTCTCGAGATTAGGGTCAAAATGTGCCAATACCGGTGGGGAGGTGAGCTGTCATTTGAGCTTGGAGACTGCCACTGAACAGGTTGGGGTCCACTCCCATGGTGCGTCCTGCTTCAACAGAGCCCAGAGAGGCATGATCGTCTCCGAATAGTAAGGGATGAACCGCCCATAAAAGTTCACCATGCCTAGAAACGATGAGATCTGAGCAGGCCTGGAAGGATCCAGAATGCGTAGGACCACCTCCACATTTGAGTGTAATGGTTGGAGCCCTCTTCCTGTCAGCCGAAACCCCATGAACTCAATGGTGTCCACCGCGAAGAGACATTTTTCACCATTCAGAGTAACCCCATAGTCCTGAAGTGTGGACAGTACTTCACCAGTCTTTCGTCATGCTCTTCCCTTGACACGCCATGCACCATGATGTTGTCCAAGTAGGCCACTACGCCCTTGAGGCCCGCCGACATTGTCGACATTACTTTCTGGAAGCAGCTGGGGGCGGAGCTCAGGCCGAACAGCATCCTGGTGTACCTAAAAAAAAAACCTTGTGGGTTACGAACCCCGTCAAGTTCCTGCTGTCCGGGAGAAGCGGCACCTGGAGGTAGCCCTGTCGGAGGTCCAGCTTCGGGAATACCTGGGATCTGCTAAACGTTGCCGTGAGTTCCTCCATGGTTGGAAGGAGGTGCCTGTCCGGGATGATTGCCTCGTTTACTACTCTGAAGTCTATACATGGCTTGATCCCACCCCCCACCCCCTTTCTTTTTGGGCATCACCAGGTTGGAAATCCACGGCGAGACATCTACCTTCTCAATGATTCCAGACTCCAGCAACCTCGTCAGTTCTGCTGAGACCTCATCATGCAGCGCAAGGGGAAGGTGCTGCAATGGTTGAATGTTAGGTGTCACAGTCTTGTCCACCAGAGGGCGATGGTAAAAAGTGCCTATACGACCCAGGCCCATAAGTAATGCCGGTCAGCAGAGTTGCCAGTCGGTGTATACCGTCAGCACGGTAGAGCCCACCGGGTCCCGTATAGAGAAACCCAGCTCCCCCAACAGGTCGATTCCCAACAGGTCTGCCCCCTGGCGTGCCACCTGGAAAATGAACCTGGGCACCATCTTTGGCCCGCACGTCACTGAAAACTCTGCCGTGCCCGCCATCTCAATTTCTGTGTGGCCATAGCCGAACATCTTCACTGCCCCTGCCTTGACAGTCTTTGCTGAGAGCAGCTTCTTCAGTGTGCCCAAACTTAGGATGGATCTACCGGCCCCCGAATCCACCATAAGGGGCACGTCGACCCCGTCGAGCTGTAGGACATACCACTTAAGTGGACCCTTTCCCACACGTGCAACACACACCCGTCCGTTGTCACCGGATCCCGCTGTTACTGGACTAGTGAATGCCTCATGAGCCCTGTTTCGCGCCTTTGTCCGCCTTCTCTTTTTCTTAGCCTGCCTATGAGGACCAGTTAGCATGCTAACCGTCATTCCTGGCAGGGAATCACGGACCATCGGCCCCTCGTTAGCTGACATAATTCATTTCTGCAGGGCTGCGGACTCCCGGTGTTTCACCAAGTCCAACACCCTGTCTAGATATAAAGTCTGTCGGGTTAGCCTTAGCATGTCCCCCAGCCATGAATTGTTTGTGCCATGAGCTAGTTTGTCTCACTAGCTCATCTGCTAGTGGCCCAAAGACGCATTTTCCCACTAGGCTGCGCAGCTCCATGATAAATGATAGAGTGGGCTCACCAGCTCGCTGTTGACAGTCAAAAAATTCGTACCTTTGTGGCGTAACATTATGTAGCTCACATATTCCTTGGCAGAGACCCAGACATGAGGGAACTTTGAGCTCACAGTGTGTATTGACATCACGCCCCAGATGGACATTGAGTCTGGACCCCCTGCGGACTAGAGGAGAAGTGAGAAGATCTGAGAGTGAACCTGAAGAGACTGCCTGACTCATAGGGTCAGACAGAGAAGCCGAGAGGACAATGGGGGGATTAGTTATGAATGGAATTCTGTGTTTGATGTGAATGTGATTTGTGTCTGTTGTAACAGTATAAAGGTATGTGGTTTATCTCAGCTCGCTCTCTTCATTCCCTGACTGAGAGAGGAGCTGTAGGACTTGATATGGAATAAACCTATACTGAAAAATCATTCAGTCTCTTCATTTCGAGTTTCCTACACCTTCTTTCGGTGATGGTGGAGTGGTCACTGAAAGTGTTGTCCATTTGCAACAAGCCTTCTTCCAGCTAGCAGTCACCACATAGCCCAAAGAAATGCGCTGCCCTTCCGTGCCAAGATGGTGTACCAACAAGCTTCTCCGCCTCTCTTCGATAATATCACCAAGTCCGGCCGCCATCACATATACCTCAAACATACTTTTCAAGAGAACAGACATGAAGGTTAAAAAGTGATGAGAAGAAACAAATAACATACAGCAACAACCTAACAACATTAGCAAGATTAGCAACAACAGAGGAACACACAACCTCAGCAAAAACAAAAAAAGAACCATTTGACAAACGTTAACAGATTAAAGGATCAATAAGAGACCTGCTCAAAATCGCACTCTTTCCTCTCATGCAGCTAGGGAACGAACTAGAATCTAGAATAGCCAGAGGGTTATGGTTTCATCCATAAACAGCTTGCCATCTATAAACAATCTATCCACAGAAATAATTGCTTGTTTACCTTCTTGGATTTTTTGTTTCCTAATAGGGAAAAGCTTTCTTCTTCTTTCCATAATTTCCTGTGGAAATTGATCATTTAACCTTTTGCTTGAAATGTTCACATTTGGCAACAATCGGCCTGGGACTGTTTGTTTTGAGGGTTTTTCTGTCCAATGCGGTGGACTCAGTGAAAGGTAATTGATTTCACAATGTCGGGGGGCATTTTCAGCTGCGTAGACATGAATTCAGAGATCTGCTGTTCTGGATTTTCAATTTTTTTTTTTTTTTTTTTTTTTTTTTTTGCAATTCCGGAAAAAAACAGGTTATCTCTCATGCTGTGTGACTGCAGGTTCGGGAATGTTTTCCTTCATTTTCCGGTTTTCATTTGCAACTTCAAGTTGTGTGGTTAGCGTGCTTACTGATTTTTTTCAATGTATTATTTTGTTCCAAGAGAGAAACGAGCTGCGCCTGGCTGAATTCCAGACACTCACAGTCATCCTGGAATTCTTTATGGAGCAACTCGACCAACGCAAGTCTAGCATCCATGCTGGAAAGTTTACTTTCAATGGAGGAAAGAATGTCACTAACCTCTGGGCTGATCTGTGATTTCTCGAGTGTTGTTAAGGGTGACGCAAATCCATACAAAGTCAATGGAAAGAGGCGAGCACACGCAAAATTGCGCATTCGTGCCTTCACGTCCAAAGGGTAACGCCAGCTTTGAGATTCTGCCGTCACCGGAATAAAAGTATCAACACTGGAGAGTGTAAACTAGTTTGAAAATGAGACTGCCACTCACCTGGAGACAGAAGGAGCTCTTCAGCTGAATCGGGATGTCGGAGTTATATATTTATTTATTTCCTGCCAAGGATGTGCTAACAAGGCAAGCAAGGTAGCAACGGAAACACTCATCATCTTGTAAAGTTTTGGAGACAGGGACAACTTTTTCAGGTGAGCCCCCCATCGGATAATGTAAACCTAAAGCATGACGTTATTTTGGGGATTTCCACAGTAGGTTGAACACTGCTGCAGAAGTTATAAAGGCAACTTTGCCTGTCTGCATCTCACTCAGATGGTGAATTCATGTGTATTTGTGTGTTTACATTGAGGAATCTGATCAGACCTAAATGAAACAATCATTGTTGCGCCCAACAGACTGCTACGATGATGATGATGACATTGAGTTATAATGTAATCATGCTGCGTGAAAAATTTGCCCGTTCATGTTTGGTGTGAAGGCACCTTTAGCGTCTTCAATTCCGCCACCTCCAGCTCCACCCTGTCTTTTTGTCAGTGCCATCCTCTCCAAACCATACATCATAGCAGGTCTCACTACCATCTTGTAAAACATCCCTTTCACTCTAGCTTCTATCCTTCTGTCACCAATCACCCAACACTTGTCTCCACCCACTCTATCCTGTCTGCACTCTCTTCTTCACCTCTCTTGTGCATTTTCCATTGCTTTGGATCGTTGACCCCAGGTATATGAACTCATCTCACTCCCTCTACTCCTTGCATCTTCACCATTACACCTGCCTCCCTCTCATTCACACTCATGTATTCTGTCTTGCTTCTACTGACTTTCATTCCTCTTCTCCCCAGAACATGTTGCCACCTCTCCATGTTCTCTTCCACCTGCTCCCTACTCTCACTACAGATCACAATGTTGTCTGCAAACATCATGGTCCACAGAGACTCCTGCCTGACCTCATCTGTCTGCCTGTCCATCACCATAGCAAACAAGAAGAGAGGCACAGAGCTGATCCCTGATGTAACCCCACCTTCACCTGCCATGCAGGCACTATGGAAACCTCTCTGGCACCACCGTTCAGTCTCCCAAAAGACAAAGCTCTGCACATACAGTGGTGTGAAAAAGTGTTTGCCCTCTTCCCGATTTCTTATTTTTTTGTATGTCACACTTAAATGTTTCAGATCATCAAATTTAAATATTAGAGAAAGATAACACAAGTAAACACGAAATGCAGTTTTTAAGTGAAGGTGTTTATTATTAAAGGCAAAAAAAAATCCAAACCTACATGGCTCTGTGTGAAAAAATGACACCCCCCCCCCCATTAAACCATAAATTAACTCTGGTTTATCACATCTTTGGAAAGCTGAGTTCAATTTCTCTAGCTACACCCAGGCTTAATTACTGCCACACCTGTTCTCAATCAAGAAATCATTTAAATCAGTCCCTCCAGGATTTCCTGATGTTGCGATCGTGTCAATTCACGCAAAATCAGCCAGTCAACGCAACTATTGCACGACCTTGCAACTTTGTCCAATCACCGCAACTTTCTCACAATTTTGTCCAATCCTTGTCAATTTCCGCCAATTTTCCCAATCAAATTTGTCTGACTGGCGTTCAAACGCTCAGTCTAACCAACCAAATGCATCGCTGCACCGCGTTCACTTCCGTGTTTACAGTGAGTATTAATGGAGCACATCAGCAAATAGTGTGTGATTTAAAAAAATAATACTCACCCACAAGGTTTCCAACACCATCCCTTCCTCCATCTCTCCCAGCCTGCCGGTGGACGTTTCATCACGTCTCCATCCTGACCGCATGTATGAAGCACTGGGTTTGTGTTGGAAATTGTCCGCCTACCCCAAAAGCACCCTGTCGCGGGAGCGTGCATAAGGAGAGACGTCGTAAAACCACAAACACAACGTGCAAATCTAACACTACAGCCAGTGTTTAAACATTTTATACATCTTTAGAGGTAAAATCATTACTACATCTGGTCAATGAGCTTTAAAGCTGTGAATCTCTGGTCTGGATGGGCAAACGCACCCACCCACCCGCCCCGCCATCCAGCCATAAATGAAAGATGTGTGTCTGAAGAGACAAGTGTGTGTGTTAAGACCGACTTGCAGTAGATAGACAGGTAGGAGTTAGGCATGGAAAGAGAGACGGTAGGGAGTTTTCAAATGAAGGTGCTGCCAATTATTTCCAAATCTATACTCTTTAACATGCATTTAATGCAATTTAGCTGTTGTAATGGATATCTGTTGCACAAAAGAGTTTCTGTATAGCAGAAGTTTCTGCTTAATTTACAAATCACTGTAATAGGAAATTTTTGACAATCCTGTGCTTTTCTTGTATTGGTATATAGAATATCACTGCAGTAACCTGGAAAAAACTATCTGCTTTAAAATTTGTAATTCTTCCCACAACTTTTAGTGTAAAAGACACTCTAAAAACATTGCAACTTTTATCGTGTAGCGGACTTGAAACTGTTATCTGTGTCTGTGTGGTGTAGGGAAATAACTCCAACGGTGGGTTCACAGCTGGCACTTTGTTCTATGAAATGCAGGGATTTGTCATGGGCGGCGAGAGCGCGCCCCTCTCGTTCCGTCTCACTTTCACTAACTCATCACTGCACCTGAGGCAGAAGACACACCTGCTCCCGCTCATCAGCCAGCGTACTTAAGGAGGACTTCTCCGCGCATTCTATGCTGGCTCGTCTGGGTATACTGCCCTTCAATGGACAAGTAAGCATCGTTTTGACAAGCGTAGACACATCATCTTATCTTGTTTCTCTTCTCTCGTCAGGTTGCTGCCACCGTGCAGGTGTGTCTCTGGGACTGTGTGTGCCCTCCTGCCACATCTCCACTTGTCTTCGGCTTCCAACCTCCCCCCGGTCAGGCACCACCAGCTCTTCTCCTTCACCCAGCTAGTTCGTCTATTCCCCGCTGGAGCCCTGCCAGTTCTCCCTCGGAACCCAAGTAGGTGGCAATTTGGCTCGCCCATTTTCCCTTACTCCATTCCTCCACTCACAGCTCTCGTCTTCTCTCTGCAGGTTGATTCCTCTGGCGAGTGACTATTTCCATAGCTGTGCATTCATTTTGAAATTCAATAAAACTCTCAAACGTGCCTCCTCGTGTGGGTGTTCTCCTGTGCTGTCGTATTGTGCACGTGAGCTGTCAGCTTATTAGTCATGACAGGGATTAATCAGTGGGGCACACTCCCGGTCCATGCAGTTTGTTGTTTTTTTTTAACATGTGCTGCATTACAAAATTATATATTAACAAAATACATTCCAAAAGTCAAATCAAAAACACAGTAAAACTGAAACAAATAAATAAAAATCAAATAAACTCAACTGTACTCAAAAGCATCAATAAATAAAAAGACACTGTGGGAACCCACTCAGTATGTTTCCACTCAGACTGAAGGGGAATGGTCATGGGGGGGATTTGTGTGTTGATGCGAACAGTGACAAAGGGAAATGGCAAATGTATTTATGTTAATGCAGCATCCCAGGTCGCAGAGAGAGTGGTATGCTATAAAAGGAGAGGTGCCTGCGACCTGATTTTTTATGCTTGTGATTCTTGTGAATGTGAGGGAGAGATTAATAAAGTCTACTCTGCTCTGCACCGCTTCGCCCGACTATTTCTCTCTCCACAACACACTCAAATTAGACAGCTGCATATAAAAATAAAAACTAAAAAAAAATATAAAGTGACTCAAAGTATTAGCTTAAGTGCAGTTTCAAATAAAACTCACATTATAACATTTTTAGCATGAAACATACCTACGAAAGACAGGGATTAATCAGTGGGGCACACACAGCAGCAGCACACTCTCGTCCTGTCTAATGCAAAAGGAAAAAAACGGCCTCTGAGCGGACATGATGACAAAACAGCAATAAAAGTGATATTTTTCTGCTCAGAAGTTACTAACCCTTAATGAAAACCCTTCTGCAGTGTTATACAATTATTAATCCACCTTATTCCTAGGCCCCATGATGCCTTGCGTGAATTATGGTAGTGTGGCGTAACATTAGGTAGCTCACATATTCCTTGGCAGAGACCCAAACATTAAAGAACTTTGAACTCGTGGTGTGTATTGGCATCACGCCTCAAATGGACAATGAGTCTGGACCACCTGCGAACTGGGGAAGAAGTGAGAAGATCTGGAGAGTGAACCTGAAAGGACTGTCTGACCTCCTGGGGTCAGACAGAGGAGCCGAGAGGACAATGGAGGGATTAAATGTGGATGTGATTCTGTGTTTGATGTGGAAGTATAAATGTATGTGGTTTACCGCAGCTCACTCTCTTATTCCCTGACTGAGAGAAGGAGCTGTGGGACGTGAGATGGAATTAAACCAATACTGAGAAATCATCCACTGTCATCATTTCACGATTTCTACATTGGTGACCCACACGTGAGACATATGGAAAGCCCTGGAGATCGTCTCTCCGACCCGGATTCACCGGAGACCACCCGCACGGGCGTAAACTCAATTAAACTCCCCAAGTTCTGGCAAGAGGACCCGTACTCATGGTTCCAGCACGTGGAATCGCGGTTCGTGCTCAACGGGGTATCAGCAGATGACATCAAGTTCCACAATGTCATCGCAAGACTCGACAGCCGCACAGCCCGGTGTGTGCGGAGCCTGGTGCAGCAGCCGCCCGCTGCTGGCAAATACGACGCCCTGAAAGCCGCCCTCATCCGGAGTTTTGTGCCATCAGCCGAGGTGAGGGCCAGAACACTTCTGGACCTGCGCGACAGAGGAGGACGCAGGCCGACCGTCCTCATGGAGGACATGCTGCAGATGATCGGGGCAGACAACGATGCGTTTCTATTTAAACACATCTTCTTGAGGACCCTTCCAGATTTCCGTGCGCTGGCCGTGGAAGCGGAGCGGCTCCTCGACGCCTGCGGCAAGCAAGAGACTTCAGTGGCATCAGCAGACCTCGGCATGGCAGCCGAGGGCGGGGGAGAACCAGTGGCAGCAGAAGCAACCCCAGCGATGACAGCAGCGGCGCGGTCCCGAAGCAGAGGAGGGGACGAGCTCTGTTTCTACCATCGACGCTTCGCGCACAAGGCACACAGATGCATTCCACCATGCGGCTTCAAGAAGCAGGGAAACGCACGAGCCGGGGGTCGTTAGCAGCTTCGACCCTCGGTGAACAGAACAAGCTGCTGTACCTGACAGACGCGAGCTCCGGACGGCAATTCCTCGTTGACATCGGAGCACAGAGGAGTTTCATCACCGCAACCTACGCGGACCGGGTGGCCGGCCCCCGCGGAGACGGGGCAACGGCCGCAAACGGCTCCTCGATCAAGACTTTTGGCGAAAGGACTCTGCGCCTGTCCTTGCACGGCCGCATCTATGAATGGACCTTCATAGTAGCGGCGGTGAGTTTCAACATGTTAGGCGCTGACTTTTTGCGCTCACACGGCTTGTTGGTAGATCTGGTTAATAGACGCTTGGTTAATGCACTCTCTTTTTGTTCCATCCCTTGTGCAGCCCGAGTGTCTCCGCCGCCAGTACAGACCAACGTCGCCACAGCAGGAGGTAAGTTTCACACTCTCCTAAACCAGTTTCCAGCACTCACAGTTCCCACGTTTTCAGCTAAGGTGGCGAAGCACGGGGTGGAGCACTTTATAACCACAAGTGGCCCACCAGTTTTTGCGAAGGCTCGGCGCTTGAATGCAGCTAAGCTCTCCATTGCGCGTGAGGAGTTCGCCAACCTGGAAAGGTTGGGCATAATTCACCGCTCGAAGAGCGCCTGGGCTTCCCCCCTGCATATGGTGCCTAAGGCTGACGGCTCGTGGAGACCTTGTGGTGATTATCGCAGGTTAAACAATGCCACAGCGCAGGACCGCTACCCAATTCCGCATATCCAAGATTTTTCGGTGCACCTGGCCAAGGCGCCCATTTTTTCTAAAATAGACCTGGTCCGCGGTTATCATCAGGTCCCGGTCCGACCAGAGGACATTCCCAAGACAGTGGTAATAACCCCGTTCGGGCTTTTTGAGTTTTTACGCATGCCTTTTGGCCTTAAAGGCGTCGCGCAAACCTTCCAACCCATGATGGATGCCATGTTGCGCGACCTTCCTTTTGTTTTGTCTACTTAGACGATATTTTGGTCGCCAGCGCCTCTGAGGAGGAACACGAAAGTCACCTCATGACAGTTTTTCAGAGGTTGGGAGCGCATGGGTTGATAATCAACCCGGCCAAGTGCCATTTTGGCGCAGCGCAGATCGATTTTTTAGGACACCGCATCTCCCCAGAGGGAGCAGTCCCGCTGCCGTCCAAAGTACGTGCAGTGGCTGAGTTTCCCCACCCACAAACGGTAAAAGCGTTGCAAGAATTTTTAGGTATGGTAAATTTTTACAACCGTTTCATACCCCACGCGGCGCAGCTCATGCAACCGTTGTACGCCGTGCTAAAAAAACAGAAGCCCTCTAATGTGATTGAGTGGTCCCCAGAGCGGGAGCGCGCATTCACTGAGGTTAAAAAAGCACTGGCAGACGCAGCACTGCTGGCTCACCCAGACCCAGCAGCCCGAATAGCACTAACCACAGACGCGTCAGAGGTGGCCATAGGAGCCATTGTTGAACAGCAGGTCGCCGGGGTTTGGCAGCCACTCGCTTTTTTCAGCAGGTCCCTACGCGATGCGGAGCGGAAATATAGCGCGTTTGACAGGGAACTGCTAGCGTTCCACCTGGCCATTCGCCATTTTCAGTTCTGGTTGGAAGGGCGGCGTTTCACCGCGTTTGTCGACCACAAACCGCTCACTTTTGCAATGTCCAAAATCTCAGAACCGTGGTCAGGCCGACAGCAGAGGCAGCTGGCCGCAATTTCAGAATTCACCACCGATATACAGCACGTAGCCGGTAAACTTAATGTAGTAGCAGACTGCCTCTCGCGAGCGGTAACAGCGCCTGTCCGCGCGGATGGGGACGGTAATGCCGCAGACGCGGAGCGAGGTAACAGCGCGGACGCGCACGCGGCTCCGGTGCACGTGAGGATAGATTACGCAGCCATGGCAGAGGAGCAGAGCGAAGACACAGATGTGCGCGCGCTCCTGTCTGGACCAACAGGGTTAAGGCTGGAGAGCATAAGTTTACAAACCGGTTCACCCCCGCTAATCTGCGATGTATCCACCGGGCGACCGCGCCCAGTGGTACCGGCCACGTGGTGCCGTCGCGTTTTTGACGCGGTGCACTCCCTAGCGCACCCGGGAGTACGCGCTTCGGTGAAAATGGTAGCGGAGAAGTTTGTTTGGCCGAGCCTGCGCAAGCATGTGAAGGAGTGGGCGAAAGCCTGCATGGCTTGCCAGCGGGCCAAAGTTCACAGGCACACGAAGGCTCCTTTAGAACCTTTCCACATTCCGGCTAAGAGGTTCGATCATGTGCACGTGGATCTAGTGGGACCCCTGCCGCCGTCGCAAGGGTTCACACATCTCCTGACAATGGTGGATCGGACCATGCGTTGGCCGGAAGTAGTCCCATTGCAGTCGACCACAGCAGCAGAGGTGGCTCGCGCTTTTTTAACAGCCTGGGTAGCGCGGTTCGGAGTCCCGTCAGACATTACGTCCGATAGGGGTCCGCAATTCGTGTCGGAGCTGTGGTCAGCAATGGCCAGCGGCTTAGGAGCAACAGCCCATCGCACCACCGCTTATCACCCACAGGCCAACAGTTTATGCGAGCGTTTTCACAGGTCGTTGAAGGCAGCCCTCAGAGCATCGCTCACGGATGCAGATTGGGTTAACAAACTACCATGGGTTTTATTGGGGTTGCGTTCGGCACCCAAAGAGGATTTAGATGCCTCACCTGCTGAATTAGTTTTTTCTCAACCTCTCAGGCTGCCAGGAGAATTCTTGCCAGCCCATGCGGCACCAGAACGCCCCCCGGTGCGGGGACCTCTAAGTGGCACGGGAGCACGGGAGCTCCCGGGCCCCGCTCATCACACTTTTCCGCGGGTTTTTGTTCCCAAGGCTTTGCAAAACGCAGAGTTTGTTTTTGTCAGGCACGACGCCCAGCGTCACAGCCTCCGCCCACCTTACGACGGTCCATTTTGAGTGCTGGAAACCGGGGAGAAATGTTTTGTGCTAGATTTGGGGGGCAGGAAAGAAACAATCAGTGTTGACAGATTAAAGCCTGCTTTTGTGTTACGTGACGAACCTGTACGACCAGCGGGGGCACCTCGACGCGGCAGACCTCCCAGGGAACGGCCCCTGGTTTCCCCGTAGGGGACAAATAACCCTTCTCCCCCTCATTCCACAGGTGCACCGCAGGACGGCACAACGCAGGCTGCGAAACCTGCGTACAGCAGATTCGGGAGGAGATTGAAGCCTAGGCAACGGGCAGAGTGATGTGTATTGTTGATCAACCCGTGTAGATTGTGCTGTAGGTCCTGCAAAGGGGGGGGGGGTGACATAATGGTACAGCTCTTAGAGTGATGTTGGTGTGTGTGTCCATTCTTGACATGATGTGTATGACTGTCCATTCTTGACATAATGTGCATAACTGTTAGAGTAATGTTGGTGTGTGTCCATTCTTGGGCATTTCGTATAAATGTTTTCGTATAAATGTATGTGGTTTACCGCAGCTCACTCTCTTATTCCCTGACTGAGAGAAGGAGCTGTGGGACGTGAGATGGAATTAAACCAATACTGAGAAATCATCCACTGTCATCATTTCACGATTCCTACAGTAGCAACTTCCGGTACTAGTTTAGAACATATGGCTGTCACTGAAACAGGACACTTTTCCTTGTTAAAAAACAATGACTTCGGCATCAGAAATGTTGGAACACGGCCTCTTGCACCTCAAAACAGTAATATAATCATACCACTCCCCACGACTATCAAGGGATGGAAAGATGACCTTAAAAAGTGGCCTCGTACACAGTAGCGTCGTTAGTTAGCACTGCTGCTAAGATGCTAATGGTGTAAACAAATTACCCGTGCTGGCAAAATGAGTCACTTTGAGGACATTTTCAAAACTGATGTAATGTTATTTCCATATTCTGTATTGACAGACCTTCAAAGTGATATTTGTAGGTAGTACGCAAAAACTGACCCAGAAAAAGACGATTTGTTTATATTTTAGCTAGGTTGAAAACTCCTGTTCGATCGGTCAAGAGTTACATCTTCGGCAAAAAAATAGGTATTTTTAGAAAGTACAGTTTCTAAGCTTTCCAATGATACAAGGCACTCATGGGGGTTTTCCCGGGACTTGCCGCTAGGAAACAAAGAAAGAGTCATGATTTATGATTTCTCTGCATGTAGCTCGTAATGACGCGGTGGGCATTCCGACTCATTTTGCCAGCACAGGTCACATATATCAATGTCTCCACTGCAATAAAGTCGGCTGCATTTTGTTAAAATATGTTGGACATTGAAGAGGATGATAAAATAAAGGCAGCGTTGGATTTTTAAATAGCTTTATTATCACCCGCCTTCATCGGAACACCTCCCCAGCCCTCGTGCTGCGGGTTGAGGTGATGTCCTCAGGCTCTCAGAGAAGAGGAGCCACACAGTGTGTGTGTCTCGCAGCAGATGCAAAATCAGAATGAGTGAATGAGAGGCAGATTTACAGCACAGTGCAGCATATATACTCAACTCAAACAATAGATCAAAGGACCTTCACAGCAGTCAATCTGGGCATTTGCATATCAGAGGTACAGACAGGATGCATGAACACAATGCATGGATGACACTTTAACCTCACAGCTGTAAACTCAGAATCAGAATCAGAATCAGAATCAGGTTTATTGCCATTGTTCATGTAGTACACAAACTAGGAATTTGTCTCGGTACAATGCTGCAACATTAAACATGATAAGATAAGAGAAATAAACTATACATGTAATAAAGTGTAGGATAAGATTAAGTGATACTGGTCAACAGTTAAAATATATATTAGCCAGCAGCAGATACTGTGGAGAACTATATAGTGCAGTCGGTAATGCAGGAAGAAAACAGTGATGATTGACATGAGTCTGGTTAAGCTGCTGTACATGGTGCACGAGAGTCAATAAGTCACTTAGTGTTCAGCAGTCTAATGGCAGAGGGGAAGAAGCTGTTCATGTGACGGGAGGTTTTAGTCTGGATGGACCGAAGTCTTCTACCAGAGGGGAGGGGGGCAAACAGTACGTGACCAGGGTGTGAGGGATCGGCTATGATCCGGCCAGCACGCCTCCGGGTCCTGGAGATGTACAGATCCTGGAGAGATGGGAGCTTGCAGCCGATCACCTTCTCAGCAGTGCGCACGACGCGCTGCAGCCTTAGTCTGTCCCTGGCAGTGGCTCCTGCGTACCACACGGTTATGGAGGTGGTGAGGATGGACTCGATGATGGCTGTGTAGAACTGCACTAACATCTTGGTGGGTAGCTTGAGCTTCCTCAGCTGCCGCAGGAAGAACATCCTCTGCTGGGCTTTTTTGATGAGTGAGCTGATGGTCAGCTCCCATTTGAGGTCCCTGGTGATGGTAGTGCCTAGGAAGCGGAAGGAATCAGCAGTGGTGATGGGAGAGCCTGAGAGGGTGAGGGGGGGCAGAGGAGTAGTGACTTTCCTGAAGTCTACAATCATCTCCACTGTCTTCAGAGCGTTCAGCTGCAGGTTGTTATTGCTGCACCAGGACGCCAGCTGGGCCACCTCTCTCCTGTAGGCGGACTCGTCGCCGTTGGAGATGAGCCCGATGAGGGTGGTGTCGTCCGCAAACTTGATCAACTTGACAGACTGGTGGCTGGAGGTGCAGGAGTTGGTGTAAAGGGAGAAGAGTAGGGGGGAAAGTACACAGCCCTGGGGTGATCCGGTGCTGATGCTAGTATAGTCTGAGACAGTCTGTCCCAGCCGCACATGCTGCCTCCGGTCCGTCAGGAAGTCGATGATCCACCTGCAGAGGGAGTCAGGCACGTTGAGCAGGGACAGCTTGTCCCGGAGCAGAGCGGGGCGGATGGTGTTGAATGCGGAGCTGAAGTCCACAAACAGGATCCTGGCGTAGGTTCCCGGGGAGTCCAGGTGCTGCAGGATGGAGTGGAGGGCCAGGTTGACTGCATCGTCTACAGACCTGTTGGCTCGGTAGGCAAACTGCAGCGGGTCCAGGAGAGGGGTGGTGATGGACTTGAGGTGGGACAGGACCAGGCGCTCAAAGGACTTCATGACTACAGAGGTGAGCGCTACAGGTCTGTAGTCATTAAGTCCAGTGATCCGTGGCTTCTTGGGGACAGGGATGATGGTGGAGGATTTGAGGCAGGACGGCACGTGGCATAACTTAAGGGAGGTGTTAAAAATGTCTGTGAATACAGGAGCCAGCTGTTTCGCACAGAGTCTCAGGGTGGAGGGAGACACGCCGTCTGGGCCGGGGGCCTTGCGCGGGTTCAGTCTGGAGAACTGTTTGAGCACATCCTGCTCACTGATAAGGGGAGGGGGGAGGAGGGGGGGTGCCTTAAATGAAGTAGGGAATGTGGAGGCTGTGGAGCTGGAGGGAGGGGGGGAGTTGGACACAGATGACGAGGTGTCAAAACGGGCATAGTGTTGGGACAGTCTTTGACAAAGGGCTTTGTCATCCTGACCTTTAGGAGCCTTAGGTCGATAGTTGGTGATTTGCCTCAGTCCTCTCCACACGGAAGCCGAATCATTAGCAGTGAACTGCTGCTGGAGTCTCTCTGAGTATAGAGATTTAGCCCTCTTCAGCTCTCTGTTAAACCGGTATTTAACCTCCCTGTAGCAGTCCCTGTCTCCACTTTTCAGCGCTGCTTCCTTCTCCTTCCTGATCTGTCTGAGCTTAGCTGTGAACCAGGGTTTGTCATTAGAGTAACTCACCCTGGTGCGTGATGGAAGAATGTTCTCTTCACAAAAGTGGATATATGAGTTCACAGTGTCCGTGTACTCATCCAGATCATGCGTGGCTCCTTTAAGCATGCCCCAGTCGGATATTTCCATGCACGTTTCCAGCTTCTCCTCAGCATCACTGGTCCGTATCTTCGTAGTGCTCACAACAGGTTTAGTGAGCTTCAATCTCTGTCTGTATGTGGGAATGAGGTGAACCATCACGTGATCAGATAATCCCAGCGCAGCTCGAGGGACAGCGCGATATGCGTCTTTCACTGTGGTGTAACAGTGATCCAGTGTGTTTAATCCTCTGGTGGGGCATTTAATAAACTGTTTGTAGCGGGGGAGATCGTGGCTCAGATTGCACTGATTAAAGTCGCCAGCCACAATAATCAGCGAGTCTGGAAAACTCCGCTCTGTGTGTTGAATGTGATCCGCGAGCACGCGCTGAGCTTCGCGCGTGTCCGCGTCGGGAGGGGCGTACACAGCGATCATTATGAAAGAAGCAAACTCCCGCGGGGAATAGAAGGGCTTGCAATTGATAACAAGAAATTCCAAGGCAGGAGAACAGTGTTTGGAAATTACCGTTACATCAGAGCACCAGCTGCAGTTGATGTAGAAGCAGACACCGCCTCCTGTGGTCTTGCCGGAAAGCTCTGTGTCACGATCAGCACGGAAGAGCTGGAAGCCGTCGAGGCGCAGCGCGCTGTCCGGTATATTTTCCCGGAGCCAGGTCTCAGTAAAGCAGAGGACAGCTGAGGAGGCGAGGTCCTTAAAACGCATCAGCAGTCTCAGTTCATCTACCTTGTTAGAGAGAGAGTTGGTATTGGACAGAAATATGCCAGGCAGCGCCGTTCGCGAGCCTCTCCTGCGAAGCCGCACGAGAGCGCCCGCTCGTCTTCCTCTCTTCCGCCGTCTCACTTTCCGAGCCAAACAATAAACCAGATCGGCGGCAGGGGCTAGAAAAACTGGGAGGAGGTCCGTGGGGGTGAAAGTCCTGATATTTAGAAGTTCTTCACGGGTATAAGTGCAAGCAGACACACAATTGACAAAAACAAACAAAGAGCGCAGCGAAGCACCATGTCGACCGCTGTGGGCGCCATCTTGGATGTTTTTTATCAGCATGCAGCAGAAAAAACCCAGGAGTAACGAGCTGACTGTCTCTGTGTGTTGTGGGGGGGTTGAATCAACCCGCCACACGCTCCCCCCCAGAGGGCACGGCAGGGGGCCGAGACCTCGATGTTGCAGTTTGGGCAGCGAGCAGGGAAAAGCTCTGTGCAGGTGGAGGGGAGGGGGAAGGGGGGTAGTACGTGCTGACCGGGCGCGGTGAAATCGTTCGGGCCGCGCCAAAAATTGTTTGCTGCTCCGCGATGTCGAGGGTCTGTCCCGTTGAACTTGAGGAGATTACCAGAAGAAAAATTAGTCTCTGACTCCTCTCGTGGCCATGAAGAAAAGCAGGAGTGGCGGCAAGAAAAAAAAATAAAAGCAGAGGGACTGGCGTGTTGACTTTAGGGCAGACGTAACCCTACAGCCTCGGGAACCGCAGACAGCTGAATTCCCCTTGTGTGCCGTGGCTAAGACCATAAAATCCAGTGAGCAAACTGCGGGCCTCAGGTGTACCAGCAAGCCTGAAGGGCCAGTGTGCAGCAGAAGGAAGGCGGTCGGAAAAGCCGTATTTGTCCCGTGCGTGGTGCGCCGTCCTCGTCACCCCCGGTGCACGTGCCGGGGCTCCGTACGTGGGTGGGCCCGCTGGAGAGGAAATCAGGGTCGGAAACTTGGTGGAAATCGGCGCAGTCTGTGCCGAAAAACATCTCTGACAAGCCGTGGCTGCAGGTTAGTCATGGTGCGTTCAGGTCCACGTGTGCTCCGTCGGCCATGGGAGTCGCCCGCATGTGCTCTGATGTGGAGGAGCTGCGCGGCCGGTCCCGCGTGGATGTGCCGATCTCGGCGAGGGCGCGCCATGACGTTCTCTGCCGCTTACCCGGTCTTGGTTGATGTCCTGAGAGCAGCTCGCCCGCCGTGGGCTCTGCGTCGAGGTCTCCCTGAGGCAGCCGGGAGGGCAGACCAGGCAGGCCGCTGCGACGGAGCATTCATGCCCGGGTGCTGCATTCGCTGGACGCTCGTTTTCTTCAGTCTCGGGTCGCCAGCATGGCTGTTCAGATCAGAAGGTTGCGTTTGCACAAAACGTGTGCATTCCGGGGTCACCAGTGAAGAGGATGATAGAATAATAAGCGGTGACCTGGTAGTTTTAAGGAGAGTTTAATTATATCATACCGCCGTCACGGGCTCCGCTCCCGGCGCCGTGCATGCGCGCCAGGAGCGAGCCCAGAGTGCTCTCAGCAGAGAGACACAATGTGTCTGCAGCGGCAGCTGAATCAGAATGAGTGAAGGAGAGGCAGATTTACAGCACAGTGCAGCATATATACTCAACTCAAACAATAGATCAAAGAACCTTCACAGCAGTCAATCTGGGCATTTGCATATCAGAGGTACAGACAGGATGCATGAACACAATGCATGGATGACACTTTAACCTCACAGTTGTAAACTCAGCATGCAGCGGAAAAAACCCAGGAGTAACGAGCTGACTGTCTCTGTGTGTTGTGGGGGGGTTGAATCAACCCGCCACAGACATAATCAAATTTACCTTAGAGCAGACGTACGCCACAACACCATGCTTGGATGTTGTCTGTCACCGTGTGGTGAGAAGGCTCCATTTATCCAGTCTGGCACAACCACGAACACCACAAGTAGATAGATAGATAGATAGATAGATGTACTTTATTGATCCCAAACTGGGAAATTACAGTGTAACAGCAGCATCACAGTTGACAGCCAAACAACAGAAACACACACGACAAAGGGATTACCCATGGAAAGTAAAAAAGAAACTAACACGACTATAGAACCTATATACATCATAGCTTAATATATGATGACCCGTATAAACACATGAATCATCCCATTGCACAAAGAAGGACTATCAGGAGCAGAGTGAAAATGTGAGGTACCAGTTAGTCTGTAAGGTGCAGTGTGGCAGCTATGACCAGAATACAACATCATAGTGAGTTATTTTACAGTGAAATTGCATGTAGCAGGAAAGACTTCCTGTATCTGGCCATTCAACAACGAAGCTGTAGTAGTCTACTGGAGAAAGTGCTTCGCTGCCTATCTAGTATGTGGTGGAGGGGTGATCAGGATTGTTCATGATGGATCGCAGTTTATTTAGTGTTCTCCTCTCCACCACTGTCTGAAAGGTCTCCGGTCTGAGACCAATTACAGAGCCAGCCCTCTTGATAATCTTGTCAAGTCTGTTGGTATCGCTGGCCCTGATACTGCTACCCCAACAGACAGCAGCAAAGAAGATGGCGCTGGCGACAACAGTCTGGTAGAAAAGCTCCAGCATCCTGCTGCACACGTTGAAGGATCTCAGTTTTCTCAGGAAGTACCAGAACTACACAAAAACATTTAAAAAATACAAAAACTAGAAGAGCTGAAATTAGCTGAGACTTGAGTGGAAAACACATATGTGGACTATACATTAAAATGAATTTGAAAAACGTTTAAAAACACTATTTTAAATGTCCCTGCTACTCCACTCTTACTGACTGATTTAACACTTCTTAAGCCAAAACCGGAAGCTCCGGCCATAATCGTTCCTATAGCGGCACCCCCAGGAATAAGGTGGATAAGCACTTATTTCAGCAAAGAAGACAAAGTTTAAATTTAAAAACTCATCAGAGGGAGGATAGCTACACACACCCATCTTACCTGTGCAGGGTCCACATAGTTTTTGCTGGGAAAAGCCCTGCATGCGCAATGAGCCCATTTCCTGTGTCCCACTAATTAATGACCCACTAACAACAAGGAAAATCGGAACCTCTAAATTATAAATTTGTTCCACGGACTCAAAATGAACTAGATTATTAATATTGTCACTTTACTCTAGTTTTGAAGAAGTTCACTTAAAAATAAACATAATAAACATAATGCCTCAGCTACATACTCCCCCCTGAACTTCTCAAATGGACGTGTGTGACTAAGTCCAGAGGGTAGAATAAACTGTCATTTACAGTACATTTATATGTGCAACATGTTTGTCTCCCACTTCATAGGGAAAGTTAACAAAGGGAAGTTGGCCAGACTCCCAAATGTTCACTTGCAAAAGAAGTGCCTTATACACACGTGGACAAAATTGTTGGTACCCCTCTGTTAATGAAAGAAAACCCACAACGGTCACAGAAATAACTTGAATTTGACAAAAGTGGTAATAAATAAAAATTCTATGAAAATTAACCAATGAAAATCAGACAATGCTTTTGAATTGTGGTTCAACAGAATTATTTTAAAAAATAAATTCATGAAGCAGGCCTGGACAAAAATGATGGTACCCTTAACTTAATATTTTGTTGCACAACCTTTTGAGGCAATCAAACGATTTCTGTAACTGTCAATGAGACTTCGGCACCTCTCAGCAGGTATTTTGGCCCACTCCTCATGAGCAAACTGTTCCAGTTGTCTCAGGTTTGAAGGGTGCCTTCTCCAGACGGCATGTTTCAGCTCCTTCCACAGATGTTCAATAGGATTTAGATCAGGGCTCATAGAAGGTCACTTTAGAATAGTCCAATGTTTCGCTCTTAGCCATTCTTGGGTGTTTTTAGCTGTGTGTTTTGGGTCATTATCCTGTTGCAAGACCCATGACCTGCGACTGAGACCAAGCTGTCTGACACTGGGCAGCACATTTCTCTCTAGAATAACTTGATAGTCTTGAAATTTCATTGTACCCTGCACAGATTCAAGACACCCTGTGCCAGATGCAGCAAAGCAGCTCCAGAACATGACAGAACCTCCTCCATGTTTCACAGTAGGGACAGTGTTCTTTTCTTGATATGCTTCATTTTTGCGTCTGTGAACATAGAGCTGGTGTGCCTTGCCAAAAAGTTCCAGTTTTGTCTCGTCTGTCCATAGGACATTCTCCCAGAAGCTTTGTGGCTTGTCAACATGCAGTTCAGCAAATTCCAATCTGGCTTTTTTATGATTTGTTTTCAGCAGTCGTGTCCTCCTTGGTCGTCTCCCATGAAGTCCACTTTGGCTCAAACAACGACAGATGGTGCGATCTGACACTGATGTACTGTACCTTGACCTTGGAGTTCACCATGAATGTGTTTAGAGGTTGTTCTGGGCTCTTTTGTTATCATTCGTATTATCCGTCTCTTCCATTTTTCATCAAGTTTCCTCCTGCGGCCACGTCCAGGGAGGTTGGCTACAGTCTTGTGGATCTTAAATTTCTGAATAATATATGCAACGGTAGTCACAGGAACATCAAGCTGCTTGGAGATGGTCTTATAGCCTTTACCTTTAACATGCTTGTCTATAATTTTCTTTCTAATCTCCTGAGACAACTTTCTCCTTTGCTTCCTCTGGTCCATGTTTAGTGTGGTACACACTATTGTGGGGAGCGTGAAATAACAAAGCTGAATTGGCTTTTAATTCAGGTTTTATTCGAGCACTTCATCCCCAGCCATCTCTCAAGAAACAAAAGAGGATGAGCTGCATCAGACCTTCACATTTATACATCTCACACAAAGGGAGAATCACATATCCCTGTCAAAACCCCCTATTGACATTAACTCCCCCTCCGGTCTCTCAGTCCTCCACCTGTCCCCCAGGAGGTCGGGAAGTCCTTCCAGTCTCTTATCCCCGCACCTCCGTCCTCTTGTTGTTAACTGCAGGTGGTCCAGACATATTGTTCCATTCAGGACGTGAGGTCAATCCACACATGCAATCTCCTTTATGCTTAAGCATATGTAGGCAAAAATACATGGGCTACATAACCCCCCCAAACGTCGAAGAATGGACAATATATTAAAATTAAGAGAACATGTTAATATCAACAGCACAGTCTATACCACATAACCACATCAAAAATCAGTGATAACATCAATAGCATAGCCTATACCACATGATCACATCAAACATCAAACATCAAACACCAAACAGTCAAATTGAGAGAACATGTTAATACCAACAGCACAGTCTATACCACATGACCACATCAAAAATCAGTGATAACATCAATAGCATAGCCTATACCACATGATCACATCAAACATCAAACACCAAACAGTCAGTCCGTACGCCGTCTGGGCTTCAACCGTCTTCCAATATCTGCTGTAAGCAGGTCTCGGCCTCCCTGCAGCGCCGTCCTGCAAAGAATCTGCTGACTGAGGAAGAGAGTGGTTATTTGATCCCTGCGGGGCTCCGGGACGCGTTCCCTGGGGAGTCTGCCACGTCGAGGTGCCCTCGCTACCCGTACAGACTCGTCGTTCATCACAAAAGCAGGCTTTAGTCTGTCAATACTGACTGTTTCCTTTCTGTCTCCCAAATCTAGCACAAAATGCTTATCACCTGTCTCCAGCACTCTATATGGCCCATCATATGGCAGTCGGAGGGTTGGTCTTAGAGCCTCGTGCCTGACAAAAACGAACTCAACATTTTTTAAAGCTTTGGGAACAAAAACGCGCGGAAAAGTGTGATGAACGGGGCCCGGGAGCATGTCTGCTCCCGTGCCGATCGGTGGTCCAAGAGCCGGGAGGCGTCCCGGTTCCGGATGCTCTGGTAGAAACTCACCGGGCAGCCTGAGAGGTTAAGTAAAAACTAACTCCGCTGGGGAGGCATTTAAATCCTCCTTAGGCGCAGAATGCAACCCTAATAAAACCCATGGTAGTTTGTTTACCCAATCTGCATCCGTAAGCGACGCTCTGAGGGCTGCCTTCAAAGACCTATGAAAACGCTCGCACAAACCGTTAGCCTGAGGATGATAAGCGGTAGTGTGGTGAATTTTCGCTCCTAAGCTGCTGGCCATCGCTGACCACAGCTCAGAGACGAATTGAGGCCCTCTGTCGGATGTAATATCCGACGGGACCCCGAAACGCGCTACCCAGGCCGTCAAAAAAACGCGAGCCACTTCTGCAGCCGTGGTCGACGTCAGTGGGACCACTTCCGGCCAGCGTGTGGTTCGGTCCACCATTGTCAAAAGATGTGTGAACCCCTGCGACGACGGTAGGGGGCCCACAAGGTCGACGTGCACGTGATCGAATCTTTTGGCCGGAATGTGGAACGGTTCTAAAGGGGCTCTTGTGTGCTTATGAATTTTGGCCCGCTGACAAGCCATGCAGGTCCTCGCCCACTCTTTCACGTGCTTGCGCAGGCTCGGCCAAACAAACTTCTCCGCTACCATTTTCACAGAAGCGCGCACCCCTGGGTGTGCCAGGGAGAGAGCCAAGTCAAAAACGCGGCGGCACCACGCGGCCGGGACTACTGGGCGTGGCCGTCCGGTTGACACATCGCAGATTAGGGGGGGCATACCGGTTTGCAAACACCTGCTCTCCAGCCTTAACCCTGTTGGTCCAGACTGGAGCGTGCACACGTCCGCATCTCTGCCCTGCTCCGCTGCCATGGCTGCGTAATCTATCCCCACGTGAACTGGGGCTGCATGCGCTTCCGCACTGCTATTTTGCTTCGCGGCTGCTGCAGTATAATCTGCCTCTGCGCGCGCCAGTGCTGTGGCCGCGTGAGAGAGGCAGTCTGCTACTACGTTGAGTTTACCCGCTACGTGCTGAATATCAGTGGTAAATTCCGAAATTGCGGCCAGCTGCCTCTGCTGCTGGCTCGACCACGGATCTGAAATTTTGGACATCGCGAAAGTGAGCGGCTTATGGTCAACAAAAGCGGTGAAACGCCGACCTTCCAGTCAGAACTGGAAATGGCGGATGGCCAGATGGAGTGCTAACAGCTCCCTGTCAAACGTGCTGTATTTCCGCTCAGCTTCGCTCAAGGATTTGCTGAAGAAAGCTAGCGGCTGCCACACACCGGCAACATGCTGCTCTATAACTGCCCCTATGGCCAAATCTGATGCGTCGGTAGTTAGCGCGATGCGGGCCAATGGGTCCGGATGAGCTAGAAGCGCGGCTTCAGCCAAGGCTTTTTTTACCTCTGTGAACGCGCGCTCCCGCTCCAGGGACCACTCGATTGTATTGGAGGGTTTTTGCTTTCTGAGCGCGGCATATAATGGCTGCATGAGCTGCGCTGCGTGGGGTAGGAAACGGTTATAAAAATTCACCATTCCTAAAAATTCCTGCAATGATTTGACCGTTTGTGGTCAGGGAAAATCTGCTACTGCGCGCACCTTATCCGGCAGCGGAACTGCCCCTTCTGGGGACACGCGGTGGCCCAAAAAATCAATCTGCGCAACGCCAAACTGGCACTTGGCTGGATTAATTATTAAGCCGTGCTCTTCCAACCTCCGAAAAACCGCAGTGAGGTGTTTTTCGTGTTCTTCCTCTGAGGTACTGGCGACCAAAATGTCGTCGAGGTAAACGAACACGAATGGAAGATCACGTAACACGGCATCCATCATGCGTTGGAATGTTTGTGCGGCGCCTTTCAAGCCAAACGGCATGCGCAAAAACTCAAAAAGTCCAAAAGGGGTTATAACTGCCGTTTTGGGAATGTCCTCCGGCCGGACCGGAACCTGATGGTAGCCGCGAACCAGGTCTATTTTAGAAAAAATGCGCGCCCCCGCTAAATGCACCAAAAACTCCTGGATGTGTGGGATGGGGTAGCGATCGTGTGCCGTGGCGTTGTTTAGCCTGCGGTAATCACCGCAAGGTCTCCATGAGCCGTTGGCTTTCGGGACCATATGCAGCGGCGAAGCCCATGGGCTTTTCGAACGGCGAATAATGCCCAGCCTCTCTAGGCTAGCGAACTCCTCGCGTGCCATGGAGAGTTTAGCAGCATCCAGGCGCCGAGCTTTCATGAAGACGGGGGGGCCAGTTGTAGTGATAAAATGCTCCACCCCGTGTTTCGCAACTGTTGCCGAAAATGTGGGAACCGTGAGTGCTGGAAACTGTGTGAGTATTGTGTTAAACTTACCACCTGCTGTGGCGACGTTGGTCTGCACCGGTGGCGGGGACACTCGAGCTGCACAGGGAATAGAATAAAAAGAGAGTGCATTTACCAGCCGCCTATTGGCAAGATCAACTAACAAACCATGTGAGCACAGAAAATCAGCACCTAACATGTTGAAACTCACCGCCGCTATGACAAAAGTCCATTCATAAGAGCGGCCATGTAAGGACAGAGACAAAGCCCTTTCCCCATAGGTGTTGATGCTCGACCCGTTCGCCGCCGTTGCCCCGTTTCCACGGGGGCCAGCCACCCGGTCAGCATAGGTTGGGGTGATGAAACTCACTTGGGCTCCGGTGTCTATAAGGAACTGGCGCCCGGAGCTCGTATCAGTGATGTATAGCAGCTTATTTCTTTCGCCGAGAGCCGAAGCTGCTAACGATTCTCGGTCCTGCCGTTTCCCGACTTCTTGAAGATGCACGGTGGCACACACCTGTGCGCCCTCTCTGCGAACCGCCGATGATAAAAGCAGAGATCCTCTCCTCCGCTGCGTCGGGGCCGCGCCTCTGCCGCTGGGCCATCACCTCTGCTGTGTCGGGGCCACGCCACTGCCATGGTTGGTATGTTCGGCTCGGCTGTCTCCGGCTCGTCGCTGCCTCGGGTCGCCGCCGCGGTCGCCTGCTTGCCGCAGGAGCTGAGGAGCCTCTGCGCCTCTTGGGCCAGGTCACGGAAATCCTGCTGGGTGTCACAACGCATGCTGGACAGCGTTCCTCTCATATGCGTCGGGAGGTTAGTCAGGAAGATGTACTTAAAGAGGAAATCGTCGTCGTCTGACCCCCTCAGCTGCAACATGTCTTCCATCAGGGCAACTGGCCTATGATCTCCTCGGTTGAGCATAGCCAGGAGCCTCCTAGCCCTTTCTTCGGCTGAGGGCGTGAAACACTTGGTGAGGGCAGCCTTCAATCTGCCGTATTTGTCTTCGGTGGGTGGCTGCTGTACCAAGCTCCGCACGCATCGAGCTGTGCGGTTGTCGAGTCTAGCGATGACGTGGTAGAACTTAGTGTCATCCGCCGTTATGCCTGCGAGCGTGAACTGTGCCTCCGCCTGGAGGAACCACGAGTCTGGGTTGTCCTGCCAGAATTCCGGCAGTTTGACAGCGATGGCGCTCGCTAGGGCAGACTCCAATGAGTCCTGATCGTGGAGAGCATTTCCAGGCATTCTCACACGTCACTGGTCACCAATGTGGGGAGCGTGAAATAACGAAGCTGAATTGGCTTTTAATTCAGGTTTTATTCGAGCACTTCATCCCCAGCCATCTCTCAAGAAACAAAAGAGGATGAGCTGCATCAGACCTTCACATTTATACATCTCACACAAAGGGAGAATCACATATCCCTGTCAAAACCCCCTATTGACATTAACTCCCCCTCCGGTCTCTCAGTCCTCCACCTGTCCCCCAGGAGGTCGGGAAGTCCTTCCAGTCTCTTATCCCCGCACCTCCGTCCTCTTGTTGTTAACCGCAGGTGGTCCAGACATATTGTTCCATTCAGGACGTGAGGTCAATCCACACATGCAATCTCCTTTATGCTTAAGCATATGTAAGCAAAAATACATGGGCTACATAACCCCCCCAAACGTCGAAGAATGGACAATATATTAAAATTAAGAGAACATGTTAATATCAACAGCACAGTCTATACCACATAACCACATCAAAAATCAGTGATAACATCAATAGCATAGCCTATACCACATGATCACATCAAACATCAAACATCAAACACCAAACAGTCAAATTGAGAGAACATGTTAATACCAACAGCACAGTCTATACCACATGACCACATCAAAAATCAGTGATAACATCAATAGCATAGCCTATACCACATGATCACATCAAACATCAAACACCAAACAGTCAGTCCGTACGCCGTCTGGGCTTCAACCGTCTTCCAATATCTGCTGTAAGCAGGTCTCGGCCTCCCTGCAGCGCCGTCCTGCAAAGAATCTGCTGACTGAGGAAGAGAGTGGTTATTTGATCCCTGCGGGGCTCCGGGACGCGTTCCCTGGGGAGTCTGCCACGTCGAGGTGCCCTCGCTACCCGTACAGACTCGTCGTTCATCACAAAAGCAGGCTTTAGTCTGTCAATACTGACTGTTTCCTTTCTGTCTCCCAAATCTAGCACAAAATGCTTATCACCTGTCTAGGCAAAAATACATGGGCTACAACTATGTCACCAAACAGCACAGTGACTACTTGTCACCCTTTAAATAGGCCGACTGACTGATTACAAGTTTCTAGACACCTGTGATGTTAATTAGAGGACACATCTTGGTTGAACATGTCCCTATGGTCACATTATTTTCAATCTTTTCTAGGGGTACCATCATTTTTGTCCAGGCCTGATGAGTTTGTTTTTTAAAGTAATTCTGTTGAACCACAATTCAAAAGCATTGTCTGATTTTCATTGGTTAATTTTCATAGAATTTTTATTTATTACCACTTTTGTCAGATTCAAGTTATTTCTGTGACCATTGTGGGGTTTTCTTTCATTAACAGAGGGGTACCAACAATTTTGTCCCCATGTGTATGCTCCCTCGAACAAATATCATGACAGTTATTATTTTTATAATGCATGTTACCCTGCATATGAACCAGTTCAAAATACATGTGTGAGGGACCAAGCAGTCAAGATATCCTGACACAGGTATAATTCTCAAAATCTGGGTTTTATTATACCCAAGTGGACAGAAAGCTTAAAAACACATAATAAAAATAGTCCATTTGTTTAAAAGAGGCCAACTAAACAGAACTCTACTCAAAAAATAAGGCTCACCATAAGACCTGAACTCAACAAACTGACCTCAGTAAATGAGGACAAACTCAACCTATATACCAGCAGAATAAACCATCTTAAATTAAAAGGTAGAAACAACAGTAATAACAGTGGAATGCAATACAAAGTAACTCCATTTTCCCCCATGCTGTCACGGCAGATGGTTCAGTCCACTTTATTGGCCTCTGCATTTAAACCAGTTTCACCATCAGCCTCCTCTCTGACACCAGACAGGAAGGAGTGAACCAGCAGGTAACTCAGAAAATAAAGAAAAAACATAATTAATGCAACTTATATAAATTAATGATGAAACTGTGGCGCATATGTTGGTTACATATTCCCCACAAATGTGTTGATGTATGTTGATTGTGCGCTTCACGTCTCATGGAACAAAGAGGACTGAGACGCTGGGATTCAGCAGAGGAGTGTGAGATTCGGCCTTTGTTTCCGGGAGACAACCGGGGAAGATTTCCGGGCCACAGAGACTAGAGGACAATGGCGTGAGATCAAAGGGGTTTTTTTTTTTTTTTTTTTTTTTTTTTTGTTACTTATTTGTACCCGTAGGTAGACTTGGTTTGCAGTCTGGTGACAAGCCACCGGCTGCTGGTCGCTGCGTGCGCGAGCGCCCTAAACCTACATGTTTTTGGTATGCGGGAGGAAACCGGAGAAATCCCGGAGTAAACCCGCGCAACACGGGGAGAACATGCAAACTCCACACAGCTCACTGTTGGTCGGGGGCTGGGATCGAACCCACGATCTCATGATCCCCGCGATCCCCCGGCCGAGGGTAAAACTGTGCTGCCACAGTGCTAAACCACTGCGCCACCGTGCAGCCGGGGGTTACTTTGTGATTAAGATTAAGTACCATGTGACTGTATGTTTGATTAAACACCATGTGACTGCTGTTTCGTGCCCGGGGTATAAAACCCCTGATGTGAGATGAAAACTTCCTCTTGATTTGCTTTGAGATTTGTTGGCGAATTGGGCCATTGGGCCTCTGTGAATAAAGCTGAATCTGAGGAACAAACTCAGCCTCATCTTTGAAACACATTCTCCACACTGGTGACCTTACGACTCAGAATGAGCAGAAATAATTCTCCCGAGCGGGGCTCGGCAGAAGCCAGCCTGATGGCTGCCTCCACACTCCGGCTGCCTGACTTCTGGCAGCATAGCCCGCGCTCCTGGTTTAGCGCGGTCGAGGCGCAGTTCAACTTCCGGAGAATCTCGAAGGACGACACGAGATTCTACCATGTTGTGGCGAAGCTGGACAGCCACACAGTTCAGAGGGTGGAAGATCTGGTCAACCACCCACCGGACAGCGACAAATACGGCGCCTTGAAAGCTGCGCTTATCAGTCATTTCACCCCCTCCGTGCAACAGCGAGCAGAGGGGCTCCTGGCGTTGACGGAGTCGGAGAACGACAGACCCGCAGACCTGATGGTCAAAATGCTGAGACTGAAAGACTCCGAGGACTGCAAATTTATCTTCGCCCACCTTTTCCTCCGGACCCTACCGCCAGCGGTGAGAGTTACCCTGGCAGATTCACCCCGGTTGGCCAAGCGAGACTACCACGTGCTGAGCAAGGAGGCGCAGCGACTCGTCGACGCCCACAAGCGGAGCGCAGATTCGGCTGCAGCAGCAGAGCTAGGAGCGACGCCCGGAGACGGCATGGGGCCAGTGGTTGCAGCACCAGACACGCCGACGACGGCAGCAGTCAGCACCAAGCGACACGGAGCGGGCGACGTCCTGTGCTTCTATCATCGCCGTTTTGCAGAGAGGGCACACAAGTGCCTCCCACCGTGCCACTTCAAGCGTTCGGAAAACGCCAAGACCGAGGGTCGGTTGCGGCTGCAGCCCTCGGGGAAGAGAACAAGCTGCTTTACCTGACGGATGCACGTTCGGGGAAACGATTCCTCGTAGACACAGGCTCCCAGATTAGCTTCATCATGCCTTCCTACGCGGACCGGCTGATGCCGTCCAAAGTTCCCCGGGTGTCAGTGTCAGCAGCGAACGGCTCAGCTATTAAGACCTTCGGTGAGAGGACTCTGCTTCTGTCTTTGCAGGGTCGTTCATTTGAGTGGACTTTTGTGGTAGCTGCAGTCAGTTTCAACATGTTAGGGGCTGATTTTTTGTGCTCACATGGTTTGTTGGTTGATCTTGCTAATAGACGTCTGGTTAATGCACTGTCTTTTCACTCTATTCCCTGCACAGCACAAGTGGCACCGCCAACTGCACAAGCCAACGTCATGACTGCGGGTGGTAAGTTCCACGCACTCCTCACTCAGTTCCCAGCGCTAACAGTCCCAACATTTTCGGCGACAGTGGCCAAACATGGGGTGGAGCATTATATCACTACCACCGGGCCGCCCGTTTTTGCAAAAGCTCGGCATCTCGACTCAGCTAAATTGGCCATAGCGCGCGAGGAGTTTGCCAACCTGGAAAAACTGGGCATCATCAGACGTTCGAAAAGCCCCTGGGCTTCACCATTGCACATGGTCCCAAAGACTGATGGCTCGTGGCGACCTTGCGGTGATTTCCGCAGGTTGAATAACGCCACCGCACACGACCGCTACCCGATCCCGCACATTCAAGATTTTTCGGTTCATTTGGCGGGAGCGCGCATTTTTTCTAAAATAGATTTAGTGCGTGGCTACCATCAGGTTCCAGTACGCGCCCAGGACATACCCAAAACAGCGGTAATAACTCCTTTCGGGCTTTTTGAGTTTTTGTGCATGCCTTTTGGACTCAAGGGGGCCGCGCAGACGTTCCAACGCATGATGGACGCGGTGCTGCGTGACCTCCCTTTCGTGTTCGTCTACTTGGATGATATTTTAGTCGCCAGCACGTCCGAAGTGGAAATGAAATGGAGGAAATGGATTTCCTCTCATATCTCGCACTGCTGCTATCTGTGCTGTGGCTCTTTGTCTCTGAGGTAAACGCGTTCGGCTCCATGACGAGCAGAATAGCGGGCAGAATACAATATTCCAGGGACGTGTTGCTGCGCTTTAACACAGCTGGTGCAGAGTCTCTGATTGCGCCCAAATTTCAGCTGCCGGACTTTATTTTGAGAGACGGACACAGCGGTGAAAAAAGAAGCGGCAGGAGGAAGCGTGGAAGACGTGGAGGTGTGAAATTGCGCCTTAGGAGACATCAGTTTGGTAACATTCCTCTTCCTTCGATCATTTTTGGGAATGCACAGTCTGTGAGAAACAAGGTGGAAGAAATTCAAGGCAGTGTACGTTACCAGAAGGATTTTAAGAACTGCTGCGTCATGGCTTTCACTGAATCTTGGCTTACTGCGCATGATCGAGATGCAGACCTGTGGATTGACGGCTTTGGAGCTCCGCTGCGCTCGGATCGGCAGGAAGAGGTAACTGGGAAGCGTCAGGGGGGCGGAGTATGTTTATACATTAATAAGCAGTACTGCACATCTGTCACGGTCAGAGAGCGCATCTGTACACCCCATGTGGAGCTGCTGTCTGTGTCACTACGCCCCTTTTATTTGCCTCGAGAGTTTCCCCAACTTTTCATCACAACTGTGTACATTCATCCGAGGGCAGACGCTGACTCCGCCTCCAGCACCATCTCTGATGTGGTGCAGCGGCTGCAGTCAATTTCTCCAGAGGCGCCAAACTTCATTCTTGGGGATTTTAACCATGTTTCTTTAAAGAAGACACTTAAAAACTTTCATCAGTATGTCTCCTGCCCAACCAGGCGAAAAAAGACATTGGACCTGTGCTATGGATCCATAGAGAGGGCCTATAAATCACTCCCCCTTCCTCCTTTAGGATCATCAGATCACAACTGTGTTCATTTGCTGCCCACATATAAAACTGCTCTCAGAAGAGGCAAAGTGGAGACCAGAGACATTGATGTGTGGACAGAGGATTCAGAGCACAGCCTCCAGGAATGCTTTGACTGTACAGACTGGAAGATGTTCATAATGGCCTGCGGGGATGATTTGGACTCTCTGGCTGAGCTCACATGCTCATACATGGCTTACTGTCAAAATAAGTTTGTTCCACGTAAACGTGTCAAAATATACCCCAACAACAAACCATGGGTTACTAAATCAGTTAAATCCTGCTTACAGAGGAAAGCTCTTGCCTTTAAACAAGGGTCTGTTTCTGCGCTACAGGTTGCCACCAAGGAGCTGAAGGCCGAAATTTTAAGAGCAAAACAGAATTATAAATCAGAGTTGGAAAGCAAGATGGCAGCAAATAAACTTGGTTCGGCCTGGGCCAGTATGAAAACTATTGCAGGCCTTCAGAGCACAGAGCGCAGTAATCGTGTGTTTTTAGATGGTTTTAGTTCAGACACAGAGCTGGCTAATGCTCTTAATTGTTTTTATGGTCGTTTTGACTCCTTTGATTTTAGCACAGAAATCCAAGATTTGAAACAGAAACTCAAAGACAATCAGCACTTTAATATTGAGATGCAGGATGTTAAAAGGGAGTTCTGCTCTGTAAAAGTGAACAAAAGTCAGGGCCCTGATAATATATGTGGGCGCCTGGTAAAGTCCTGTGCACATGAACTGAGTCCTATATTTCATTACATTTTCAATAAGTCCTTACAGACACAACATGTGCCTAAGATCTGGAAAGATGCCGTGGTTGTTCCCGTTCCAAAATCCAGCTGTCCTAAAACGGTAAACGACTTTAGACCAGTTGCTTTGACTTCAATTTTAATGAAAATTTTTGAAAAACTGGTCAGACGTGAGGTCCTAAGGCAGACTGAACGTGCATTGGATCCTCTGCAGTTTGCCTATAGGCCTCACAGAGGAGTGGAGGATGCCACTGTCACTCTGTTTGACATGCTTTTTAAACATCTGGATTTTAATGGGACACACGCCAGGCTTTTATTTGTGGACTTTTCTTCTGCCTTTAATACAATCCAACCTCATATTTTAGTTGAAAGGCTCCTGCAACAATTTGATTTAAGCAATAATCTGGTGGGTTGGATTCTGGATTTCTTAACCAACAGGACGCAGAGAGTAAGGGTCAATGGCACATTGTCTGACCTAAAGTGCTCTTCTACTGGCTCTCCTCAGGGGTGTGTGTTGTCACCACTACTCTTCATCCTGTACACAAACATGTGTCGGAGCAGACATGACAACAGACACATTATAAAGTATGCTGATGACTCAGTCATTGTCAGTCTCCTCCAGGATGGTGAGAGTGGCCACGGCCCAGTAGTTGATGACTTTGTTCACTGGTGTGAGGATTCCTACCTGCAGCTGAATACAACAAAAACGAAAGATATGATTATTGACTTTAGGAGGAAAACTCCCAGGCACAAAGTCATCATACTAAAAGGCCAGACCACCGAATGTGTACAATCGTACAAATATCTTGGGACAATTATTGATAGTGGATTGAACTTTGAGGTGAACTGTGAAAGGGTGTGCAAAAAGGGTCAGCAAAATTTGCATTGTTTGAGGAAACTTGCACGCTTCCAAATTGACCGAACCATAATGACTATGTTCTATCGGGCTTTTATTGAATCTGTTTTATCCTTTTCTTTAATGTCATGGTTTGGTCAGATAAAACTGAAACAGAGGAAATCCTTGGATCAGGTAGTCAGATGGTCCAGTCGTTTGCTTGGTGAGTCACAGCTGAGCCTGACATCCCTGTACACCAGACAAGTACAGAGGATGGCCGACTCGATTTTAAATGATGACTCCCACCCTTTGCACTGCAACTTTCAGCTTCTTCCCTCCAGACGGAGGTTTGCTGTCCCAAAAAGTAGAACCCAGCGCTACAATAACAGCTTTGTCCCTGCTGCTGTCAAAGAGTTGAACAAGCTATAAAAATTATATTGTACATATTTTATATTTACCTATTTTGTAAGATGTATGCCTGTGTTTGTGTCTATGTTGAATGTAATTAGTGGCTTGTAAATATGGATGTCACCAACTGCAAAACAAATCTACCTACGGGTACAAATAAAGTAACCTGAACCTGAACCTGAACCTGAACCTGAAGTTGAATACAAAAGCCACCTCACGGCAGTTTTCCGGAGGCTGGCAGAGCACGGGTTAATAATTAACCCAGCAAAGTGCCAGTTTGGGGTAGCGCAGATTGATTTTTTGGGGCATCGCGTTTCGCCAGAAGGAGCAGTCCCTCTCCCCGACAAAGTGCGCGCAATAACAAATTTTCCCCAACCTCAAACGGTCAAAGTGTTACAGGAGTTTTTGGGAATGGTTAATTTTTATAACCGTTTCCTCCCAAGTGCAGCGCGGTTCATGCAACCATTGTACGCGGCACTAAAAAACAAAAACCCACAAATAAAATCGAATGGTCTCCTGAGCGGGAGCGCGCATTCTCTCAAGTCAAAACAGCGCTGGCAAACGCGGTTTTGTTGGCACACCCAGTTCCAACAGCCCGCATGGCCCTCACCACAGACGCGTCCGATTTAGTGGTAGGGGCGGTCGTTGAACAGTGGGTAGCGGGGACCTGGCAACCGCTCACATTTTTCAGCAAAACCTTGCGCGATAGCGAGCGAAAATACAACGCGTTCGACAGGGAGTTGTTGGCCCTACACTTAGCCATCCGCAATTTCCAGTTCTGGCTGGAAGGGCGCCGTTTCACCGCATTCGTGGACCACAAACCGCTGACTTTTGCGATGGCCAAGATTTCTGAACCTTGGTCGGGCCGGCAGCAAAGACAGCTGGCCGCGATATCAGAGTTCACCACTGATATCCAGCATGTCGCAGGTAAACATAATGTAGTGGCAGACTGCCTCTCGCGTGCTGTGCCGGAGCCAGACCATGTGAGGGCAGACTCTGCAGCCATGGCCGTGGGCCAGGGTAGCGACGCGGGAGCGTGCACGGCCCCGGTCCGCATGGGGTTAGATTATGCAGCCATGGCCGCGGAGCAGGTTAGCGATGCAGACGTGCGCGCGCTCCAGTCTGGACCAACAGGGTTAAGGCTGGAGCACAGGGTGCTGCAAATGGGTATGCCTCCCCTAATCTGTGATGTCTCCACGGGACGGCCGCGCCCCATGGTACCAGCTGCGTGGCGCCGCTGCATTTTTGACTCGATCCATTCTCTGGCGCACCCGCGGGTGCGCGCATCAGTCAAAATGGTGGGGGAGAAATTTGAATGGCCGGGGTTGCGCAGACAGGTCAAGGAATGGGCGACAGCCTGCGTAGCGTGTCAGCGAGCCAAAATACACAAGCACACTAGAGCTCCTTTGGAGGCTTTTCACATTCCTGCTAAGCGCTTTGATCATGTGCATGTCGACTTGGTAGGCCCCCTCCCGTCGTCACAGGGGCACACACACCTTTTGACGATGGTGGATCGCACCACGCGTTGGCCAGAAGTGGTCCCTCTGGCGTCAACCACAGCGGAAGAAGTGTCATGCGCATTTTTAACAGCTTGGGTAGCGCGTTTTGGAGTCCCGTCGGACATAACGTCAGACAGGGGTCCTCAATTTGTCTCCGAACTCTGGTCGTCGATGGCCCGCAGCCTAGGGGTGAAGATTCACCGCACTACTGCGTACAACCCCCAGGCTAACGGTTTATGCGAGCGTTTTCACAGGTCATTGAAAGCGGCCCTCAGAGCGTCACTTACGGATACAAATTGGGTTGACAAGTTACCATGGGTCTTATTGGGGTTGCGTTCTGCACCTAAGGAGGATTTGCAAGCCTCTCCAGCGGAATTAGTTTTTGCACAGCCTCTCCGTTTGCCAAGGGAATTTCTCCCCGATAATCCTGCCCCAAATTGCCCCCCCGCTCAGCTGTTGCAGAGCGGCACAGGATCAAACATGCTTCCTGGCCCGGTTCATCACAGTTTTCAACGCGTTTTTGTGCCGAAGGCTTTAAAAAATGCGGAGTTTGTTTTTGTGAGACATGATGCTTGTCGCCCCAGCCTGCGCCCGCCTTACGATGGGCCGTTCAAGGTGCTGGAAACAGGAGAGAAGCATTTTTTGCTAGATTTGGGAGGCAGAAAAGAATTGATTTGTATTAACAGACTCAAACCCGCTTTTGTGTTGGCGGATGAAGAGGTGCAGTTGGCGAGAGCCCCCCGTCGCTGTAGACCCCCTAGAGGGCATTCTACAGGACTCCCACAGAGATCGACTAACAGTTCTAATCCACAGGTGCAGACAGCAGCAAAGCCGGCTTTCAGCAGATACGGCAGGAGACTGAGAGTTAAGCAACTGGTGGATTGATGTGTAGTGATGTTATGATGTCATGTGTCTCTGGTTATGTTTGTCCCATTTAGACGTTTGGGGGGGGGGGGGGTCTTGTGGCGCATATGTTGGTTACATATTCCCCACAAATGTGTTGATGTATGTTGATTGTGTGCTTCACGTCTCATGGAACAAAGAGGACTGAGACTCTGGGATTCAGCAGAGGAGTGTGAGATTCGGCCTTTGTTTCCGGGAGACAACCGGGGAAGATTTCCGGGCCACAGAGACTAGAGGACAATGGCGTGAGATCAAAGGGGTTACTTTGTGATTAAGATTAAGTACCATGTGACTGTATGTTTGATTAAACACCATGTGACTGCTGTTTCGTGCCCGGGGTATAAAACCCCTGATGTGAGATGAAAACTTCCTCTTGATTTGCTTTGAGATTTGTTGGAGATGTGCTCTGTGAATAAAGCTGAATCTGAGGAACAAACTCAGCCTCATCCTTGAACACATTCTCCACAAAACAATCTAAAACCAATGTCCATGTCACTATTTAAAGCAGTGTAATGTCAAAACATTGTTTTAGTTTAAGTAACTGCAAATTAAATTAAATGTGAAATGATGTAAAGAATATATCTAAATGAAGTGTTAGTTGGGTGAATATTACCAAATTATCAGTTCCATTGTGTGGCTGTTGATACAGCCATCACAACATGAATTGCAGTAAGGTAAATGTAGAACATAGACAGTATAACTGGTTTGGAAACCCAGTGTTCCTTACGAAAATAAACTTCTAGTAAACCCTCCAACCACAGTGCTTGTGTATAAGTTCTTTTGTGTCATGTTCTGAATCAGTCTGTTCACTGGTTTCAATACCCTTCCAACCCTTGTTCTAATCTGATGTATTGCATTACTGTGGGGGCAATCTCATGAATCACGGGCTCCAGAGGTGTTTTCACTGGTCGACTGAGCCTGAGGTTGGGTCTGCTCTGCTGCTTTCTCAGGTTGCTCACTTCTATCACTGACCTCATCCTCAGTGTGGACAGGCACTTCACCTTCAATATTCCTGTCACTCCCATGAGACTCCTCAGAATCTGACTCAACACTGGCATCATCTCCAACACTGTCACTTGTTTGGGGCTCTACAGCACCTGGCTCATCATTGGTCATTTCAGCTACCCAGGAAGCTGTATGCTCTGTACGGTCACAGTTGGATTCAATGGACAAGACATTTCCTTCAGACCAATTCTCCCCTCGTTCAGTCTCAGTGTCACTGACAAAAGACCATTCAGCATTACCATCCATTTCAATGGGCAGGAAATTGACCTGCAAAAGCAGATTTCTGTGGACAACCTTTTCCTGTCTATTACTGGTGTTTCTGGTGTGGTATGTATGACAGTTGGGGTTTTTGGAGATCACCGTGTAGAGAATGGACTCCCACCTATCAGCCAACTTTCTGCGACCACGCTCACCCTTGTTAGCTAGGAGGACTCGATCTCCCTCTTCAATGTTGCCACCTTTTTGTCTTTTGTTATACAGGTCTGCCTGACACCGTTGACTGGATTCAGCATTGGTTTGAGCCAGTGCAAGAGCCTCCTTGAGGTCATCTCTCATTTTTTTGACATAGCTGTGATAGTCTGTTACATCATTGTCTCTTTCAATGTTGTGAAACATGACATCCACTGGCAGTCTGGGGAATGCCCGTACATCAAATAGAAGGGAGCATAGCTTGTAGATTCATGAGCAGTACAGTTGTTGGCAAAAGTTAGTGTCTGCAGCATCTGTGGCCACTTGTGTTTTTCTCTGGGTGGCAGAGCTCTGGTCATATTCCCCAATGTTCTATTGAATCTTTCAGTGTGACCATTGCCCATAGGATGATAGGGTGTTGTCCTTGATTTTTACACACCAGTCACCTGCAATAATTCTTGAATGAGCTCGCTTTCGAAATTGGCACCTTGGTCTGAATGAATTCTTTGGGGGAACCCATAAATACTGAAGTATCTGTCCAACAACTAACGTGCAACTTGTTTAGCTGTTTGGTCTGAACACTTAAAAAGCATGAGCTATTTTAGTGAAGTGGTCTGTCACTACTAGAACATCAATGCTCTTCCCTTTTGAGTCTTCTGCAGACCAAAAATCTATACAAACAAGCTCAAGGGGGCTGGTTGTTTTGATACTTTCTAATGGAGCTCTTCCTTCAGGCTCAAGGGTCTTACTGGTGACACAACGTTTGCAACACCTGACATAGTCACAGACATCATGCTCAGTGTTCACCCAGTAAAACCTCTGTCTCGCTAGGTGCAGAGTTCTGCTTTGACCCTGATGGCCAGCATTGTCATGGACACTTGTCAGGACATGACTGATCAAGGCAGAAGGAGTGACATACTGATGGCACCTTTTCCCAGTTCATGAATCCTTGCTCACCCTGTACAGAATACCATCCAGCATTCTTAATTTGTCCCACTGTTTCAGTGTTTTTTGCACTTTGAAGGACTGACTGGCCCGCTCTCCACATGATGGATGTCTGCCACATTCAACAAAGGGGATAACTCCAGCTAGTGTGGGATCTTTCCTCTGTTCATCTTGGAGCTCCTGAAGGGAAAACACAGGCAAAGCACATTGACCTGGCAGCAGCAGTTGTTCCAGGTCTTGAGCTAGCCAGGAAATGACTCTTTGTTTTGACCCCTGATCCCATTCACAATGGCCTGTCAAAACTGCAGATACTTCATCATCACTCAGACAACAACATGTTAGATTTTCCAAAGGGGGTGAACACTCGATAGTCTGCTGGTTGGCGCTCAGTTTGAATGTTTCCTGAACAGAGCTGTCTTTGACCCGCTGTGACTCCTCTAGCAAAGCTGCATAGGGTTCCATCATGAGCCTCTGACTAACCTGATCGTGGACAAAGGGCTGTCTGCTCAGAGCGTCAGCTACAGCATTTTTGTCGCCAGGGATGTACTTGATGCTGAAATTGTAGGGTTACAATTTTGACACCCACTTTTGCTCACATGCGTTGAGTTTGGGCTTTGTGAGAATATATGTTAATGGATTATTGTCTGTCCAAACTGTAAAGTTGTGTCCCTTTAACCAATGACGAAATTTGTCACAGACAGACCATTTAAGCGCCAAAAACTCAAGACAATGGGCAGGATAATTTTTCTGAGCATGGGTGAGAGCTTTACTTGCGAAAGCAATTGGGCGTGCTTTACTGTCACCCTCTCAGACCTGAGATAATACAGCACCTAACCCATCCTGTGATGCATCTGTTGACAAGATGAATGGTTTATTAAAATCAGGGTGGGCGAGCACAACAGACTCGAGAAGTGCAGTCTTTAGCTGTTCAAATGAGTCAACGTGTTCCTTCTTCCAGTCATCTGGGCTGAGCTTCCTGAAAGAAGCAGAACCTCGAGCATTTGTTTTTCTCCTTTTAGGGATAGCAGTCAATGTAAAGAGGGGCTTGACCACTTTAGAGCAGTCAGGTGTGAACTGTTAAACGATTTTATCTTTTTCTGAGATGGTGTAATCCCATCCTCCAACATTAAATCAGCCTCTGTCATAGCGGTGATTATCCTAATTTTGTCAGGGTCCGTAGAGATTCCATTTTCATCCACAACATGACCCAAAAATCTCACACTTCACTTTAGTGGTTGGCACTTTTTGGGGGCTAGTTTCAATCCATGCGCACGCAGTCATTCGAAAACAATCTCTAACCTCCTGAGAGCCTCGGCTTCATTGGGTGCATACACAAGGAGGTCATCCAAATAACAAAGCAGAGTTAGGAAATTTTGGTCACCAAATATGCCCATCATGAAACGCATGAAACTGGCTGGGCTGCTGCAAAGACCCTGCGGCAGTCTGTTAAACTCATAAAGCCCCATAGGTGTTGTAAACAGTGTCAGCTTCTTATCTTCTTCTGACATGGCAATATTATAGAACTCAGATGTCAAGTCCATGGCACTAAAGATTGCGTTACCACCCAGGGCTGCCAGGCAGTCGGATTGATGGGGCAAAGGATGGGCATCCTTGACTGTGCGTGCGTTCAACCAGCGGTAATCCACACATATTCTGAGATCGCCATTTTTCTTCCATACAAGCACTAGAGGGGATGCCCATTCACTGTTGGACTTGCGAATAAGCTCACGTTCCTCCAGCTACGTCAGCACTTGTCCCAGCTTACGATACTGGCCTTGTGGAACACGACGGTATGGGAGTCTGAATGGTCGGTCGTCAGATAAGTGGATACGATGAACAAAGTGTTTTGCCAGTCCACAGTCGAGTTTACTTTTTGAAAACATGTCCTCATATTGATGAACAAGCTGTAGGAGTTGGGCTTTCCAGTGGCATGAAACCTCACAAGAGTCAATGTTTAAATCTTCTAGCCCTAGCTTCTGCAGGCTGTCATGGAAACTTGAATGGGGCAAAGGGCCATGGCTGATTTCTGCCTCAGCATACACTGTTTGACTCTGGGCCTTGATTGTCTCTGGTGGCTTTTGTTCAAGAGTCCCATCAAGGCCTTCAACAGCAACACAGGGAGATACATCTGCCACCTTAGTGCCCCTTTTTAATGTGATGGACTTATCACAGGTGTTCAGGATGCAGATGGGTACCCACCTATCACTGCTCATGGAAGCCACAGTTCTGCATACAATCACATCCTTTTTGTAAACTTGTGCCTTTGGTGGTTCAATCAGGATGGCGCTGCCTTCAGAAATGGGGGATGATACAGGGAGTTTGCCCCATACCAAGTGTTCCTGCTTAGGGAGTAGAGTCACAGCCTGAGTTAATTTGACGGTAGCAACATCTGGCATTGTGTCACCCCTCCACCTATTAATGCCTGACAGCATGCTCAACAACTGCACCTTTTCAGGAGCATTTGTTGGTTCAGGTTTACTCAAAACACGCCAGAAGTAGGGGGACAGTCTGAATTGTCTGAGGAGATGTTTGATGACATTTGTCCCTAAAATTAGCTGATCTCTTTGGCCGGGAACAATGAGGACAGGCACACTGAATGCACACTCATACACTTCCATTTCCAGGTTGTATATACACTTGGGCTCTACCTGAACTCCACCACAACCTGGAAGTGTAATGTTGGTATGGGTGTGACTTGGCTCTGATATAACCCCATCACTCATTAACTTCTGTTCTGCCTCTTCTTTCATGGTGCATGCCATGGAGCCTGTGTCAAGAAGAGCTTGAGAGTGACTTTATTATTCACTAAAGCATTAGTGTTAAACAGACTGTCAGCTTTTTCGAGTCACATCATATTTTGGAAAAGTATAACAGTACCAGATGGAGCACACTTTAGGCTTTCTCTGTATACAGTTTGCACATCATCACAGGGGTTGAGGGTTTCACATTCATCACTCACACAGTCCCCTCCCAAGTGTGAGTATACTAGTTTCCCTGCATGATACTGTGCTGGGTGACGGGTTCAGTGACACTAGGGCAGTCTTTTTTCTGATGACCCACTTCTAAACAGCCTAGGCATCTCCTTTCTCTCATGCAGTGGGTGCGTGTGGAGTGTGAATTATTGCCACAAACTCTGCACTGGGGGAAACTGGCTGGGGCTAGAGGCCGTGCTCTTACTGTAGGGGTCGCGGACTGGTTATTACACTCTAGCCCCGTCTCTAGCATACTGAGCACATGTTCCAGAGCACCTGATTCTGACGTAGCAGTTTCACAAGTCTTAGCTGGATTACTTTGGACACACTTTGCTGTGTTCACATAAGCAACGTCCAATGCAAGCTCAGGGGGACAGACATCGGTTGCTGCGGTGGCCACTAGAAGAGGCTGTGATTTAGCTGAGACAGGGGGCTTTCTTTTTGCATAACTTTCTCTTTGATACTCGTCAATGGCTTCTTGAACTTCTGTTATTGACCATTTACTTATAGGCTTGCACTTAAACACACAGGCAAGATTAGGGTCTGGGCAATTTCTGATAAACATCATGGCCACTTCTGCATCCATGTTCTCCATCTTGGTTCCTTGACGTTGTAAGTGCCTGTCAGCTGCTTCAGGAACAATATTTAACCTCACCCAGTAGTCTACTGGCATTTCTTAGGCAGCTGGGTGGGTAGCATAAAAGTCAGCTAGTGACTGGGAAGACCCTGGGCTCTCACTAAAATCACACCTTAATATAGCATAAATGGTTTCAAGGTTGGTGATTGCACCAGAGGACATGTTATTTTTCAACCCCCACTCTGACAATGTTCTTAGCTTTGCCAAGAAGATGGTTCAGGATCTCCTCTTTTTGCATGTCACCAGAGAGCCCTCTCTTCTGTAGATAAGATTTCCATCAAATCTATCCACTCTTGGACAGAGTATTTATCAGTGCCATCACCTCTATACATAGGGGGGTCTTTAATATCTGGACTGACAACCAAGCTCATTTTGGAGAGGTCAAGTGTGGCTTCAGGGGTTCCAACTTTGCACGGCTGGGATGGGGGGTGCCTCATTTATGGTAGGAGGGGCTTGATTTGCCAACAGGCGGTTTGCAATTGACTCCCCAATTTGACTTCCCAGCTCAGTGATAAGCTCACGTAGTTCATTCTGGGTGCCTTCATTACTGGATGTGGGAGTGGAGAACTGGGGTCCAAATGCAAGGTTGGGTGTTATGTGATTTGATTGTGATTGCTCATCATTGTACAACATTATGAGAGAATGATTTCTAATAACCTCATGTGCCCCAGAAAGACCTTGACCCCTCCCAACATGTGCTGCATTACAAAATTATATATTAACAAAATACATTGCAAAAGTCAAACCAAAAACACAGTAAAACTGAAATAAATAAAAATCAAATAAACACAACTGTACTCAAAAGCATCAATAAATAAAAAGACACATTCAAATTTGACAGTTACATATTGTAACATTGTAAGGGTTCACACAATAAGGAGAGATGGCTGTGACGAAACAGGCTTTATTTATACACGCACTCACAACACAGAACGGAGGGGAGGTCATTTACACAGGCCCTTGTTTCGCTCATGGTGGCATAGACACATGATTTGGCACATATATGGAAACAACGCTATCACAACAGGTCTTATTACACAGTCATAATGGCACACACGAGTAACGCTTAGAACACACAGATACAGTATAGGGCCTTTTCCACTAGCACGCGTTAGCGCGACACGGGACGGCTCAGCACGCTTTGTACGCTTTTCCACAAGCCCCAACACGGTTTAACAGCCGCAATTCTCAGCCCCGCTGAAGGGCAGGGTACAGCAGTGCTGAGCTGTGCCGTGTTGTGACGTTAACAGACTGGTCGCCGCTGATTGGTCAGGTCGTAACCGGCGCTGATTGGTCAGGTTGTAACCGCCCCTCTCCTCCTCCTCATCTACCAAATCTTCACGACCTTCTCAATAAAGTTTTTGAAAAAAAAAAAAAAAAGAATCTTCACGACCGCCTTTACTCAGCACGCAACCACTGTTGGCGGTTCCTTTTCAGTGTATTGCTGTGCTATTTTCATTTATTCTCTATCAAAAATGGCTTCGCGTAATAAGGGTGTTCCATGGACCAGTAAGGAGCTGCAGTGTCTGTTCACTGCATTATCAGACGAACGTATGCAGCGTGAGTTAGACGGAGCCGCCCAGAATGAAAAAATATACCGGGAGGTCTCGACATCGGAGTCCTTTAACGGTGAGTTTTAATTTTTTTTTATTGTGCGTTTTTTCACAAATATATTCGGTAAGACGCTCAGTTTATTTATGCAATAAAAAAGCTGTTCATTTGTGGATGGATCGCTGCTTTATTGCAGCACACTGCAAACTAAAGCTTTTATTGTAATTATTCATGTGAACAATACACTGAAATAAGCTTATGTATTCTTGTTAAAAACTATTGTGCTGTATTTTATTGTGTGCATTTTCCTTGTAGAATCATCCCACGCGTCCGCCGCGACAGCCCGTCCGGATTATTCAACCGAGCCTTCCTGACCCACAGCTGGCAGAGACGCTTCATTCAGCCGAGTCGTGACCCAGTTTGGGAAGCTGGTGTAGACACTCAGTGGTCGGCGTGTATAAAATGTCGATTAACCTTCATGTTGTGTTGCAAAGTTTTTTTTTTCTTTTAATATTTTGTATATAATAAAATGGAATTGTTTTGGAAAGTGTGGTTTGTCTGTTATAACACTGAATTATAAAACAGTATAATTTCATAGAAATTCCATTGCCTAATCTGATCAAAATGATACTGATCTTCCTGTCAGGGTCAACCATTGTAAAGGTAATGTAATTTTTAACTAGACCAAAAAACAAATGTTTTTGTAAGCTTTCTGTTCTTTTTATTGAAATATCATAAAAAATTAGCCCCACATGATCCAGTTCTAAACTTTGGGTACATTTTTTATGTTAACTTATAAGAAGTTGCACAGTTGGACTTTAAAATGCAGCAGGAGAGACTGATCAAGCTTACAAGTCAATGTAAAAAAGTAAGTCTATGTAAATTGAATGTTCTATCGGCATTCCAAATTCAGAGAATTACAATACTTTAGAAGGAGTGTAGCATCATCTAAACGGAAAATAATAATACTGTTGTTCCAAACGTTGACCTGAAGGTGAAAAACATGAATTTTTTTTAATTCAGTACATCCAAAATGCCCTAGGATGTAAAAAATAATAATTTGGTGTAGGCCAGTGTGCCACGTCTCATTATTTAATACGAATAAAAACAAGTTTCAGCTCTTTATTTCTAGGTCATTTGGCAGTTAATTCAAAACAAAAGTGACTTGTGTTGTTGCAGCTTAATTATGAGATAAAATTAATTGTGAGATAAATCCACAGAGCGAGCAAGGCAATAATCCTTGAATCCTTTTTTGTCTCGTGTAAATAAGGACTCAGTCGGGTGCGTAACGTCACGGGAGTGTGGCCCCGCCTCGCTCAGAATCTGCTGCTGCCCCGCTTCTAAAACCTCCTAACAAACCATCACAGCACAAGCACAACACCAATGGAGACAGAAGCATTCCGAGCCGTACTGAAGTGAACCGAGCCGTACCGAGGTGTGCTGGGCTAGTGGAAAACAGGCTTATTTGAATCCTCCGCTGTGCAAGCATGCCGGGAGACTCCCGCCCCCCATCACAGCTCCGATGTTACACTGTCCCCCCCCTGGACTGGTGTCTGTCCCCAGAATGATAAAGTCCAACTCAAAAGTCCAACACAAATCCGTCCAGGTGTCGGGGCGGCTGCCGTTGTCGGTGACCAGCATGCACAGGCCTGTTATTGTCCATTCGTGCCTCAGCCGGGGTATCTGGTTGGGATGAAGCCTCCGGCTCAACCACCCACTGGGCAGATGGCTGGTACGGGGCAAGACGGTCATGGTGAAGCACCACGACCCGGTTCCTTTTCTGTAGCCTCACCCTGTACCCTACATCTGACAGTCTCTGTAGGACCACGCACGGTTCCAACCAATGTTTCGCCAGTTTTGGTGACAGTCCCTTTTTGCGCTCCGGGCAGAAAACCCAGACTCAATACCCTGGTGCAAAGTGCCTCCCCTGGCAGCGGGAGTCATATACCCGCTTATGCCAACTCCCCGCCACTGCCAGGGCCTCCTGAGCCAGTTTGTGCACTGTGTAGAGACGTTCTTTCAAGCAAAACAAATAATCCAACCCTGGTTTCCCCTCCACCTCCAGCTCCGGGGGGGGGGGGGGGGGGGCACCAAATCCACTGGTGTGCGCAGTTCGTGTCCAAACATCAGCGCTGCAGGGGTGCACTGGGTGGATTCTTGTGCTGCCATCCAGTACGCCCACAGAACAAAGGGCAGATGCAGGTCCCAGTCTCGCTGGCACTGGTCCACTAGGACGGCGAGCTGGATGGTTAGGGTCTGATTGAAACGTTCGACCAGGCCGTCGCTCTATGGATGCAACGGGGTAGTCTGGGTCTTCCGGATGCCCAGCTGCCTGTAGACCTCCCCGAAGACCTCTGCCTCGAAGTTCTGTCCCTGATCACTGTGCAGCTCCTCCAGCGCGCCGAACCGATAAAACATTTCGTCCACCAGCTTTGATGCTGTGGTGGCGGTGCTCTGATCAGGGACTGCGTACACCTCTGGCCATTTGGTGAAGTAATCCATTGCGACCAGCACGTAGTGGTTCCCTCGATCCGTGGTCGGGAAAGGGCCCAAAATGTAAACTCCTACCCACTCCATGGGTGCTCCCACCCAGTACTGCTGCAAGGGGGCGTGGGATTGTTGAGTCGGCCCTTTCTGAGCCGTGCAGGTATCGCAGCGGTGGACATGGAGCTCTATGTCTTGGCGACATCCGGGCCAGTAGAACCGGGCCCAAAGACGCTGCAGAGTCTTCGTCACCCCAAAGTGGCCCACCCCCACCGCCCCGTGGACCAACTGGAGCATGTTGGGGCGGAGCTACCGGGGAACCAGCAGCTGCCAGAAGTGACGCTGCCCAGGTGGAGCTTGCCACTGCCGATACACAACACCCTCATGACAGTGGAGATTGGCCCACTGGGAATGTAGGGCCTTGGTATCTGGGTCCAGTGCAGACACAGCCTCCAAGGCAGGCTGCTGGCCCACTTCCAACCACTGCTGAACCTGGGAGATGACCGGATCTCTATCCTGTTCGCTCTGCAGCTGCTGCACATCGAGGGCCTCTGTGACGTCATCGCTGGGGAGAGCTGACTGATTGTCCGAGGAGGAGCTGTGCGCCGCTGTGTTATTCCTGCTCACAGTGGTCCGGAGAGCAGCAGCCCATGGGACGGCTTGGTCTCGGTCATCTGCCCACTGGCAGTGCCGACAGTTCTCCATAGCACAGGGACGCCGAGACAGCATGTCAGCGTTGGCATGGAGGCGGCCTGCCCGATGCACAATCTGAAAATTATAATCCTGCAGTGCCTTCAGCCATCTCGCCAATTGGCCATCCGGCTCTTTAAAATTCAGTCACCAGGTCAGGGAAGCCTGATCCGTCCTGAGCTAGAACCTCCCCCCGTACACATACGGGTAAAAATGACGAAGCCCCTGGATGACACCCAACAGCTCTCAGTGAGGAACACAATAATTCCTTTCGGATCTGCTGAGAGTGCGGCTGAAAAAAGCAACTGCCTGCTCTCCGTGTTCTCCGTGATTGCTGGCATCTGTGTCCACGATGAAAGGGCAGTTTGGGTCGGGATACTGCAGGATGGGAGCTCCAATAAGCGCCGAACAAAGCCGGGAAAAAGCAGCAGCACAGTCCTTACTCCACTCAAACACATGGCCCTTCTGCGTCAGCTGATGCAGCGGACTGGCAATGGTGGCGAAATCCTTCACAAATCGCCTATAATAGGAGGCCAGTCCAAGAAAATTCCGTAACTCTTCCACATCCCTAGGCACCGGCCAGTTTTTCACCGCTGCCACTTTCCCTGGATCGGTGGCGACTCCCGCTGCGCTGATAACGTGGCCCAGGAAGGTGGTTTCTTGCCAAAATAAGTGGCATTTCCGCAGATGCAGCCGCAACCCAACCAGTCGGATGGTGTCTAATACTTCCCAAAGGTTGGACAGGGTGACATCAAAGTCAGCTGTGTGAACCAGCAGGTCATCCAGATAAGCAATGCAACGGCTCCGGGGCACGTGAGCCAACACTCGCTCCATCAGACATTCAAAGGTGGCCGGGGCATTGCAAAGTCCAAACGGCATCACCTTGAACTGCCACAGTCCCTGCTCGATGGAGAAGGCTGTTTTCTGGCAGGCCTCCCGTGACAGCTCTACCTGCCAATAGCCGCTGCGGAGGTCCAGCGAGCTGAACCAGCTGGAGCCGGTGATGTAATCCAGCACATCATCGATGAGGGGCAGAGGGTAGGAATCCTTGTGGGTGATGTCATTCAGGCACCGGTAATCCACACAGAACCGCCACAAACCGTCCTTCTTCTTAACCAGAACCACCGGCGCCACCCAGGGGCTGCTGGAGGGCTCAATAACATCCGCCTCCAGCATTTCCCGTACTTTTTGTTCTGCCACCGCCCGCCTTGAAAAAGGCAGATGGCGGGGGGTGGAGCCGGATCGGCCTGGTCTCACCGGTGTCGATCTGGTGCTGCACCAAGCTGGTTCGGGTGCACTCCTCATCCTTGGCAGTGAAGAAGTCAATGTAGCAGTCCAACAGCTACTGCAGCTGGCGTCTCTGTCACAACTCTAGTCCGCTGCAGCTCTGCTGGTACAATTCCTCGACCGCCTGCTGTGTTTCTGCTGACACACTGACCCGCTCCACTATCCCCCCCCCCCCCGCCCCCCGCTATCTCTGGCGGTATTTGCGCTCCCTCTGCTCGTGCTGGTGGCGCTACTGTGTTCAGTTCTGGCAGCGACCTGCCCAGTTCGGTCCGTTCTGGTGGCCCCTCGATCACGCAGGCCCCCAGTTTCCTCCTCTGGGTCCCGCTGCAGAGCATAATGGTCCGAGCCCCCAGCAGGAGAGACGATCTGCTGGTGTTAATTGTTGCGCCCCATGCTGCGAGCAGATCAAGTCCAGTAATGCAGGGATCTTGGATGCCAGCCAGCCAGAACGGGTGGTTTGTATTCTGGCCGGCCACCCCCACCACAAGAGCTCTCCGCCCCCCCCAGTCTGGCGCGCTCACCGGTGGCTGTGGTGATGCAGCGCCCGGTAGGTTCCCACCACTGCGGTCCTGCCTCGTCCGTACTGGGCAGCACTCTGGGTCAAACCAGGGAGATGGTAGAACCGGTGTCAATCAGGGCCTGGATTGGGATGCTGTCCAAGAGGAAGGGTGCTCCCGCTGGCTCCCTGCAGTGGAAGCACCCTTCCTCGAGCCGCCGTTGTCGTCTTCTCACTGGCCGCGCTGCTGTGGTCTGGCGCAGTTCCTCCTCTTCCTCTTCGCTCCCACCTGTGGCCTGGAAAGCTCTCTGCCTCGGCGACGACACATCAGCTGCATAGTCCATCATCGGTCCCACCCACTCCACTTCTGCCACAGCCGTCTCCCAGTTGCTCGCGGCGTAAATCCGGATGTGGTCCTGGAGCCGGGCTGGACGGAGCCCCCAGATGAAGTGCTGGAGGGCAAGCTTCTCCACTGCCCCTGGCTCGAAATCCAGGTAGCCACACTGCGTCAGCAGCCGTATGTCCACTGCATAGGCTCTCAGGCTCTCTCGGCTGCCTCGCTGGCAGTTGGCCAGCCATTCCTGGGCATGCTCAGCATTGGTCGCTCTCCCGAACCGCCTCCGGAGTGCTCCTTGTAGCACTGGCCAGCTGCAACGTTCCTCAGGCCGGAGGTCAGACAGTGTGCAGAGAGCCCCCGCCCTCCAGGGCCAGCACGACCTGCATGGTGGTCTCTTCAGGTGTCCAGCCATTCAGCGCAGCAGCCAGCTTGACCTGGACCAGATAGTCGTCCGGCAGGGTTTCGCCACCAAAGTGGGGGAGTTTGGCCCATTGGCGGATTGGTGGGACGGTCGCCTCTTGGTCGATCGCCGCCCCTGGTCGCAGTGGAATTGCTGGCCCGTCCTGCCCTGGAAAGGGCAGCAAGCTGGGCCGGTTTGCTCTGTTTAGCCTGCCCTGCCTTGAGAAAGGCAGAAGGCTGGGTATGCTTGCCCCGTCGGGTCTGCTGCTCCATTCATCACGGCGAGCAGCTCCGGGGGTTGGTGTGTCGGCTGTGTTGTCCATCTCCAGCTGAGCGATGAGCCGCTCGAGCTGCCGAATCTCCGTCCCGATTCTTGCTTCCATCATCTTCGTGATCCCACTTCTGACACCAGTGTGACGTTACAAGGGTTCACACAATAACGAGAGATGACATTGACCAAACAGGCTTTATTTATACACACACTCACAACACAGAACGGAGGGGAGGTCATTTACACAGACCCTCATTTTGCTCATGGCGACACATGATTTGGCACATATAGGGAAACAACGCTATCACTACTGCTCTTATTACACAGTTATAATGGCACACACGAGTAACGCTTAGAGCACACAGATACAGTACTTGAATCCTCTGCAGTGCAAGCATGCCAGGAAACTCCTGCCCCCTTATCACAGCCCCAACTTTACAGTATATATTGTGGGACATTTTCTGAATATGTACAGTAGGCACGTCTATCTATTTATTTTACCTCTCTCTGCTCTGCCTGGTGAAATCGGCGCTGGTGTGGAAGATGTGTTCAATGACGAGACTTGAGTGTATTTCTCAGGTTCAGCTTTATTGAAGAACACAATCTTCCAACATTCTCAAAAAGCAAGAAGAGGCAGAATAATGTTACAGCTCACTCTTATACCTCCGGGGGATTAAGAACTCAAGTCACATGGTGCTTCTGCAAACATTCAATCACAATGCAAGTCTCTGAAGATTCACCATTGTCTCTTATTCTCTGGTGTACCGGGAAACCCCCCAGGTCCTCTTCTCCGAGACGAGGGCCCGACTTCACACCTCCTCGCCATCTCCTGTCTTGTTCCTCCAGACGTGAAGCCCCAATCCACATAAGCCATACAATCCACATAAGCCATACATTTGTGGGAGATATGGACCAGACATATGTGCCACACTCTTGTGGGAAATATGAACCAAACATATGTGCCACACTGGGCTCTTTCTTTACGGTGCACCGCTACCTTGGTGCTTTTACCCTGTGCTGGGCAAACTGTACACCCGACTTGATCAGAAGAAAAATCAAACACAGATGGGGCTGCATCTGCTTTTAGCCTATTGGTGCGGCGAACCACAAGTTTATCTGACTCAAAAACTCTCTTCTCTATATAGTCCTCATTTGTAAAATGCTCACTGCAAATCCTAGCATTGCGGCTAACTGGACGTAGCTCTCTTCACGACAACAGACACAGGTTGGTTCTTTTAAACGGGCGTTTATTGGGACTTATGCACCTCCCTCATCGTCACGCCGTGAGAACTGTATGGGGAAACGTAACGCATAACCATATATACAGTACAGAGCGAAATAATATAAACAAGTTACAAAACAAATACCTCGTTGGCCGCTTGTCATGAAAAGAGTTCTGAAGGTAAAACAAACTGCTTGGCTTCAATCTTCAATCAAACTTAAGTGCCAGATAGCTGAATAACGTGGCACAGCGTTCTTCTCATTTCCGCTATGTGCTACAATAAAAACAATCCCAGCGGCACTCCAGACGGAAACATCAGTTCCGGTCCGGAAACAATAAATTTCAACAAACTATACAGTTGCAACAACCAACATGTAACGTACAGAAAATATATAATTTTATAACAACACTTACACTCCCACCAAGTCACTCATTGATTTAAATGCGGGATTTCTTTTAAACACAGATTATAAATGGAATCAATGGCTTGGGTTATTTGAACTCTGAAAGAATGTGACCCACTTTGTTTAATTTCTACTTAATTTGCCTCAAGCAAGGTAACCACCTTGTGAATGGGCCTTTGAAGGTAAACCAGTCTAGGTTATACCTCTTCCTTGGTGGTATACACGCTCATGATGATGCTTGACAAGCAGTGTTGAAACATGGGATTTCTTTGGAAGGATCGCCGGATGTTTTACATCATGGTGCAAGGCTGACTGGGACAATTGTCCTCCTACCCTTAGGACATTGTTCTTGTCCAAGAAGGCGTTCAACTTATATAACTTGCTGTACTTGTTCAAAGTGTCTCCCTTCTGCGCTTTGATTTTTTGTATGTCCGCAGCAAAGGCATCTTCTTGCACTAGCCTGATGATAAAGCTTTCTGCTTCCTTTCTTTCTTCAAGACTGGTTGCTTCATTTGTTCTTGGCTGAAGTCCTTTGATTTCTTTGGCAAATCTCTTGAGCCTAGCAATGGCTCTAACTGCCCTGGACCAGTCAGAGAATTTGGCGAGGCGTTTCGCCACTGACTCTATTCCTTTCATCATGACTGTATGGACATGGGCTTTGCGAAGTTCAGGGTCAGTTCTTTCAACATCTCCCACCATTTCCTCTTCACGTGGAAGATTCTGGTGCCAAAGAAAATCAGGTCCTGTCTGTGAGGGTTCGAATTCTTTCGCCTCTTCGCAGCCCTTCTGCTTCTGCAGATTTGGTAACTTCAGGTTGGGCAGATGAGTCAGCCATCTTGTGGCAGGTCTCAGTGTTTGTGTCAGACATTTTGAGATAACTTGAACAACAGAAACAACTGGATGATGTCTAGTTTGTAATTATACTGACTTCAATACTGCATTAAGATAACTGTATAAACATTTAAACTTAGCCACTTTTCAGCTAACTTCAATTTCAAAGCAAGAATAAAAACAGTGAAATTACCTTAACACAATATGTAAATATGAACTTTAACAGATGAGATAATATGTTTAGAAATGCATTAAATTGCTTATTTTACAAAATAGGAAAAAACAGAGTTGGGTTAAGTGCCCTTTAACTTCACTGAAAATGCCCTTTAAGCTTGTTGAAACTTTATAGACACAAAGCTTGCATAAATCTTAGTTTCAGATTAAAATGTCCTTATTTTTTAACGTTCATCAAAGATTGTTAATTTACATATAAATTTAACATCGACTTTAACCTTGTAACATGAAGCAACTGTGAAAATCAGGACATCTGATAATCTCCAACCACAACAACTAAATAGCACACAAGCTGATAGATCTGAGTCCTTATTGCAATGTCCAAGTTAAACCACTTCTCACACCACCTTAACTTGAAACTTGAGGTGGAGCGCCTTTTGGCTTTAACTTGTAAAGTTGCGCTTTAACACAGTCTAACGGCCGTTACTTGCGGTTGCTATGACGACAGTGCGGTATGGACTTGCTTAACTGACGACCTGGATCTTCCTCTCCTCGCTACCCGCCGTGATCTCGGAGTCCTTGTTACCCGTGTTGAGCAGGCGAGTTCTCACTGTAGCTCTCTTCACGACAACAGACACAGGTTGGTTCTTTTAAACGGGCGTTTATTGGGACTTATGCACCTCCCTCATCGTCACGCCGTGAGAACTGTATGGGGAAACGTAACGCATAACCATATATACAGTACAGAGCGAAATAATATAAACAAGTTACAAAACAAATACCTCGTTGGCCGCTTGTCATGAAAAGAGTTCTGAAGGTAAAACAAACTGCTTGGCTTCAATCTTCAATCAAACTTAAGTGCCAGATAGCTGAATAACGTGGCACAGCGTTCTTCTCATTTCCGCTATGTGCTACAATAAAAACAATCCCAGCGGCACTCCAGACGGAAACATCAGTTCCGGTCAGGAAACAATAAATTTCAACAAACTATACAGTTGCAACAACCAACATGTAACGTACAGAAAATATATAATTTTATAACAACACTTACAGGACGGTTGACCCGTCTGAGTGCAGCCAGCTACCACTGAAGAATAGCTGTCCGTTTCAGTGGCAATGAATGACAATGACAGTCTTTCCCTCATTTTTGAGCCTGTAAAATTCATTGCTGCAGCCAGGTGCAATACAAAAATGACCCCCCTTCTGTCGAGTCTTCCGTTTGTCTTCCTTTTTCTCCATCAAGCTTCTGACAAGCTAACTGTAAGTGATAATCTAATGTAGGCATTCCTGACCAACCAACCTTGTGACGTCACCATCAAGGGTCAGGGAATATGGCGATTTTGAAATATTAAAAACAGAATTTTGATGACTTATTATTTAAATCCATTTGCACTTACAATGTTATACCTATATTATTAGTATATAGGTCCAAGTTTTAAATAGCGATTAAAACATGTAGTGTTTCATGTCCTCTTTAATGCAGCTGCTCACCGAGAACGAAAAAGCTTGTCTGCCCCGTTTTCTGGCAACAGATCCCCGTTTCACCTGTTCAGTAGGAAAATATCCTAAATTTAATGAACAGCACAAGCAGTCTTGGCCGACAGGAGGCGAAGAGAGGTCAAAAAAATCCTGCCAACTTTTTTTAGCTGATAATTTATTTTAAATATAGGCACATAAATATAAACTTAAGTTGGTCTGGAAGTGGAAAAAATTTCTCCCCTCTGTCAAACAATTTATCCCCTACCACAGTTACATAATAATAAATTAAACTGCCTAATCTCCTCTGTTTTGCTGATGTGCAGTTTTAAAATAATGAACGCATTATCTTAAATATACAATTTGACAATTACTTTTCTTTAACAAAAATTAATTGTACTCTTATCGTTTTTGTAATATTGGAAAAGGTTCTATGCCTTTATTATGAAATTCTGGCACAGTTGCCAGTGTTTTTAATTGTAAAATTGAAGAGGGTTTTTTTTTTTTTTTTTCTTTTGGTGACAGACTGAAAATTGTTTAAATATTAATTTGTCTCTCTTTGTGTTTATGAATCAGTTAACTTCCCAATAGCCTGTGGGTTTTTCTCAACACCTGGAAGTGCATTAGGCTGAGTTCATTAATGTAAAAAGAACAACAGTGCAGACACTCAAATCAAAATTTCAACACCTTGGTACTGTGTGAGTAAAATGATTGATGGGTGGAGCGGACAGAATGATTATACTGACAGCATCACAAATCAAAGATGCTCCTTTATGAAAAGCGGGAAGCAGCAAAATAGATAAATAAATAAAATGAAATAAAATAAAAAGCATTAACAAGTCTGAGTGCTGCTCATTCTGTCTGCACGTGGCTTCACTTTGTAATCCTCATGTGTCAGCAAACTTGACCGCATCCATTTGCTGCTCCAGTACAGAGACAGCTTTAACTGATGCAGTCCTAGTACAAAGAGAAACCACTGTTGTAATTTACCATTTTCTAATGAAATGAAAATACTTTTATGAAGATATTTTTGAATTAAGTAAGATAAATACAATTGAATTGTTTGCCAACCCAGAATTCATTCCTGTATTTTTCAATTTTTTTTTTTTAAGTTGTGTTCCATTTGACAGTTGTCCAGAAGACAATCAATGAAACATTCCATTAGGAGGGTAAGCCACCGAAGGTGAATGTTGAAAAGGCTGACTGTTCACAGGGTGCTGTTTCAAAGTATATTAACCCATAAGAACCTAGACCCCTTTCTCCTTCAAGAAAAATTATGGGACTCTGGGTTCTTATGGGCTAATAGAAGACTGACTGGAAGGAAAAAGTGTGGTAGAAAAAAGTGCACAAACAACAGGGACGACCGTCTCCTTGAGAGGATTGTCAAGAAAAGTTGAAACAAAAAACCACTGATTCACAAGGAGTCTAGTATCCGTGCATTGCAAGTCACCATGCATAGATGTCTTCAGAAAAGGGGCTACAACTGTCATGTTCCTAATATTAAAACACTCCTGAACCAGAAATAATGTCAAAAGCGTCTTAACTGGGCTAAAGAGAAAAAGAAGTGGACTGTTGCTCAGTGGTCCAAAGACTTCTTTTTTTGGTAAAAGCAAATTTTACATTTCATTTGGAAACTTCAGGGCTCTCAGAGAGCGCATACCTCCACCAAGGCTCCTTCTGTCCCTCCCTTCGTCCCTTTGTCTGTACGTCCCTCTGTCCATCGATACCTCCATCATTTCTTCCCTCTACCCCTTCGTCTGTCCATACATTGTGAGATAGGGCCTTGGCAGAGGTATGCACTCATGGATCACCTCCAAAATCTAATGGGTTCATCCATAGCTCAAGGGCCACATCTGGTAAAAATTCCATCCAAATCTATTTAGCAGTTTTCGTGTAATCTTGCTAAAACATTGTGAGAAAATAAGGCCTTGGTGGAGGCATGCACTCAGGGATCACCTCCAAAACCTAATGGGTTCATCTGTATCCCTAGTTCCACCTCTGGAGAAAATTTAATCAAAATCTGCCCAGTAGTTTTTGTGTAATCCTTCTGCACACAAAAAACAAGGGCCTTGGCAGAGATATGCACTCTTGTATCACTCCAAAAGCTAATGGGTTCATCCTTAGGCCACTGGCCACCTCTGGTGAAAATTTCATCAAAATCCATCCAGTAGTTTTTCTTGCTAACAAACAGAAAAAGACAAACAAAGAAACCACCCCGATTACATTACCTCCCTGGTGGAGGTAATCAAGGTCGTCGAATTTGGGAGAAAGTGGTGACGCATAGAATCCAGGGAGTTTTAGGCCAGTGTGAAGCATCCCTAGTCTCTGATGATTTGGGGTGCCATGTCATCTGCTGGTGTTGGTAAACTGTTATTTTTTTGTATACTTTATTAATCCCCAGAGGAAAATTCCGGGCATCCACCTGGGTGGATGAGGCAGCCACGGTACGGCGCCAATCCCTTCACCATTTACACACACATATTCACACCTAGGACCACTTTAGAGTCTCCATTTAACCTAACTTGCATGTTTTTGGCCTGTGGGAGGAAACCAGAGTACCTGGGGTAAACCCACGCAGACACGGGGAGAACATACAAACTCCACACAGAAAGGTTACCGATGGTCAGGGGGTGGGATCGAACCCACGGTGATCAAGGGTGGCATCAATCCCATGACCTTCTTACTGTGCTGCCACAGTGCTAACCACTGTGCCACGAGCTGCCCCAACAGAATATAAAGGGAAATATTGACAGTTTCACTTGTACAAGTTCAATTCAATTCAATTCAATTCAATTCAACTTTATTTATATAGCGCCATTTCACAACAACAGTCATCTCATAGCACTATCAACTGTAGGGAGGACCCCCACAGTTGCAGAAAGACCCCAGCAATCAGGCGATCCCCTGTGAGCAAGCACTTGGCGACGGTGGAGAGGAAAAACTCCCTTTTAACAGGAAGAAACCTCCAGCAGAACCAGGCTCAGGGAGGGGCAGTCATCTGCTGCGACTGGCTGGGGGGTGAGGGGATAGAGAAGAAGAAAAGAACAGACATGTAGAGAGCAAACAGCACGATGGGGACTCAATCTATGGGAGAGAACAAACAAATGTTAATGACCAGCAAAAAAAAAAATATTTCATAGAGAGTGAGGAAAGGAGTGAGGCCCAGTGCATTACTGGAGGTCCCCCGGCTGACTAAACCTATTAGCAGCATAACTAAGGGAGGGTTCAGAAAACACATGATCCCTCCCTAATTGTAGGCTATATCAAAAAGGTAGGTTTTAGCCCTATTCTTAAAAACAGAGATCGAGTCTGACTCCCGAATCCAGATTGGCAGCTGATTCCACAGGAGAGGAGCTTGATAACTGAAGGCTCTGCCTCCCATTGTACTTTTGGAGATTCTAGGTATTACAAGTAAACCTGCATTTTGGGAGCGTAGTGCTCTGTTAGGATGATACGGTAGTATCAGATCTTTTAAATAAAAAGGAGCCTGATTGTTTAGAGCTTTGTAAGTAAGAAGAAGGATTTTAAACTTAATTCTAAACTCTATGGGAAGCCAATGAAGGGAGGCCAGAACCGGAGAGATATGATCTCTCTTTCTAGTAACTGTTAAAACTCTTGCTGCAGCATTTTGGATCAGCTGAAGACTTTTTAAAGATGTTTTAGGACAACCTGATAATAAAGAATTACAATAATCTAATCTCGAGCTAACAAAAGCGTGGATCAGCTTCTCAGCATCACTCTGAGACAAGATGCTCCTAATCTTGGCAATATTACGCAAATGATAGAAGGCAGTCTTAGAAACAAATTTAATATGTGAATTGAAGGACAAATCCTGATCAAAAATAACTCCAAGGTTCCTCACAGAGCTATTAAGAGAAAGAGTAACTGCATCCAAACTGAAAGTTTGATTTGGAAAGGAATTTCTAAGGTTTTTTGGACCAACAAGAATGACTTCAGTCTTATCTGAATTTAATAGCAGGAAATTACAAGTCATCCAAACTTTGATTTCCTTAAGACAGGATTCTAACTTGGCTAATTGATTAGTATCATCTGGCTTCATTGACAGGTATAATTGTGTGTCATCTGCATAACAGTGAAAATGTATACAGTGCTTTCTAATAATGTTGCCTAACGGAAGCATATATAAACTAAAAAGAGTAGGGCCAAGCACAGATCCCTGTGGAACTCCATGACTAAGCTTTGAGCTGAGAGAAAACTCATCATTTACATGAACAAACTGGAACCTATCAGATAAATAAGATCTAAACCACTGCAACGAAGTTCCATTAAGTCCAACATAGTGTTCTAATCTATCAAGTAGAATATTATGATCAATAGTATCAAAAGCTGCACTAAGATCTAAAAGGACAAGTACAGAAACTAGTCCATTATCAGATGCAATGAGGAGGTCGTTAGTGACCTTCGCTAAGGCTGTTTCAGTGCTATGATGGATTCTAAACCCAGATTGAAACTCCTCAAATAAACCATTTCCCTGCAGGTGGTCAAATAATTGCATAGCAACAACTCTTTCTAAGATTTTTGAAATGAAAGGGAGATTAGAGATTGGTCTATAGTTAGCTAAAGCTCCTGGATCTAGCGTTGGCTTTTTGAGTAAGGGTTTAATTACAGCCGTTTTAAAAGCCTGCGGTACATGGCCTAAAGTTAATGAAGAATTGATTATATGAAGAATAAAGCTACCAATAAGTGGGAAGACTTCTTTAAATAACCTGGTAGGAATAGGGTCTAAAAGACAAGTTGAAGGTTTGGATGAGGAAACTATTTTGTCTAACTCACAAAGGTCGATTGGAGTAAACTCATCAAGACAGACATCAATAGAAGGAGTTGTAGTAGTTACAGTATTTAAGTTAACTGTGGGAAGAATCTGATTGATTTTATCTCTGATGGATGAAATTTTATTATTGAAAAAGTTCATAAAGTCCTGACTAGTAAGCTCTAAGGGGATGCTAGGATTGACAGAGTCCTGACTCTTTGTCAACCTGGCTACAGTACTGAAAAGAAACCTGGGATTATTCTTGTTCTCTTCTATTAATGCAGAGTAATAACTCGTTCTAGCTTTTCTAAGAGATTTTTTATAAATTAAAAGATGATTTCTCCAAGCTAAATAGATTTCATCTAAATTAGTAGAGCGCCATTTTCTTTCTAATTGACGAGTCTTCTGTTTTAAGCTACGAGTTTCTGTGTTGAACCAAGGAGTTAAAAATCTCTGATTAGACTTTTTCTTTTTTAAGGGGGCCACCAAGTCTAGAGCCTGATGTAGAGAAGCTGAAACACTATCCACCATGTTATCAATTACAGAAGGAGCAAGCTGTCTATAGCTTATTTCCGTTGTGTTGACACATGGCATAGAGGAAACAATCTGCATAAATTTGGAAACAGCATCATCTGAGAGGCATCTACTGTGATAATATTTTTCTTTAGGAGCCAAATAGTCAGAAATAGTAAAATCAAAGGTTAACAGACAATGGTCTGACAGTACAGGGTTATGAGGAGACACTACCAGATTTTCTATTTCTATGTCATATGTCAGAACAAGGTCCAATGTATGGTGGAGGTAATGAGTAGAATTTCCTACTTTCTGAGAAAACCCAATCGAGTCTAATATTGAATTAAAAGCCACATTAAGGCAGTCACTATCTACAGCCACTGTAGATAGTGACTGCCTTAGATAGTTCAGCCTGTTCTGTAGTTCTGTAGTTCTGTAGATAGTTCAGAACAGTTATTGTGACACCACCACTGCAGGCAGTTTTCCCCAGTAATCATACCTGTTTTAATATTGTTGCACAGTACACATTTCTGCACCACACACCGGTTTGTTCTAAATGTGCCTGAGCATAAACAAGGCCTACAGTGTTCAATAAGAATGTGATCGTGCAGGCTTCTTGGGCCCTAAGTAACAGTCCAGAGATTTACTATAGCTTTTGCATAATCACCTTATGTTCTTATTTAGTATAGCTGCCTACACTATATAGAGCAGATGCTGAAATGAGACTCCTTATTTCCCTTTCAACATAATATACTTTATATCTGTAGAAAAATTAAAATGACCTCAGCATCTCACACAGCTGCTGGCGAGTTTATTATTGGGAGCTTTACACTGAGCTCTTATTTCTTATTTAGTTTTCTTGTTGCCCTGTTTGGCTCATCTTAATTTAATACTTCCTTTAAGATGTCACAAAAATGCATCTTTTTTGAACTATAGTTTCAGTTCTTGGTGTGGACAGACGTTATGAGGAAGTAACAGTTAACCTGTGTCTCTTGATATCAGCCACTATGATCGATGAATTTATCCCAAATTACAAACTCAATATAAATTCAAAAATATTTACTAGTAACCGACTTTGAGCCGAGTTGAATTAATATTCAAAGTGGGTTTGCATTTGTGCACATGTATGGCTACTACTGTGAGAAACCATTTCATGTAGAGTATTTGAAAGCTTTGAACCTTGCCCTCACACAGACTTTTAAACTTGAACTTACTGTAATGCCATGTGGCATTTGTTGTTTTCAAGCGCAATGGTGAAAATTTATACATTCACTGCTTACAACAAAAGTGGTTTCATGAGGAGCTCAACTTATTTCCACTAATCCGGGAATGGCGTATTTAAGAAACGCCATGCACGGAGGCGTGTGGTCACAAGTAAAAACACCAGCTTGGTTGTCTGCATCTTGGTAGGACAGAAGTGAAGGCATTTCCAAAGGAAACGAGAGGGAAGTTTGATCACTCTAGGCCACTGACATTCATTTCTACAGTTAAAACAGCATCAGAAAGCAGGCAAAAATGATTTTTCTAATGGACCTTCAGATGATGCTGCTGGATGTGATTTACTTCATCTTGCGCAATTCTGTGCGAATCGTTTTGCGCCCACGCACCAAGCCCATCGATGATGAGCTGGTGCTCATCACTGGCTCTGGAGGCGGCCTGGGTCGTCTCTTTGCTCAGGAATTCACCAAACATGGGGCTCAGGTGGTACTGTGGGACATCGACAGCAGTTCCAATGAGCAGACAGCCAAGCTGGTGTGTGACATGGGGGGCAAAGCATACACTTATAAGGTGGATGTGACCAACCGGGAGGATGTGTACCGCACTGCTGAGCTTGTGAGAAAGGACCTGGGCCGGGATGTCACAATACTGGTAAACAATGCTGGAGTGGTGGCTGGACACCGCATCTTAGATTGTCCTGATGAGCTGATGGAGAGGACGATGAAGGTTAACTGCCATGCTCTTTTCTGGGTGAGAACTTCTAAAGTCAGTATCAAATGTATAAAGCAAGGCCAGTTTATTTGTATAGCATATTTGATGTACAGGACAATTCAAAGTGCTTTATATAAAACATTAAAGCATTACAGCAAGTTGCGAATGAAATACATTATGAAAGTACACCAAAAAAATGAAAGAATTTAAAAGCAAACTAAAAAATAAAGAGAAACAGAAACAAGCTAAAATAGATAAAGTGCAAGAAATACGTTACAGTGCATTGGGGAGACTAGCAATTGTTCTACTGAAAGGCAGCGGCAAATTGGAAAGTTTTTAACCTGGATTTAAAGCAGCTGAGAGTTTCAGCAGCCCTGATGCTTTCTGGGAGTTTGTTCCATATGTGAGGTGCATAAAAACTAAACGTTGCCTCGCCATGTTTGGTTCTAACTCTGGGGACAGATAGTAGGCCTGACCCTGATGACCTGAGGGCTCTGGGTGGTTTGTAATGGACTAGCAGATCTGAAATGTATTTTGGCCCTAAACCATTCGGAGCTTTATAAACCAACAGGAGTATTTTGAAATCTATTCTTTGATACACAGGAAGTGAGTGTAAGAATCTGAGGACTGGAGTTGTATGATCCACTTTCTTGGTCTTAATGAAGACTCGAGCTGCAGCGTTCTGAACGAACGAAGTCCAATCATGTGCCATAGAAGGCCAAGACCCTGCAGGCTTTTCCTCCAACCAGTTCTTCAACAGCAGATTTCACTGAATTTCTTCCCACTGACTGCTGATAAGTGTAAACACCTGCTGAAGAGGCTGGGTAGAAAAGAAAACATGCAGGGTCTTGGCCCTCCATGGCACATGATTGGACACCCCTGTTTTAGGGAGACCCGTGAGGACAGCGTTACAGTAGTCCAGTTCACTGAAGACTACTGAATGCATGGGCCAACACACGGAGACAGACAACCATTCACTCTCACATTCATACATACGGACAATTAAGAATCCCCAATTAATGCCAATTAATCAAACGTGCATGCCTTTGGACTGTGGGAGGAAATCAGAGTACCCGGTGAAAACCCTCACAATTATGGGGAGAAGGTGCAAATGCCACACAGAGTTTGAACGCAGGGCTTTCTTGTTGTGAGGTGACAGTGCTAACCACTATGCCACCAAGCTGCCCTAAACAAATTTAGCTGCTGTAAAAATTATTTTGCATGTCAGTTTATCATAGTTTGTGGTTTTGGTTGTTTAGCACAAATGCCTAATCTCTTATTAATCAGTTTATTCATAAAACTACTGACTTTTTTTCGAGGATGGTAAAGGAGTAACCCATGGTCACGGACTGATCCAAACTCTGTGGCTCAAACTATCTGACCTCTTGTCCCAACTCAATAGCAGTACATACTGTCCACAGTAAGGAAATATTAAACCTACTGATCCAGATCATTAGCACTGTTGCCTCACAGCAGGAGGGTCTGGAGTTGATCTCAGGTAGAGCTCCTCAGTGTGGAGTTTGGATGTTTTCCCTGTGCTTGTGTGGATCTAATTATGCTTTGCTTGGTGGTGCTCACACCAGTTCAGAATGTTGGTAACACTGAAGCTTGGGGAATATTGCAGAACGTGATTTATCAGGATATGATCCCAAGATCTTCCTAGTGGAAGATTAGTAGTGTCACAAACAACATGTTTTCACAGTCAGGTGAATGATTTGCATATTCCAACAATGGTGGCACACTTCTGCATACATGCGGGAGCTGCAACTCAAGCTTGGGATTTCTTAATATATAATCTTTCTATAATCAGCTGCAGAGCATGCTTTGTATAGGGAGGCATTGCACCACAAAGTGAAATGTAAAGTGTTCTGCGTCAATAATAGGCTATTATCCCCCTCACACTCGACTAGAGGGACTTCCACATCAATCTTCTTAATAAAGAGGTCTTTGTGCAACACAATCTTCCTTCACATTGAACATTTAAGTCATACTGGAGTCTTATGAGCACTGCATAGGTTATTGATGCATTATAAATAACTGCCTCAACATTGCATGCTTGTATGGATGTGTTCTGCAGACAGTGAAGGCTTTCCTGCCTCACATGAAGGCCCAGAATCATGGACACATCGTGACCATCGCCAGTGTCCTCGGTCTCTTCAGCACAGCTTGTGTTGAGGTGAGCCAAGGCAAAAACAGCTGTACAGTTCGAGTGAGATCAAGTAAACATGAGCACTGAGGCGAGTGCAGTATCCCCTGCCTGTTTTCTTTGAAGATCCCAGTGTTACTGAAGGAAAGCAGTTTTCAACTTTTCCATTTAATTATTGGGGCAGAACCAAATTATGATATGCCTATCCTCCATGAATATACAACAAAACTAGTTCTACACAACCCATAGTTGTTGTCAGTGGCGGGGGATAAAAACTGAAATATATATCATATCATCAGCAGATGTGCTGTACATACTTGTAAAGAGAAAGTGAGCAAACCCTGACTGGCAAATATTTGCTGCAGGACTACTGTGCCAGTAAGTTTGCTGCGGTGGGCTTCCACGAGTCTCTGGCACATGAGCTGCTGGCTGAAGAGGTTGAAGGAGTGAAGACGACCCTTGTATGTCCTTATATAGTGAACACAGGCATGTTTGAAGGATGTAAGATAAGGTATGCCATCTCGCCTCTATTCTGTGCTTTCTGTATTTTTTTTTTTTGAGTGTTAATGAATGTCTCTGACTGGGAGGATTTCGGTATTATTTGTAATAATATGCCATAATGCGCCTATTTGCACATTATGACATTAAGTGACCTTTAGTAGTGGTGTAAATAATGATGTGAAGTGGCATGGTGGAGACTTATAATTGGAAAGTGCTTTCCTAACCCTAATCCATCACCATTTTCCTAACCCGAACCACCTAAAATGTATATTTAGAGTGTAAAAGGGGAGAAAATGGAAATGAACAAGGAGGTGAAAGTAAAAACGGACAGCAGTGACATTTTTAAAGACTTGAGTCATCTCAAAGCCCTTCAGATTATATAACCCCAATTCTGGTGATGTTCGGACACTGTGGAAAAAAACAAAAACAAAATACAATGATTTAAAAATCTTTTCAACTTATATTCCACTGTATATATTACAAAGACAAGATATTTAATGTTGAAACTGTTAAACTTCATTTTTTATGCCTGCAACACATACCAAAAAAGCTGGCAGATGTGTACTGGGCTGGGGAAATTAAGGACTCAGGATTTGGGCAAATGAGGAATCAGTTCAGGAAACAAGACAGAAACTAGAAAAGCACTCAGCGCACATACCTCTGCCAAGGCTCCTTCCGTCTCTCATGGATCACCTCCAAAATATAATTGGTTTGTGTGTAGGCCTTGAGCCACTTCTGGTGAAGACTGCATCAAAGTCTGTCCGTTAGTTTTGGAGTATTGTTGCCAAGATTCTGTGAGAAGATAAGAGCCTTGGTGGAGGTATGCATTTTTGGATCGTCACCAAAATGTAATGGGTTCCTCTCTAACCCAAACACCACCTCTGATGAAAATTTCATCCAAACCCATCCAGTAGTTTTTGTGTAATCCTGTTGTACAAATACAAACAAAGCCCTTGGTGGAGGTATGCACTCTCAGATCATGATCAAAATCTAATAGTCTGTTCCCCGTGCCATTACACACCTTTCCTAAAACTTTCATCAAAATCCGTTCATAACTTTTTGAGTTTTGTTGCTAACAGACAGACAAACCAACCGACGCCACTAAAAACATTACCTTCTCCCTTGATGGCGGTAATAAATCAGGATAATAGCTATACAGGAGCTAGAGAGTGATTATGTCAGCAGGTCAACAGTCTGGTACTGAATGAGTTGAAAAGGCTGGCTTTATAAGGGAGGAGATGCAGCTGATTGGGTAACAAGGAAAACCCAACCCCTGACCCACCTGCATCCATTCCTGAGAGTAACTGCTCTCAGCTGCTGCCACAACAGCAACTGTGACACACCTTAGTTGATGTAGTGATGTGTAGTGTGTAGCAGTGTGTAGTGATGGCCAGATGAGGCTTTGTTGAAGCATTGAAGCTTTTCGTCATATTGGTTCATATGGAAGCAGCTTCATGTGAAACTTTATTTGCTCTACTAAGCCATCTACTGGACAAAAAGTGCACATGCAGATTTTTACAAGGGCATTATTGGGTTGATGATTATTTTTTTTTTCATTTCAATAAATGTACTGCCCTTTAAGAAATATCAATGATCACAAGGGGGGGGGGGGAACTGGGGTGACTACAGTGAATGTCCTCATGTTACTTGGTGTGCTTGTGTTACTTATCCATTTTTATTAAGAAATAACTTTTTAACAGTCTTTGGACTAAAGCAATTTCTTTATTTTTTTAAGATTATTTCACCAGACAGGTGCAACGGTGAAGATGGAAGGAGTAGAGGCAGTGAAAGTAGATGAGTTTAAATACCTGGGGTCAACCATCCAAAGCAATGGAAAATGCACAAGAGAGGTGAAGAAGAGAGTTCAGGCAGGGTGGAGTGGGTAGACATGAGTGCCAGGGGTAATTTGTGTCAGAAGGGTAGCAGCAAGAGTGAAAGGGAAAATTTACAAGACAGTAGTGAGGACCTGCTATGATGTATGGTTTGGAGATGGTGGCACTGACAAAAAGACAGGAGGTGGAGCTGGAGGTGGCAGAGTTGAAGATGCTAAGATTTTCATTGGGAGTGACTAGGAGGGACAGGATTAGAAATGAGTATGTCCATGTGTCTGCCAGTCGGGAGGTGCTAGATTGAGCGGGTAGTGCCTTTCGGCTATGTGAGCTCCCCTGTACAGTGGTGGTGGTGGTGGTGGTGGGTGTCTGGGGGGCTTGCGCCAGGGGTGTGGGCCAGTCTCCGGCCCGGGGGGTGGGAACATGGGCCTGTTGCACCTCCCGGCCCGGCCCGGCCCAGCCCAGCCTCCCTCGGCTGTCCCTCCTGGGGTGGATGCCTGGCTTTCCTGGGGCTTGCTGACCTTGGGCATTTGTGCCTCGTGAGGGTTGGTGGTGCTGCCTTGCCTGCTTGGGGTTTCCGGGGGTGGGGGGGGAGAGTTGCTGCGACTGGCCAGGCCTCTTCGTATGTTCCATGACAAACCACTCACATGCACACTTATTTTGCGCGTGCTTTCATATACATCAGGGATGGCAACAGGAAATTCTGATTTCAGCTGAAATCTAATTTGGTCGAATGACTTATGGGGGGGCCGGGGGGCACAGCCCCCCTGAAGCTGGGAGGTTTTCAGTAAAACAGAAGTAATTTAGACTGAAAAAAATGATTAAAAAAAAATGAAATACTAGACTTAGATAAATCATTAAATTTAATGAAAAGTTAACTTACTTTTTCTTCAATGTTGTCTCACTGTCTTTAGTCCAACATATTTAACAGTTCTATAAAAGTTTATTACACTATTTACACTGGTCACCAAGTCACTTCTAATGTGAAACTTTCCTCCTTTTGGCAGCAAGCTGTGTCTGTCTCTGAACTTTGAACTTCATCTCCTTTTCTGGTTTCTTCAGAAACTGTCCGAGTGTTTCTGTTACCTCGTCGAACTTTGAGCCAATTTTCACCTTTACCGTCACTTTTCTCTCAAGCCAATTCCATCGGAACTTATTTTTGACACTTTTGTCTATTTCTAGCACTGATGACTCCTGATCCTTTGATAAAAATCTCATAATTCCGCTGAAAACAATACCGAAAGCTCAGAATTCCAACACGAACCAGGGTTGTGATTTGGGGTTGGGGAAATTATCTGAAAATTCAGCAGGGGGTCTGGGGGACACAGTCCCCCAGCGGGGTCCGGGGCAGAGCCCCATTGGGGGGGCAAGGGGTGCGAAGCCCCCCGAAGCTCCTGGGTTTTTATGATTTTTAAGTACCAGAACTGTGCTTAAATGACATAAAACAAACAGCTGAATGCCACTTATTACTGTATAATATTGACTTATGTTCCAAGAAGATAGCATTCCTAAAATATTCCAACAATCATTATCCATCACATACTTTAACACTTGATCAAATCAAAATCAGTTAATTTTATCTATTCCATAACAGAAATAAAATTCCAACATACCATTACTTTTTATAATTTCAGCATTCATTTCAGATCACCAGTTTCAATCTCCATTGAGTCTTGAGCAGTTCATTTTGCACAATCACTGATGTAGCCAAGTCTTAGAAATATTCAAAAGTTATGAGTCAATGTCCACTGTGCACTGTCAATTTCAAACTGTTTGGAATCATAAAAGTAATCTAACTAAATTGTTTTGCTATTTTTTTCTCCTCAACATCAATGTCAGGGCGTTGCGGGAGTTTTTGGGGATGGTTAACTTTTATTACAGTTTCCTCCCCTGCGCAGCCCAGCTCATACAGCCGTTGTACGCCGCCAGTAACAGAGAGTTAATGGCTCTCCATCTGGCCATACGCCACTTCCAGTTCTGCCTGAAAGGGCGCACCTTCACTGCGTTCGTGGACCACAAGCCGCTAACGTACTTAACGTACTTTATCTTCCTGGAAGATAAAATAAAGCGGAATTCGGCAAATTAGCAGAAAATCACATCCCTGAGAACACGCCGCCATGAACTTTTGACAAAGCATACAACGAGCCATTTGATTGGTCCAATCGTTTGCAACTATCCAATCGCAGGGCTGTTTACAATACAGCAGTAGCTTGAACACAACACATCCGGGTTATCGCGGGAGACTTGACCCAGGGAAGCGCCGAGCACCTATGTAATCGTGTTGATTTTCGCTAAAATCAGTAACAATAAGGTACCTTACCCCCACTAAAATTTTCTCAATGGATTTAGACGATTCACAGAAATGATCAATTTGAAAATAAATCTGCGGAAATCCACGGATCGGCGGAAAATTGCCATCCCTGATACATGCACACGGATGCACATGCACAAATATCTCTCCTTTAACAGGTGTGGATACCAGACTCATATTGTGACCTCTTCGGTGGAAGAAGCAGTCTGTCATCGGTTTGTTTTAGTTGTTGGTTTGGCTTTTTTTTGTCTGTTCCTCTCCCTTTTCTTTCCCCATTCTCCATCCTGTTGGACCATTCATGAGTAAAATAATTTAAATAAAGTATTAAAAGTTATTACAGGAGGAAATAATTTCAAAGCAATTCATATTGAACTCCAAACTGTTTTTGTTGGGTTTGTATCCAGAAAAGCATAATTTTAATAAGAGTGAAAGAACATTCATAGACCTCAGTTTGCTTAATCCCAAAAAATGTATTGTAATACTGTGGAAAAAGACCCATAGACCAGATGTGACTCAGTGGTTAAGACAGATGTTAACAAACCTTCCACTAGAAAGAATAACATACATATTGAAATCAAAGGAAAATGTGTTTGAGAATATATGGAGACCTTTCATTGATTATGTAAAGAAATTAAACATAACTTCTGAAGAAGAAGGTGAATGATGTGTGTGGACCATGTAAATTCCAAATTGGTGAATGTATAATATGTATGCTTATGTAATGGATTACCTAGGCTAAACAGAGGAGCATTGTTTGACTTACTTTTGTTAATGGTTGTTGGTGTTTTTTAGAATAGTTATTTTTAATTTACTTTAGTGTTAGTGTTTGATTGTTTGTGTCATGTTTGCTAAAAAAAGGTTCAATAAAAAATATTGTGGAAAAAAAAAGTTATTACAGGAGGAGTTTACAACAATATACAGTACATAGATGGGTACTGTATAAAGCTTGTTTTGGCAAAGTAAATCTGTTTTGGCACGATAAGGGTAGCAGATTTCTCTTCTGCTCACCTAGCTGCCTGACAGGACAAGGGGGGGAAAAAAGAAATGAGTATATCAGAGGGACAGCTCAGGTTGAGCGGTTTGGAGACAAAGTAAGAGAGGCAAGGCTGAGATGGTTTGGACATGTGCAGAGTAGGGATAGTGGATATATTGGACAAAGGGTGTTGAAGATGGAGCTGCCAGGTAGGAGGAAAAGAGGAAGACCACAGAGAAGATTCATGGATGTAGTGAAGGAGGACATGGAGAGGGTTGGTGTTACAGAGGAAGATACAAGGGATAGAGTGAGATGGAGACAGGTGATTCGCTGCGGTGACCCCTAAAGGGAGCAGCCAAAAGAAGATGATTTCACCAGCTTTTGAGAATACTCTCTCATAGAGGATGCAGGTATGCAAAGGAAGGCTACTGCAAGTTTGTACAGTGTAGGGTAGACACGTTTTGTCTTTCCCAGTACATTCACCTCTGTTGCCCTTATTCTCATGCAGGGCACGATAATGCCTCAGCATAGATGATGTGTTATTGTTGTATCCAAGCTCTCTGAAACACAAGACACTTCACCTTGCAAATAAAAATAAATCTAAAATAAATAAATGACAAGAAATATCCACTATTTGTGAAAAATGCACCCAACTTAATAACTGTAAATACCTTATTGGGAGAAATGAGATCAAAATGTTCCCAAACGGGAGAAGTCAGTCTTTTTGGTGCTGGCTCCATCTGAAAATGAAGATTGGCTGCAACAAATCACAAACACAGTCCAAGATCTAACAATACAAAACATGAGGGACGGGGATTGTCCATTGTGTATTATTGCTCAATTTATTTCATGTTGCGTGCCACATCTTGAACTGCTTCCCGACCCAGTTATGAGGTACGACCGGCCGGTGAGGCTTCAGACGTCAACACATAGGTCATCAACACATGCCTCGATACACATTTTACAAAATATTTCCAGGATTACTTGGCACACACTCCTGAGCCCCGGCACTTGAAGTCCCATCACTACTCCTGTGATCTACTCTTTGCTGCAGAGGCAGCAGCCCTGACAGGGAGAGGTTCAACAAAAGACTGGGAAAGTTGAGGAAAGCTTAAAAAAATACTTTTTTGGAACATTCCACAGGTGAACAGGTTAATTGGAAACAGGTGAATGTCAAGATTGGGTATAAAAGGATCATCCCTGAAGGACACTGTTGTTCTGTGATGAGTGTCAGGAGCCAGAAACTGTCAAACATGCTCTTACAACATGTAGGAAATATACTAGAGGTAGAAGGGAAATGGTAGCCATATTTCAGGAAGCAGGCAGAGAAAAGAATATCATCAAAGGGATATTGGAAGGTGGAGAAACTGCAGGAGGAAGAAGAGGGATGTTTGGGTTTTTGAGGGCGACGGGATTGATTAAACAGAGTTAAACAAATACCAAGAACTGCAAAGGAATTTAAAGGAGAAGGAGCCAGACTAACATAGGAAAGTGGGAGCTGGAAAAGTATGGGACCTAGGTAGCCAGAAGTTGGCAGTCGTGCAACAATTTGGATGTAAGCTGCCATTAAAACAAGAAAACAACTGTTGTTCACAAGTAAGGATGGGGGTGAGGTTCACCACTTTATGATTTTATTTATTTTTTAAAAATGGGACAGTGCATATTAATGAACATTTTCACATGTAAATATGCAAGATTATAGCCAAGCAGCTCATTTTCATCTTCAGTCCCATGGGCAGGCTAGTGTCAAACAATAAAAGACAACAGAAAGAGATGTTCTTTGTGAACAACTGTGTGGGCAAATAATTCATCAGTTTAACAACGTTTCTCAATGTACAATTGCAAGGAATTTAAGGATTTCATCATCTAAAGTTCATATTCTGAAGAAATTTCTGCATATAAGTGACAAGGCCGAAAACCAACATTTAATGCCCGTGACCTTCAGTCCCTCAGGTAGCACTGCTTTAAAAACCAACAGCAAAAGTGTGCTGTGGTCTGACAAATCCACATTTCAAATTGCTTTTGGAAATCATGGAGATCGTGTCCTCTGGGCTAAAGGGGAAAATGACCATTCAGACTGTTATCAGTGTAAGTTCAAAAGCCAACATCTGTGATGGTATGGGGGGGGGGGGGGTGTTAGTGCCCACGGCATGGGTAACTTGTGCATCTGTGAAGGCACCATTATTGCTGAAAGGTACATACAGGTTTTGGAGCAACATATGCTGTCATCCAAGCAAAGCTTTTTTTTTTTTTTTTTTTTTTTTTTTTTTTTAGGGACTCCCTGCTTATTTCAGCAAGACAATGCCAAGCGACATTCTGCAGGTGTTACAACAGCATGGCTTTGTAGTAAAAGAGTGCAGGTACTAAATTGCCCTGCCTGCAGTCTAGACCTGACTCCCACTGAAAATGTGTAGCAGATTATGAAGCACAAAATATGACAACCGAGACCTGGACAGCTGAATAACTGAAGTCGTACATCAAGCAAAAATGGGAACGAATTTCCCCGACAAATCTTCAACAATTAGTGTCCTCAGTTCCTAAATACTTATTGAGTGTTGGAAAAGGAAATGTAACACAGTGGTAAATACAGTACCCCTGTCCCAGCTTTTTGGAATGTATTGCAGGCATCAAATTCAAATTGAGTTTAGCAGTTTGAACATCTTGTCTTTCCAGTGGATTTGACTGAATACAGGTTGAAAAAGATTTTTATTTCTTTTTTTTCTTTTCTTGTTAACATGTTTTTTATGACTTACAAGACCCATCAAGAGCGAAATCACTCAAATGTCTCATGACTGTTTTTTGTGCTTTCAAGTTTCACCGAAGAACCTGCCCCCTCAAAAAAGGCGAGTTGAAACGGAGTGTTTTTGGTGACGTACAGTGCATCGGGAAAGTACTCACAGCACTTCACTTTTTCCATATTTTGTTACATTACAGCCTTATTCCAAAAGGGATTAAATTAATTTTTTTCCTCAAAATTCTACACACAATACCTCATAATGACAATATGAAAAAAGTTGAAACTTTTGCAAATTTATTAAAAATTAAAAACTAAGAAATCACATGTATATAAGTATTCACAGCCTTTGCCATAAAGCTCAAAATTGAGCGCAGGTGCATCCTGTTTCCACTGATCATCCTTGTGATGTTTCTACAGCTTAATTGGAGTCCACCTGTGGCAAATTAAGTTGATTGGACATGATTTGGAAAAGCACACCTGTCTATATAAGGTCCCACAGTTGACAGTGCATGTCAGAGCCCAAACCAAGCATGAAGTCAAACGAACTGTCTGTAGACCTCCGAGACAGGATTATCTTGAGGCACAAATCTGGGGAAGGGTACAGAAAAATTTCTGCTGCTTTGAATGTCCCAATGAGCACTGTGGCCTCCATCATCCATAAATGAAAGAAGTTCAGAACCACCAGGACTCTTCCCAGAGCTGGCCGGCCATCTAAACTGAGCGATCAGGGGAGAAGGGCCTTAATTAGGGAGGTGACCAAGAACTCAATGGTCACTCTGTCAGAGCTCCAGTGTTCCTCTGTGGAGAGATGATAACCTTCCAGTAGGACAACCATGTCTGCAGCAATCCACCAATCAGACCTGTATGGTAGAGTGGCCAGACGGAAGCCACTCCTTAGTAAAAGGCACATGGCAGCCCACCTGGAGTTTACCAAAAGGCACCTGAAGGACTCTTAGGCCATGAGAAATAAAATTATCTGGTCTGATAAGACAAAGATTGAACTTTTTCGCATGAATGCCAGGCATCATGTTTGGAGGAAACCAGGCACTGCTCATAACCACGCCAATGGTGGTGGCAGCATCATGCTGTGGGGATGTTTTTCAGTGGCAGGAACTGGGAGACTTGTCATGATACAGGGAAAGATGAATGCAGCAATGTACAGAGACATCCTGCATAAAAACCTGCTCCAGAGCACTCTTGACCTCAGACTGGGGTGACGGTTCATCTTTCAGCAGGACAATGACCCTAAGCACACAGCCAAAATATCAAAGGAGTGGCTTCAGGACAACTCTGTGAATGTCCTTGAGTGGCCCAGCCAGAGTCCAGACTTGAATCTAATTGAACACCTCTGGAGAGATATGACAATGGCTGTGCACCGACGCTTCCCATCCAACCTGATGGAGCTCGAGAGGTGCTGCAAAGAGGAATGGGCAAAACTGCCCCAAGATAGGTGTGCCAAGCTTGTGGCATCATATTCATAAAAACTTGAGGCTGTAATTGCTGCCAAAGGTGCATCAACAAAGTACTGAGCAAAGGCTGTGAATACTTATGTACATGTGATTTCTTAGTTTTTTTATTTTTAATAAATTTGCAAAAATCCCCCCAAAACTTTTTTCACGTTGTCATTATGGGGTATTGTGTGTTGAATTTTGATAAAAAAAAGGTGAATTTTATCCATTTTGGAATAAGGCTGTAACATAACAAAATGTGGAAAAAATGAAGCTCTGTGAATACTTTCTGGATGCACTGTACATATGTACAGTTGCTGGTACATTAGTAGTGTATGTACAGCTGCTGGTACATGAGTAGTGTTGAGCCAGTCAGGAGTCTCTGGCCTAACCCTGGATTTACACTGACTCCGGATGCAGTATGTTACAGCTGCAATCCAGCCTCCACAGCAAATAGTTCCCAGTCTCGTCAATTTTCTAATCCCCACCTGGTCCGGACCACTGTGGAACGAATCCGGCTCGTCAGATTCGGTTCGCTAATGAAATACAAGAAGTCTATTTTTGACAGATGCCGAATCCAATCTGCAAGGAAATCCCACGGTATTTAATAGCCGTTTGATCATTAAAAACGATTTAAGGATCATCCGTTATTTTCTGAGGTCTACTCCTCCACCACTGTGTCAGAGAAGGTAAAAATTTAACATAACATACAAACGCTTCATAGAATTAAAATGAATGGGCTACTTACGTTTTATTTAGAGCCCAAAAATCTAGGTGGGGAGCTGCCACTACATCACACTTCCTTGTTATCATGTGATCGCGATCAGTTCATCTCGGTCACTCTCGGGTCTTTCTCGAGATCTCGCGTTATTTTGTATTTCAAACTCTGTTCTCATCCATGCCGCTGCAAAACACAAATGGATTTGGTAGGAATAGACGCAAAGCTTCATCCGCACTGTATTTGCAATGTACTGCATCTGGAGTCAGTGTAAATCCTGGGAAACTGAAGTTAGCCTCTGGCCATTTAGCATTTTTGGGATAGCAGTTTTGAAAACTTGACCCAAATTAAGATGGGTTTTTACCATTAAACTGCTTTTAACGACTGATGTAGTTTCAGTCATCATCCTGGGCCACTGTGCATACAACTGGGCATGTCATTCAGTAGGTGTTTTTAATCACAGGATTTATGCTGTTTAATGTAGTGCTAGCCACTATTAGCCTTGTGGTATGTGGGTTGGGCCTAGTCACCGATTCTGGCATCTGGGGGGGGGGGGGCGGGGGTGTTGAAAAGATTTTGACACAAAACTGTAAGACAATGAAAGGTTTTGTTTGTAGAAAAAAAAGGGCATAAGATACAAATTTAGGCAATCAACATTTGTTGTTTTTTTTATAAGGGATTTATATCCACTGGAGTGCATCTTAAAATGATTTTATTTTGTTTTTATTGACATTTTACTAGGGCTGCAGCTAACAACTATTTTACGGCTCAAGTAATCAACCACTCTAATTGACGATTACTCGAGTAATCGGATATTTTTTTTAAAGAAACTTGCATTGACCAACATGTATGGAACTTTCTTTCCTAAAGAGCAGTAGTAATTGTACCAAACACTCAATAACACAGGTACACATTTATTGCAATGTTTATTGCATAGAAAGTAATTTTAAACATTACATTACACTATAAAGTTACATCCGCTAGCGGCAGTTCTTTGGTCATATAAGCATAATTAGCATAGCTGACTACATTCTATTCATCTTAATTGAAAATCTCAATCACATACCTTGTCTCAGGTGTGCTGGCTGTGCATGATTTGGGATGCTTTCTGCCAAGACACCAACATCGACATTGTAGGATGCTAGCTCGTCACTCGGCTTTACCATGTACACACTGCACAGTGTTTTCTTTAAATTTGAGCTTGAAATGATCTCAGACTTAAGATACTTTGGTCATTTTTTCTGACTTTCTTCCTTGTTGGTGTCACTTGCTCTGATATGGTGCCATTAAAGCAGTGTCTTGTTTACATAAAGTGACTGGAAGAAGGTCATATAGACCAGAAGTGCTACATTAAACGATGTGTCGAAGCACAGATTTTGAATCAATGAATTTTTGTAATTGAATTATTTGAGTATTTGGTCAGCCTCAGAGATTCTGGCACACTATCCGACAACTCAGGAGGGGGAAACAGCTCCCTGTCCACCTTGTGCATGGTGCAGATGGGGCGTTGTTGACTTCGACTGGAGATATCATCGGGCGGTGGAAGGAATACTTTGAGGATCTCCTTAATCCCACTGACATGCCTTCCGCAGAGGAAGCACAGCTTGAGGTCGAGTGGGTTGACTCGTCCATCACAGGGGCTGAGGTCGCTGAAGTGGTAAAAAAAACAAAACAAAAACACTCTTCGGTGACTGGGCCCTGGGAGTGGATGAGATTCGCCCTGAGTACCTCAAGACTCTGGATGTTGTAGGGCTGTCATGGCTGACATGCCTCTGTAACATTGCGTGGAAGTCGGGGACAGTACCCTTGGCATGACAAACTGGGGTGGTGGGTCCTCTTTTTAAGAAGGGGAACTGGAGGATATGTTCCAGCTTTAGGGAGCTCACACTTCTCAACCTTCCTGTTAAGTTCTATGTCAGAGTACTGGAGAGAAGAGTCCGGCCGTTGGTCGAACCTTGGATTCAACAGGAGCAATGTGGTTTTCATCCTGGCTGTGGCACATCGGACCAACTCTTTACCCTCTTGAGAATTCTCGAGGGTTTGTGGGAGTTTGCCCAACTAGTCTACATGTGTTTTGTGGACTTTGACAAGTCATGACAAGTCACACACACATTCACACACCATCAGTGTGTGAATGTGTGTGTGAATGGGTGGATAGCAGGATCTGTAAAGCGCTTTGGTCATCAAGAGATGAGAATAAAAGCGCTACATAAGTGAATGCCATTTACCATTTACCATTTGAGAAGGCATTTGACCGTGTCCCTCATGGTTTTTTGTGGGGAGTGCTTTGGGAGTATGGGGTATCGGGCTTGTTGCTACAAGCTGTCCAGTCTCTATACGACTGTTGTGAGATTTTGGTTCGTATTGCCAACACTCAATTGGACTCATTTCCAGTGAGAAATGGACTCCACCAGGGCTGCCCTTTGTCACCAATCCTGTTTATAATTTTTATATACAGGATTTCTCGGTGCAGCCAAGAAACGGAAGGTATCATGCTTGGTGACCACAGGATCTCATCTCTGGTATTTGCAGATGTTGTTGTCCTGTTGGCTTTATCCAGCAATGACCTACAGGTCTTGCTGGGATGGTTTGCTACCAAGTGTGAAGTGGCTGGGATGAGAATCAGCACCTCTAAATCCAAGTCTATGGTGCTCAGCCGGAAAAGGGTGGATTGTCCTCCAGGTTGGGGACAAGCTCCTGCCCAGAATGGAGGAGTTTAAGTATCTCAGGGTCTTATTCACGAGTGAGGGGAGAATGGAGCAGGGGATTGACCGACGGATCGGAGCAGTATCTGCAGTGATTGTGGACGTTGTACCGGTCTGTTGTGGTGAAGAGTGAGCTGAGCTCTAACGCACAGCTGTTGATTTACCTACCATTCAATCAACGTTTCTACGCTCACCTGTGGTCATGAGCTTTGGGTAATGACCGAAAGAATGAGATCACGGATACAAGCAGCTGAAATGAGCTTTCTCCATAGGATTGTTGGACTCATCCTTAGAGATGGGGTGAGGAGTTCAGTCATCTGGGAGAGGCTCAAAGTAGAACCGCTGCTCCCCCACATCAAAAGGAGCCAGCTGAGGTGGTTTGGGTGTCTCATCAGGATGCCTCCTGGACACCTCTCACTGGGAGGAGACCCCGGGGCAGATCCAGGACATGCTGGAGAGACCAAGTCTCCCAGCTGGCCTGGGAACATCTTGGTATCCTCTCTGAAGAGCTGGAGCAGGTGGCTGGGGAGAGGCTTCTCTGCTTGAACTACCGCCTCTGTGACCCAGAAGAAGATGGATGGATGGATGGAATTATTCAAGTAATCGTTGCAGCCCTACATTATACACAGTGTCACTATTTCACTGGAATTGGGGTTGTAAAGACACCACAGTTTTAGGAAGACATCATTTGACAGTCAGGCAATTCCCCTGTGTAAGCACTTGGCAATGGTAGGAAAGAAAAACTACCACAAACACAATTTAAAACACAGAAATGGGCATTTGAGATTTAAAAAAAAAAAATAAAGCCAAAAGTAGGCACACTATGTTCAGGGGAATACTAATACTGGATATTACTGTATGTCTTAACAGTCAGTGATCAAGACAAATCAGAGTAAGTGCTAAAGTACAGGGTTTCAGCTTGATAAGCAACCCCCCCACCACCCACCACCCCAAAAAAAACCAAACAAAAAAGCAACCATCTTAATTACTACTCAAATTTGGATATCATGGCATCAACTTTAAGACAGTTTTGGGACAGAATTTTAAACATCACTGCTGACCTTATACAGGACCTATACTGCACTGTCCTAGGTGGGTCTTCTACTAAAAGATGGTGTATGCAAACGGCTTATATGAATGGGTCTTAGTGACATGACAAACAAGTGAACTGCAACACAATTTCCTGCATTTCTGAGCAATTGTGGAGGGTCCGAGCTCTCAGAAATAGTTTTTCATACATTATCTTTCAATCATTACACCATCGTATATTACTTCCTATGATTCAGTTTAGTGTTATTATATACAACTCAGAAGTAAAAGGTCTGAAATGATACATAAGTGGCCAACCTCTACTGATCATCAAAATACTTGCCAAGTTAATAAATGTCTAGATAAGGTCCTTAAATTTTGTTTCATTGCCAACCATTTAAATCACCATAAACATTTTGCTAACCTGAAGGAAAACATCACTGGTACCAGTTCACACCACAGGGAAAGCAGTGCTACACATTCTGTATTATAAAAGCCTCTGCTCTCTTGGTTCATGAAATGTTTAGTGGCTCTTCTGTGTAATTGGATCTCCGTAAGCTTGGGGCCACTGACTTGCTTCTCAGCCAGGCTGGACAGCATTAGTTAAAAGTCAGCAGTACAGCATCTTTTTTTTTTTTTTTTTTTTTTTTTAGGTGTGACAAAACAAAACGTGCTATTCATTTATGAAGTAGGAGCTCTAGGCTGTCCTACCACAAACATCTTTGCCCTGTCTGCTGACTTAGAATCCTCTTTTCTGTGACTTAATTTTACTTCTGCCCCCTTTTCACCACAACAAATTTATATTATGTATATATAGGTGCGATCCTGTTCATGAGTTTGCCATCAAAAGTTTCATTAACTGATGCTGTAAACATTCTCTGTCACTGCAAGAGATGAAGTGGAGCTGTTCCTTCACCCTTTGGAGCCAGAGTACTGCGTTGAGCAGGCCATGAACGCCATCCTGATAAACCAGCCACTGGTGTGTATTCCTCGCCTCACATACCTCCCGTTCCTTTTCAGAGCGTAAGTACGACAGCACGTCTATATATTTCCTTTGCAAAACAGGTAACCTTTAGTATTTTAAATTCTAATTGATGCATTTTTTGTTTCCTTTGTCAGGCTGTTGCCTTGGGAATCCAATGTGATTGCATACCGTTTCATGGGCTCCGACAAGTGCATGTACCCCTTTATAACTGCCATGAAGAAACAAGAAACTAATGGTCCCATTGAGGTTGCATAATTTAGCACCTACGTTATCAAAGCAAAGTCACATGCAGTGACAAGGGCCCATAATGTATCAAATGGGATTTAAAAAATGTCCAAAGCCCAAAATGTTCAGGTTGATCCCAAATTCAGTGATGTGGATGGTCCAAAATAGGGACTTTAGACTTTGACTGGGTTCATTTAGAAGTCTGTACTCGATGACTACTCAGACAAGCAGCCATCAGCACCTAAAAGGATTTCAAAAATGTTCAGATGAAAATGTAAAGTCCTTTTGTTCATATTCTCACTATGAAACCGTAAGCAACCAAATGATTAAAATCCTGCGCAGCTCAGAATGGGAAAGTGTCTAATATCTGTAAATTAATTATTTAACCAATTTGGATGCTGTGATATTAACATGCAATAAAATGACAAGTGTGGAAGCCATTAGTATCAGTGTGGTGCAGTTTTCTTAGAGCTGAGAAACCATTTAGAAGCCTTCATACAAGGCATGGCAATTCTGTTTCTAAATTTAAATGGCAATGACCTTGAGCACAACCTGGATGCAGACCCACCCAAGGATCATTGTCCGCAACTTTGATTGTCAGCAGTTGTGACTCCTGTGTAATGTGGATATTACACAGGAGGCCTAGTTGATAGAGCATCTGCCACACAATCGGGAGGTCGGGGGTTCAAGCCCTGACTGGGTCATAACAGAGACCATATTAAAAAAATGGTACTTCCAGCCTTCTAGCCTAATGCTCAGCAAAAATAGAATGGGGGAAGGAAAAGTTGTTTGCAGTGGGGCCATGCATGGCAGCGACCCCTCCTGATTCTAGATGTGACATTGACATTGTAGATAGGAGAAACGTAATTTCATTCTACTGCACATGATTGGCTGTATGGATTTAATGATAATAAAGTTGACATCTTCATAGGCAGACAGATGGATGAGTTAGGTGTTCTAGCATCTGCATCAAAATTTTCAGGAGTCTAGTTTGGGCTAAGATCCATCCTCAAAAGCGTGAGGCTAATCTGTTCAACAGTTTTTGCATTATTCTGCTAACATACAAACTTAAATAATGGGCACTGAATGATTACCTCCTTAGCAGAGGTACTGTCACTATAAAAACGAGTCTGCATGATGGCTCACATTTGAGGTGAAGTAGTTTACAAATTGCCATGGTCAAGTCAGAAAATGTTACCCCAGGAAATGTTTATTGGTCTAAATAGATAAATGTGGACAATTAATATGATGGATCTACAAGCTCATAGTAAAGAGTATGTCATGCAATTACAGTTCAAAATTTGTCTTGAAAAATACAAATGTCACTGCAACCAAACCGTAGCTTATTACAGCCTAAATAAATCACCCCAAGAGTGCTCAGATCTCCTGACTGTTGACCTCAAGCACAATCTGGATCCAGACCCAGTAGCTGATGGTCACTGTGCATGAGTTTGTTGAGAATTAGGGCAACTGCATAGGAGTACTGATTTTTCTGAAATCACGTAAGTGGTCAGATCTCCTGGCCTTTGACCTTGAACATAACTGAGGACCCACCTGAGGATCAAAGGGAGTTTGGTGACAATATTTATTATCAATATTTGGTCTGCATAGAAAAACATCTATCAAATATAGTCTCAATACAGATGTATCTTTAAATAGGCCAATGTTATACGAAAGGTTTGGTCAAGGTCAACATAAAATACTTCCAAGTTAATCATTTTTTTTTTCTGGCACTGCTCTTGAGATATAGTTTATATGGCACTCTGACCTTAACCTAAGGTCAGGTCACTCAAATTTGAACTTGTCCAAGATTTTTCTTAGATACAACTATCGTTTTGATTTGAAAAGCCTACATCATTTCTTTTTCTAGTTACTGTGTTCACAAGGTAGGTATTGATGCCACCACCGCCCAGCCGCCTGCCAGGGTGACGGCAATAGCCTTCACCTTTTCGAGGCTGATGGGTAAAAATGTTTTGAAATAAGACACTGAAATCCACAACAATAAGACTGACAACAGATTTAGTACTAAATTGCTGTCCATTTGTGTATACCTCCATCAATAATAATAATAAAAAAAGTATGCATCAAACCCAGCAGAAGAAGACAAGAAAGACGAGTCTTTATTTTGTGCATTTAAGCACACAAGTTTAATCACCATGGGGAAAGAGAAAGTAGAGGGGTTGACATAAGGGAGGGAGTAGGTATTTATCAGGAAAACTGATGCAACAGGGTAGCAGCCCAGCCACACACAGTGGGGACATCACATTACATCACACGCTACATTTAGTCACAAATTCTTCCCAGCCCTACATGGTAATGTCGATTAACACTTCACTCGTGGTTGTTGATGTAAAGCACTCTAGGAAAATCAACAGAGGTTCACTAGCTGCACCCTAGACAACGATGAGGTCTAAACCATAACAAGACCTTTAATAATCAACTCTTTCAGAGGGGCATAAAACATGTAAAAACAAGTGTTAGCGATTCTCATAAAAGGCAAACAAATTCAATAATGCACAACTTAAGAGTTCACAGGTGGTCTCCTATTACTGACTAAACATCTCCCTCCCCTAAAGTCATTGGCTAGGATGCAGCTACATTTTCTACAAAGTAAAAATAAAAAGTGTACAATTAAACAACATCAAAGAGGAGTAACTATTGGTTCCACTCAATCTTGTTTAACTGTGAACATTTTGTAACAATGAATATGAACAGTGATTGTTTAGAGCCTACAGTGTCCGAAAGCTTGCTGTCGCCTTTTAAATCTAAGAACACAGTGTCTGAGTTTTCTCAAGTGCTTTTACAGACAACCAAACCTGATAATTTAAACAGTGCCATCCAGGGTCTGTGCCAATGTGCTTGAGTTAGCCTGTTTGAGGTGCAAGTCACCTTCAATCTCCTGCTTGCCACACCTGTGAAAAATAAGTCAGTTTAGTGTCACTGTCAAAACCAGACCATAAATGAAAGGCTGACAAATGTGACGACATGGATTCAGATTCACTTTAGGATTACTGGCCCTCATTTATCAAAAGTGCATAGAAATCGGTGCACATTTGGGTGTAAATATGGTCGTAGGAAAAGATCTGCATGGTATTTATGAAACCGTATGTATCTGCTCAGTCTCATCATATAAATGATTAGTCATTGATAAATCTGGTGAATGGAAATGATCAACCATGCCCACACCTCACCCTTAGGATTTACAACAGCAGAACAAGACGGCAACAAGAGAAACTCTTCCAAAATAGAAATTGACATTATTATAAGAGAAGTGAAAAATAATAACGCAGTAAAGTCTGGTAAACTGACAAGTCACTTTCAAATGCCAAAGAACCACATTGTGGAGGTGACTGGTGCTGAGGTTCGACCAGCTGATCTCCAGCTGAGGATTATAAACTAAATCTCTACTGTTTGACTTAAATGACTGATTAAATGTTGTCCATTTTGTCATTTTAAAGCACACTTGTCAAACATAATAATTTATTACATTTTAGAAGTGCAGAAAGACGTCCTCTCCAGAACAGCTGTCTTATCTGTGCTGTGAGCATTGGCTCAGCTCAGCCACGCTCTCTGGTACCCCTCAATAATGTGTAGAAAACACAGAGAGCAAAATAAAATGATTTCCCCACACCTTCTCTGGTGTGTACAGCAGAATTTCTCCTGATAATCCAGAGCTTGCTTTTAAAAAAGAAAAAAAAAACAAAAAACTGATGTAGCGGATCACCTTGGCCTGGCACTTCTGTATGTAAAGCTCTGTTGTGGTTTACCAGTGAGTTAAATAATTTGTAAGGGATAACTTATGACAGGTGGCACCAATTGGTGGACTCTAGTCTGGATCTGGACCCCAAAGCCTTTTGATATAATTTGGGGGTAAAAATGAGACCGTTTTTTTTTTTGGCTGAAAGAAAAAAGCAGAACTGAAAAACTGTATCAGCAGCCGCCTGGACAATTTATGGGGCGAGCCTTTGGGTGCTTGCCGCAGATTACACTAGTCTCCACTCACACTCCATTCTCTGCAGAGACTCTGGGGATCTGACTGTTCCAGAGAGTATGCAGCAGGTCACAAAATCTCGTTGTATTGAGTGCATTTACCGTGGTGCTTCCTTTTCCGAATCTGCTAAGAGTGGTCTGTGCTGGAACCCAGGGGTGAAGTGGGTTCCCCCAGGACCATGATCCCCTTAGGCCTGCATGATGCTGGACGTCCTTTTCGTAACCTCTGATATCAGGTAAAAAACTCCATAAACGCTCTGTGTGTTACTGAACATTAAAAGCTCCACCTCCCCTCTCCCTGTACCCATGGAGTTATAGCTTCATCCATGCTGGAACAGAGTTTACTGTGGAAATTTTAAAAAAAAAAAAAAAAAAAAAAAAAAAAAAATCTGAGGAATTCTGTAGTATGGAATTCTATTTTTGTCATTTTTTTGAGGCCTTCAGTTTAAAATGTTTATACTAAAAATACAGTATAGAGGTCTTTTTATATTAATCTTTTTTAAATGCAATGCTATTTCGTTTATGTTCTCTTGGAAAACTACATTTTTAGAATTTTTGTTGTAGATTTTAGAATTTCAAAGCTATTTCTTTGGTGTCAACAAACACATTTATAATGTTCTGCTGTATTCTAACATTTTATACTACATGTTTTGTTTGAAATTGAGCAAAGAATTAAGCAGCTAAAACATGAGCTTAATAAAATAATGTATGAAAGCAGGTTAAATAATACTGGCTACCTGGAGACAGCTGTGGTCTTCTGAAAAAAATGTCCATGAAAGGATGGGAGTTCTTAGAAGCACATTTTGAGATCATTTGTCCATGTGACTTACCACATTTCACTTTCATTTGTTTTATTAAAATATATTAGAAATAAATTCATAGGTCACTGAAAATACTTCTGTTTAAAAGTACCAAGTTGTCACATAGTGGGAGAGAAAAATCCTGAAAAGAAAAAAAAAATGCATCAAGAATCGTTTAAAAATCAAATCTGAACCCTGATCCACAATCAAATCATGAAGTGCCTAAAGATTCCCACCCCTAGTTTGGACCTCAGCTGGGAAGGAGAACCGACTTATCAGACCTCTTGCAGTTTTAGTTGGTGACCCCTGTGTTATGAGATACTACATAACACAAAACGTAGTCAAAGAAATATTTTTTAGAACATCACTGTAACAGTGCTCACACAGGAGACTCCCTACAGAAACAAATATATAAATGCAATAATAAAAACATGTAAAAACCCAAGCTCAACTGAAATTGTAAAAAAATATTTCAGAAACTAAAAGTTTAATTCAATTTTCCACATTCCATTAAATAACTACTTTATTTTAAAAAAATTCTGCTCAGCTCTGCTTAGATCGATGACACAAATATGGGTAGAATGTTTAGAATTACTAAAAGCAGCCTCTTTAGTCTTTGAAGTAAATAGTCAAAACTCTCACCTAAATGTAACGCAAGGAAAACATGTCACCTGAAAGGTTGAACTGCTCATTATAATTTGATAAAATAATTTTCCCACACAACCAGGTTTCTCTGCTGAACGAGAGTCTACAGCGACTTGAAAATTTGCGTCCCTCAACTCAGACCTGACGCAGATTTGACAGCACCATACGATCACGTTCAGACTGACAATACTGAACTTTCCCTTGAAATGATCATTAAATGATCAAATCAAATGATGATTTCTGTCTTTAGCACGTTTGATAAATGAGGGCCATTGTGTGCGAGGCTGGTGAGCATCTGGGCAATAGCCTTGGAGGAACAGTGATTCACATGAACTGCAGATGGACAGAGGCAAAGGAGGAGAGACCAATGCAGCCCTATGGCATAAGTTCATCTTGCCTTTGCCAGAATGAGCTTTAAAAAAACCCCAAAACAAAATAAAAAAAAAAAAAAAAACATGCTCAAACCACTCTATTCCAATTTTAATCGATGTAATATAACTACAACATTAGGCTGTGTGCCCACAAGCACATTTTTCTGCTCATTTTCTATGTAGTTCAGTGTTTAATGTACTCCGTGCCCTCAGCACAAAAACACTCACATCACTGAAAGTTGGAAAAAAAAAAAGTTCAACTTTTGGAGCGTCATAGCACTCATCAGCAACACACCTTTCTAACCAGTTGATTAGAATTAGACTAAAAGGATACCATGATGATGATGACTGCAATGGACTGGCGATCTGTCCAGGGTGTACCCTGCCTCTCGCCCAAAGATGCTGGGATAGGCTCCAGCCCATCCCGAAAAGGATTAAGCGGAAGAAGATGGATGGATGGATGGATACCATGATGAATATTTAACTGCAAAAGCGTGAAGGCATGTGGGTTTTCTTACCAGTTTGATGTGGTTTTAGTGTAGATAGTCGAGAGCTTCAAAGCAAAATGCGTGAAACTCTGATGGCAAGCTTTGAGTGACTGCTTAAGCAGTTGCTAGGATACAGGGCAAAGACCTTTTTTTTTTCCCCAAAGTGTCTGTGAATCACCCAGAAAAAAACGGGTCTAGAGCATTTTTATCCACTCTGTGGATTTGCACTTTACTTATACAATTACCAAAAAAAAAAATGTATATAAAACTAACTTTTTGGTTTCAACGTTCCTGTAATGTCTCTTCTTCTAATCACATCTATTCAAACACTACACTGCAAGGACATCAACTATGCAAGTATCTCTTACTTATTCACAGTCAACTGAAAAAAAAATTCTGTACTTTATGAAATATGAGTATATGGTTATGAATGTTTGGTCTTCTTTCAAATTATATTTGCAGATTAAGGTCACATAACTGCATCATCTATTCAAAAATTGTTTAATTTCTTTATTAAATCACAGAAACTAAAGATTTCAATTCATCCACTGAGTCACATTTGTTAGCGATGACTAAACCAGGAATGTGCTGCTGAATGTGGCTTCTTTTGAAGTTAAAAAAAAAAATATCAGTTTGTTCAAACTGTATGTCCATTTGTATTCGTCAGACCTAACCAATGGCGACTGAAGTGACTCTTTCAGGTCTGCCCTTGTGCTTTCTGTAAGTCCATCCAAATGTGTAATGTATTTTCCTTAGGCATGCAAGCATATTTGTCTTGTGAAAGTGGGGAAATTTACTTTGGATTCAAATACACAAACTCAAGGAGTCCAGAAAATAACCAAGTGAAAAGAGCATTAGACATTATTAAACACCATTATTCTTGTATGAAAACCTAGATCTAAGGGGTGTTTTCAAACATTTTTATATGTGAAAGAAGTGTTTTTCTGTGAACAAACTGAGAAGTATGACAGCTTACCCAGAAACTGGTCCATTTCCTGTCCTTTCATTCAACTGCTGGTCCAACTCTGAGAGTAACTTCAATATATTCAGTGCAGCCTACAGAGGTTTTAAAAAAGTGAATTACAGCATTGTACTTGACCTGAAACCTATACATAAAAAAAGTTTATTATCTATTGGGGCCTCTGAATATTCAGGAGCAATCCAGAGAGAAAATTTGAATATTCTTTCTTCTCCCTCATCATACATCTATCTTCTTCAGAAATTTGACTTTTCATACAAAACTTGAAACTTTTCATATAAATTTGTCACTTTTTTTGATAAATTTTGTGATTTTTACCATCAAGCTTCTACTCTTTTCTTGTGAATGAGTTATTTTTTTTTGTAAAATAATGCAGTTTGGGGAATACACAAATTTGAGAAAAAAAAAAAAGAAGAAGAAGAAAAAAAAAAAAAGAATACCAGTATATTTAATATCCAGAATACTGAATATTTGGGTACAGCCTTACTATTGACAAAGAAGACAAAAAATCCTTTTAGGAACAGCTGGGCTTGCATCTTTGAGCTGTGTCGCTGTAGCATTATCAGGGGCAATACTCCCTTTGCTCATCCTTAAACAACGTCATCATAAATTCTGTACATGGTATATTCCCCAAACTATGCAATCTTAAGATTTTTTTGTGTGGTACACTGCAACTTGTATGACAATTACACACTGAGAAAGTAAATGATGCCCTCCTCAGACTCCATGTAAGACATCTTGGAATGCACCGGCTTATCGGCTGAAGATCAGCATTGGCTGATATTCACCCTGTTGACTGGCATTGGCCTATTGGCAAATAAGAGCAATGGCAGTGGCCAATGTTCATCTGGTGTGTCCTTTGTCATGTGAAAGGTTATAATAAAGTTTGTTTCACACATTTGTATTACTGAATTTGGACATATTTCTTTTGTTTCCCTAGCATTAAAAGGAATAGATGACAACAAAAACTAAAGAAACAATCAGTATCAGCTACTGGTCAAATTACTGTTTTAAGCATCGTATCGGCCCAAAATTTCATAATCGGGGCATCCCTAACATTGTCCATGGGAAATACCCATTTGAAATACTAATATTAGTTACATGTACCATGATTTTCATTTTATTTACCGGAATATTAACATTTACAAGATTTTTCTTAAGTCCTCTCATACATACGATGTAGCTAAAAAAAAAAAAATAATAAAGCATTGAGTGTTTTGTTTAGAAACAGAACTCTAATTGTAACTTTATTACTCACCATATCATGACAGGATTCAACATCTTTCCCAATCCCATGACTGATGAGCGGTGGTTGGGAGGAGCAGTTAATCAGTGACACAAATTCATTCTTATTGTTTTTGGGGAAATCCTTGTATTCCACCTGCAAACATATAATGCAATTAATTACCATTGACCAAATTTCATTTAATACAGGACTTCTTTTGTTCTCTGGAATTAAGTAGCAGTTATGATTAGCAGCAGTCACATAGTGCAATGCATGATTCATTCATCTTCTTCCGCTTAATCCTTTTTTCGGGTCGTGGGGGGGCTGAAGCCTATCCCAGCATCTTTTGGGCGAGAGGCAGGGTACACCCTGGACAGATCGTCAGTCCATCACAGGGCCAACACAGAGAGACAGACAACCATTCACTCTCACAGTCACCAAGGACAATTTAGAATCCCCAGTTTTGATGCCAATTAACCTAACGTGCATGTTTTTGGCATGTGGGAGGAAACTGGAGAAATCCCGGAGTAAATCCACGCAGACACGGGGAGAACATGCAAACTCCACACAGATCACTGCTGGTCGGGGGCTGGGATCGATCCCAGGATCCCCCGGCCAAGAGTGAGTTGCTGTGCTGCATCAGAATTAAAAAAAAAAAAAAAAAATCCCTAATCAACTGTCTGTAAACAACTGAGTTATCAACTGTCTGTGAAAGGAGTCACAGGGTGTGTAGAGCGAAGGCTGAAAGATCACAATTGCAATTTTTTAAAAATAGAAAGTACATGGTATTCTCTAACTGCAATTTTGACTAACTGAACACTTGAAACACCAGCAATGTTCTATGAGTCTTGCAAATAATATGCATATTTGGTTTGTATACTTTCATTTAAGATTTAATAAAAAACACAAATTTAACATCAAATTTACAGCAGGGAAAATAAGTGTTGAACACAACATTTTTCTCACTAAACATATTTCTGATGGAGCCACTGACCTGAGATTTTCACCAGATATCAGTAACAACTCAAGTAATCCATACATACAAAGAAATCAAGGCAACGGTTTTCACAAAACAAGTTATATTTAATAAAGTGAAATAACACAGGGAATAAGTATTGAACACATGAAGAAAAAGGTGCAAAAAGGCATAGAAAGCCAAGAAACCAGCTGAAATCCATCAGAATTTAGGAAGCCATCCCCTCAACAATCAGTGCAAATTAATTTCAGCTCATTAAGTCCTGACTGATAGCCTTCAAAAAGGTCTGTGAATATCAGATTGTCACACCACAATGAACTCGTGATGGATAGAAGCAGAGATCTCTCTCGACCTTTGCAACCTTACTGTTTCAAAACATAATGATGGCATTTGTTACAGGCACATTTCTAAACTGCTGAATGTTCCAGAGAGCACTGTTGGAGCCATCATTCAGAAGCGGAAAGAACATCATTTTGCCATAAACCGGCCATGACCAGGAGCTCCTCACAAGATTTCTGACAGAGGAGTCAAAGGAATTATCAGAAGTTATCCAAGAGCCAAAGCCCACTCATGGAGAGCTCCGGAAAGACCTGGAGTTAGCAGGTACTGCTGTTTCAAAGAAAACAATAAGCAATGCACTCAACCAACATGGGCTCTATTCCCGCTCACCTCGCAAGACTTGATTGCTGAGGAAAAAGCAGGTTGAAGATTGTTTAAAGTTTGCTGCACATTTGGGAAAGCCAGTAAAATACTGGGAAAATATCGTCTGGTCAGATGAGACCAAAACTGAACATTTTGGAAGCCATAACACAGCATGTTTGGAGGAGAAATGGGACTGCATATCCCATCATGGTGTGGGGGTATTTTTCAGCACATGGTACAGGTAGACTTCATATAACTGAAGGAAAGATGAAAGGACAAATGTACTGAGGCTTTCTTGATAAGAACCTGTTGCCATCTGCTAAGATGCTGAAGATGAAACAAGGGTGGACATTTCAGCAAGACAATCATCCCAAACACACAGCCAAGGAAACTCAACTACTATCTCCAGAGAAGGAAAATAAAGCTGCTAGAATGGCCCAGTCAGTCACCTGACCTGAATCCAATTAAAAATCTATGGAACGAACTGAAGATCAGAGTTCATAGAAGACACCCACGGAACCTTCAAGATTTGAAGACAGTTTGTGTGGAAGAATGGGCTAAAATCACTCCTGAGTAATGCCTGTGCCTAGTTTCTCCATACAGGAGGAGGCATCTGGAAGCTGTTATTATGAACAAAGGCTTTTCTACTAAATATTAAATGAATTTCACCAAGTGTGTTCAATACTTATGCCCTGTGTCATTCCACTTTATTAAACATAACTTATTTTGTAAACACAGTTACTTTGATTTCTTTGTATGTATGGATTACTTGACTTGTTACTGCTATGCAGTGAAAATCTCAGTTCAACGGCTCCATCAGAAATATGTTTAATGAGAAAAACGAAGTGTTCAATACTTATTTTCCCCGCTGTAAGTTTTGTGTGAAGAACCGAAGATTGTGCAGCCAACCTTTCAGTCAGTCTGTACACTCATGGGTCCAAAACAACTTTATAGCAGCTAAAAACCTGCACACCACACTGCTCTATGCTTCATTACTGCTTCATTTATAATTACTGCTCCCTGTAAGAAAAATAAAAGGTAAGATGGATTCTTTTAGATTTGCAAATAAACAGTAAACTAGGTGTGGGAATTTGCAGAGGCCCCCAATACAATATTATCATAATACTTGAGCCATGATACATGATCATTACTAGTGCATTGCCCACAGAACGCAAGTATTCCTGTCTGAAACAGGTATCCCAACCAGGTTTTACAGGCCCAAATGCAGGCTGTGTTTGAAAGTGGAATACAGAGGTGCAGCCTATATGTAGGCAATCACACAAGTCAGACTATGACAAATATAAAAGGGAGTAAACGGGACTAAGATTTATTTGATTGTGTGAATATTAATTACATAACATCTAATTATTGAAAATGAATGGGCTATCCAATATTAGCCACTGTTTCAGATCCCTTGTTTATTTGTTTGTCAGATCATTTATTTGTGTGATCTTTTATCACTTATACTCAAGATAATAGTGTATCTTGCACTTTGGGGAATGGGAGTTGTTCAGTCATCATAATTATTTTAGTTTAGATCACTTCAGCGTAATACTGAATTTCTTCTGTATATCGTCAAACTCATGCAGTACTATAACAGGACACATTTACAAATATTTGAGACCCATTTGTAGTGCATCATTTTATATTTTAGCAATATTTTGTTATTGAAAGGTTTATAAAACTGTAATAACCAAATTATCTACAAAACACCCAACATTATTATACACAGCAGAAGGACCCATCTGACTACAACCGTTGCATCAGTGCTGCCCATTTGTCAGTAAATATGTAATTAAAATGATTTATTTTGTTATTTGGGCATTTTTGTGTTCTGCGTTTGGTTGTTAAGTCATTCCCGCCATTCCGCTCCACAATCATGGCAGTATTATTATCAAGTTTTTAATTTTTAGATACTTGCATGGGAGGCAGGACTCGTGGTCCTGCAAAGTACAGTGGTACCACATGGGTGAAGCAGCAGTCGGGACTCCCATCTATAACTGACTGGGCAGGCTGGGCTTGCCTCCCCGCGAAGGACCGCGGCCCGCCCGGTCAGGCTGCTGCTTCTCCCAGCATGTCCTGTGTTGGATACACCGGTGTTCTTTGTCAGACCCGGGTCCCCGGTGACGCTCCAACCAGTCTGCTCACGCGCCTTGTACTCTCCACATATACCGAATTATCCTTTAGACCTACACAATCACGGCAACTTTATGGTATAATTTTTTAAGCATTAAATCGTCAGTATTTTCTTCTTCTGTTCAAATTTGTCGCTTTTGGCTTCTCTGTTTTGCTCACAAAGTGCTGTGGTTATTGATGCCGCGTATTATCCAGTCAGTATGGAGTCAATCTGAAACCCCGCCCACACCTCTAGAAGCCAGAGCACGAGACAGTGGTGGCTAAACTTTTATTGATAAAAATTACATATTTTGACTGAACAACTCCATACTTGGGGATGCACACCCTTGTAAGCTCAGCAAAGCACTTATAAAATCTGAGGCCAGTCTGACGAACGGCTCAAGAGATACGTGAGGAACAGACACTCAGACAGAGATCTCGTGCATTTATAGATGGATGATCTTAGTGGATTTTCTGTTGGTTGCAATCTGGAACCTTCTCACTAGGTGTGTCAAAATTTTGCACACTGTTCCTTTAATATGACTGTCTCAATAAATAAAGCTACACATATTTAGACAGTGAAAAGTAAAATGATTACCTGAAGGCCCTGCACAGATGCAAGATAGCTTAACTGCTCTGAGGGCCTAGTGAGGGGTCCATGGGGTAGTTGGTTCAAGTTATTTTTATTCTTTAAGATGGTCTCAGCAGTTGACGATGTCCCACCATAGAGCAACTCGTTGGCAATCATGGCAGTGATAGTGGCCTTGCCTGGGTTGGGTATAGCTCGGCTGTAGTCTTTGGCCTGGGGACCTTGGCACACCCCGACTGCTTGAGCAACCTCAGGCACCATGGGAAGGATACCTGCAGGCAGCTGCTGGTGGCTGAGGTAAGGCAGGCGGAAGTCCTCTTCCTTGGAACCTTTACAGAATTTTTTTTTTTTAATGCAAGTAATTCAAAAATATCTGAATACAGTGAAGAACATTTTCAAAGAGGCTTACCCAAGGTCCCCTCCTCAACAGAACCAGGTTCAAAGAAGGTCACTTTGCGCCCATCACCAGGTTTCTTTATGGGGGTCTATATATTAAAAAAGTTTATAACATTAATTACTCTGTTTCCATCCAACAGTATTACTGTAAAGGATATGCAAATTAGACGCCCACAAAAGACTCGAAAACAAGAATAATCTCAATATGTACCCCACCCGGCATGGGGTTACAGAAGCCCCACCCTGGGGCCAGACCTGGGGGAGGGGTTCGACAGTAAGCACCCTGTGAGCAGGTTTCTGCCCACGAGTCCCGGCAGAGCCATATGTGTCGGCAATCCAGTGAGCCCTCCAGCTTCAGTGGGGATCATGGGGGTCTGGTGCTACGTGGATTGGGTGACAGTCGAAAGTGAAGATTTTGGCAGCCCAATCATCAGCTTCCTAGACTGGCTTTTAGGATGTGAAACATCACCTCTCAGGCAGAAAAGAAGCTCGAGCCTGGGTATGAGGTTGAGAGATACTGACAAAATATAGTCGGGCTCATGTCAATGTTCGGGTTCTGGAACCGGTCTCCTCGAGAAGAGATGGAGCTTGGCTTACTATGGAGATGTCCCGGATGGAAGGTGGTGACCAAGGGTGAGTATTCTTCTACACTCCCCCACCCACCTTGGTGCCTCTATGTTGGGGTTCTCCGGCGTAGATGCAAAGGTTTTGTTACCTACTCCTCCAGGTGAGGAAAAGGGTCATTTGTGCTTATTCTCCCCTATGTAAAGCATCTTTAAGTGTCTTCAAAAGTGCTCATCATCATCACTATAGCAGTCTGTCGGGGCGATAATAACTGTTTCATTTAGGTCTGATCAGATTCCTCTACGCAGCTCTGTAATTCACCTTCCACTGCCAGGAACTCCTGATCTTGTTAACCCGAGCGACATCCGAGCCGGTATGAGTTGCTCTCTGACTGACCATTTCATGAAACTGCTTGCAAAGTATTTGAGTACCGCTAGCTTTTGCTGGACTAGCGGCACATGTGCTATATAAGTCTAAAGTATTATTATTATTATTAATAATAATATGAGTAAAACGATGGCTCAGAGTACCTATCCTTTTTGGAATCTCTGACTGGTGTGCTGTACAGTGTTCCTCTTGGAGACTCCATCATCCTATTGGGGGACTTCAATGCGCATGTGGGCAGTGAAGACCTGAAGGGATATGACTGAGAGGAACGGCCTGCACAATTTGAACCCAAGTGATGTTGATTTGTTGGACTTCTGCTAATCACAGTTTGCCATTCAAAAAAAAAAAAAAAAAAAATTGCACAGACTCAGGACTCACTACTTGTAATGAGCAGGCTGGAACCCATTTTTGGAGAGTTTTACAGGCTACACAGTCATGATTTATGGTCTTTATAAATAGTCTATGTCCCTGAGGATGTCAAAACTTTACTCTAATGCCAGATAAACGCACAATATGAGACCTTTAATGCAGCTGATGGAAACTTCTTTAGGTCAGTTATGAGAAATATGCATAAAAATGTGAACAAGTTGGATGAAAACCCAGCAATACATAAACATCAAGACTGCACTCTTTTTCAAGGTCAGCAATGTACCTTTTCATCGGTTTTCAGTGCCGGTTTGGGGGGCTGAGGTTGAGGCACTTTATATCCCAGAAGTTCCAGCATTTTCTCTGCGGCATTCCTCTTGGCCACCTTCTTGCTGGGTCCCATTCCCTCTGCAGACTGTCCACACACAGTCACCTATACCCAAACACACAGATTAAAATAAAATTCACGGAAAGGCGGAGGAAAAACAGGAACAGATGTCAGAGCAGCTACAGCCATGCCTCCATAGCTGCTGACTCACCTGCATGACAAACTCTCTCCGCCGCGGCAGACCTCGCTCCGTCACCATGCTGTACTCCGGCTCCTTCTCCTTCTTGGCCTGCTGGATTTGAGCCAGACGGCTGATGGGGTTCATTCCCTGGCCATATTCTGGGCTCGTCTGCAGCTGTTCGCAGGACAGATTCATTGTTACATAATCTGGTCTTTAGGTGCACTGTGCCTACCCTAGTAACATTTTAAAAAGTTACATAACCTTAATGATGGATTTCGTTTTCTTTTTGATGCGTGGCAGTGTCTTTTCCACACTTGGTATATGGGGTAGTCTCTTCAGCTCTCCCAGCACCGCTGCCGCTGCCAGCTTTTTGGCAATCTTTTTACTTTTTCCCTCACCTTCTCCTGTAAACTCCCCAACTGTAACTTGAACTAGAAAACTCTTCATGTGGGGAGGCCCTTCTTCCTTTAAAACCTGGAAGACATTAATGAAAATGATTAACATGGAATGAATCGCGAGCTTAAAACATGTATCTTATGAACGTTGTTATGAAATATTTTATAGAAAGATGTTGGATGGAACCTCAAAGTTGACTGGCAAGTTGCGCTTCAGGGCAATTTCAAACACTTGACTGATTTCTGATTTGTTTAGATTCTCCTCCTCAGCCTCGCCGTTCACCTGTCAAGAGGGTATGAAATAAATCAAACCAGTAACTCTCTTTAAAGTAGCAATAGAACAGTCTAACAATTTCACGCCCGGTGCGGGTTTCTTTCCTCACCACCGGCAACTGTTGCAGTATTGGCTCCTTCTGCAGTATTTTCAAAGCTTTGGCAGCCGCATCATGTTTAGCCAACTGCCGTGTGCGTCCCTTCCCAATAAACTGCTGGCCTCCAACGGAAAGCTCCATGTGATACAACATTGGTCCCACAGGAGGAAATGGGTAGTAGTACCTGGACACACAGTTAAATTACATAAAAATGCAGCTCATTTTCCCCCATAAAAAAGACCTTTTATTACTTTTTTCCCACCACATCTCTAAATTATGTCAACCTACTGTTGCATAGAGCGATGGTAAGGCCCTGGAGCTCGGATGTTGTAATTGAAGTTTGGTGGTCTCATCCCTGGGTATGGGTCAACAGGTTTATACATAGGCTTTTTACCAAGCTTCATACAGAGTGCATTTAACTCCATGGTATGCATCAGTCCATCTCCTGTAAGAGAAGCACAAGCCAACTCAGGGCTGTTTTTCCAATAAGTAGATAATATAAAAGATGTAGGGGTGGGTGGTATAAATAAATGATATAAACAATATAATTTTGGCCAGTGGTAGAGATTTTTTATTATACCGGCCAACTGCGACAGGGTTTGTTGATCAAAAATATGTAAATGTAACAATCCAATTTCAAAAAGTTGTGGAGAATTTGACACTTCTGTTTATAATTTTGAGTTGCTGCGATCATCTTATTAAAAGAAAGCCTGACTGCTTCAGTGCCGCTGCCTTTTGTCTGCTCTGCAAGTTCTAGTTAGAGCTCCACGGTGTTGGCAGGAATATTAATGTTAGAATTACCCCTTTACGGTTGTCATTTATTTATTGAGTGAAAATCATTGCCAAGAACTGCTCTTTTCAAAACTAACAGAATATTCAAAACAGCATTTTTTCAATTTCGCATACAAACTGAATTGGTAGTGCAATTTCTAACTTCCTACCTTTTATTGTCTTGTGCTGTCCAAAAGCTGTCAGCTGGTAAAGTGATGAAAAAATATAGAGTATATTTAACCCTGTACACTTAAAGAGGTTAAAATCCTGTTAATATCACTACCAACTATTTAAAGCGGTACATTTTCTATTGTTTAAGTTGTTTTGTGTGTAAGGAAAGTCATTTGAGTGGTTGTGCCATAATTGCTCTGTCTGCATTCTTCTACATCCAGGGCCAAAGCACTGAATTTTGGACCCCAGAGCCAGCTGTGAATCTGGTCTTCTCATCCCCCACAAATGAATAAAATTAGAGAATTAAAAAAATAACATGATTAAAAACTAAACATTTTATATTACTACAATGAGAAGTCAACCCTTCCACTGAAAGCTCTGGTATTTTCCCCAACCTTGAGCTTATCAGAAAGTCTCATTGTGATGGAAATATTTCACACATTCAGAAATGGTTATATAAACCATTAAATGTGTAGGCTTCTACTTACAGTGGTTTGCAAAAGCAAACTACTGGACATGATCTGGACATGATTTGGAAAGATACACACCCCTCCATAGAAGGTCCCACAGCTGATGATGCATATCAGAGCAAAATCCAATGTCAAACGAGCGGCCTACAGAGCTCAGACAGGGTTGTTGCAATGCAGATCTGGGAAAGGCTACAAAAACAACCAGGACTCTTCCAAGAGCTGGCCACCCAGACAAACTGTGCGAACACGGGAAAAGGGCGTTAGTGAGAGAGGTGGCCTGATGGTCACTCTGAGCTCCAGAGATCCTGTGTGGAGATGGGACTAAGCTCCAGAAGGACAACCATCACTGCAGCCCGCCACAGCTCTGGGCTCTATGGCACAGTGGCTACATCAGAAATGGGAAACTGGTGGTAGTGAGGGACACTAAATTTTTTTCTTCACTTCCCAAGGGCCAGATTTACATGTAAACCTCTTGGAGGCGGGGTATTATTGCCTGCAAAGTTAAAAGTTTCACAGTTAAAACTGAAAATGAAAATAAAAGCTACACAGTGTTTCATCATATTAGAATTAAAATTACATCTGCCCTGCAATGGACTGGCGATCTGTTCAAGGTGTACCATGCCTCTCGCACAAAGATGCTGGGATATGCTCCAGCCCCCCCGTGACCCGAAAAGGATTAAGCAGCAGGAGATGTATGGATGGATAGCTGGATAAAATTATATCATAACCGAATTTTTAAAACTCCCTGCATCAAAATGATGAGCAAAGAGAAATTCTGGACGATAATAACCAAAACAAGCACAGAACCTGGGGGGACAAAGCCTTTTCCATTGCAGCCCCCTCCCTGTGGAACTCCCTCCCCCAACAGATCCGTGACTGCACAGACTTAAACTACTTCAAATCATTACTCAAAATCCACCCGTTCAGACTTGCTTTCAATCCTTAATTTTAACTTTTTTTTAATTAATGTAAAGCGTCTTTGAGTGCCTTGAAAAGTGCTATACAAATAAAATGTACCATTATTATTAAAAGAAGCCAAGAAGAAAAAGAAATATGATGAGGCTTAACTTGCTCTTGTGGGTGTGGAGGGGCAGAGAAATAGCTGTGTGGGCATGGTAATGTCTGGATCCCTAAAATGGGGAGTTAAAAAAAATAATTTTAAGCCACTGGTATAAATGAAAAAAAAAAAAAAATCAGCAGATTACAACAACTAGTCTCTGAACTTTTATTGCTGGCATGGGATTTTAACAGTGTGCTTCAGTCGCACTCTTTGGAAAAAACCCTCAAAGCTTTGAATATTTTTCTGCACAATTAAGGAAAGCCTCTTTGAGGCGTCACCTGCCAAACAAGCGTAAATGCTACAGCTCCTCAGCTGTACAATTTATTCTTGTTTAAAAACAGCCTACTGTGTACATTTACAGCTGCTTACAGCCTATTAATGCGGTCTTAGCATGCAAAACATATCTGGCAACACTCAAGCGCACACTGCTGCTACCTCACTCTATCACTTGCAGAGAGCGGCACTTAGGTTACGATTACAGCTCCCTCTGCTGGCGGACTCCATAATTACATTTAAGAATGCGGTTCCAAATGTGATATAAATAAATAATTGATTTTTGGAAATGGACTGGTGGGCTGCAGTGAATGAGGGGGCAGGCCGCCCATCCCTGGGCTACATGGAAGCCTCTCTGAAGGAATAACTGTGTTTTAGGTTCTTTTATTTCATCTTTAATCTTCTTGTATTTGTCACATAAGGATGCATGTGATGTATTGTGCTTGAATCATGCTTGGGCCCCTCAGAAGACAAGATCATTTGGGATGTTTCATTATGATCAGGATGCTTCAGTCACAAGGAAGTCTTGTGTGAGTCATGATGTGTAGATAAAGGCCTCATGAGTTGTCATGTGTTCTATAAGATAATGCCATCTTTGTGTTGAATAGGCTGTTGGGATGTACATAAAAGCAGAGTCAAATTGTATCGCCTCTGCACATTGCCATTTCAGATTCAGATTCATTGTATTTAGTGTCCCAAAAGGGCAATTTGGTTTGCAGCAGGATAAAGAGCACAACCATACATATGAGATAAACGTATATTTTCAAAGAAACCTAATTACAAGGAAACACACACATAACCATTTAGTGCAAGTCAACATAAAGTTTCACAGGGAGCAGATTCATCAGGGAGACGGTTCATCTCTCAGCAGGACAACAACCCTAAGCACACAGCCAAGATATCAAAGGGGTGTCTTCAGGACAACTCTGTGAATGTCCTTGAGTGGCCCAGCCATAGCCCAGACTTGAATCTAATTGAGCATCTCCGGAGAGATCTGAAAATGGCTGTGCATCGACGTTTTCCATCCAGCCTGATGGAGCTTGAGAGGTGCTGCAAAGAGGAATGGGCGAAACTGCCCAAAGATAGGTATGCCAAACTTGTGGCATCATATTCAAAAAAACTTGAGGCTGTAATTGGTGCCAAAGGTGCATCAAAGTATTGAAGGCTGTGAATACTTATGTACACATGATTTCTTAGTTTTTTATCCATTACTGGAATGTTAATTTTATACTATCCATTTCTTTTTAAAATTTTACACAGTAATGTTGCATATGGAACTTAACATTTGAAGTACTGTACAACCAAGGCTTGAATATTGGGCCAGTTGGGGTCTCACCCAGACATCCTGTGTTTACACTTTTTAGTGGCGTTATCCTTCTCTCCTTCCTCTGCCTGAACACTTTCCTCTCCTTAGCTCCTCTCTCATCTTGCCCTCTCTGAGCTCTGTCTAATTCAGGTTCTCTCTCCGTCTATGGTGGTATACAAACAGGTTTGAAAATATCAAGTGTCATGTTTTGTCCTGCAGGATTTTTTTGTCATGGTTTACATAAATGACAAAAATGTGTATTTTTTGTATTTTTATTACCTCCGCCAGGCCGAAGGCCAGGAGGAGGTTATGTTTTTGCCGGGGTTTGTCTGTCTGTCTGTCTGTTGGTTAGCAAGATAACTCAAAAAGTTTTGGACGGATTTCGATGAAACTTTCAGGTGTTGTTGGAAATGGTACAAGGAAGAACTGATTAAATTTTGGGGATGATACGGATCACCGTCTTGATACAGGAATTTTTAAAAGCATTCTTTAACATTGTGAGATACGGCCATTTTCAACATGTGTGCAGGGGCAATAGAGGGCGCTGGTCGTCGTGTCTGACGAACACAAACTCCGCCTTCTTCAAAGTTTTAGGCACAAAAGCACGCAGAAAACAGTGGTGGGCAGGGCCCGCCAGCGTGCCTGTGTTTGCGCCACGCTGCAAAAGCTGAGACGGGCAGCTGTCCGCCGCCGGATTATTTGGCACAAATTCCCCGGCCAGCCATAGGGGCTGCGCAAAAACCAGCTCTCTGCCGGGGAAGCTTCAAATCCTCTTTTTTTCCGCGGAGCGCAAACCCAATAAAACCCACGCCAACCTGTCTACCCAATTTGCATCCGTCAAAACTGTGGTGGGCAGGGCCCGCCAGCATGCCTGTGTTTGCGCTACGCTGCAAAAACTGAGACGGGCAGCTGTCCGCCGCCGGATTATTTGGCAGAAATTCCCCGGCCAGCCATAGGGGCTGCACAAAAACCAGCTCTCTGCCGGGGGAAAATTCAAAATCCTCTTTTTTTCCGCGGAGCGCAAACCCAATAAAACCCACGGCAACCTGTCTATGCAATTTGCATCCGTCACTGAAGCCCTCAGTGCTGCTTTCAGTGATCTATGAAAACGCTCGCAGCCTGGGACTTTGCACATGAAGGAGATGGACACAACAGCAACACTTCAGTTTATTACCTCCGCCAAGGAGGTAATGCTTTTACTACTGAACCACTAATCCTATCATTGTGAATCCAATTGCTAGTCATATGTTTTCATGGTCAAGGAATCTGAAAACATACACACAAACACTGTACGGGGGGGGAACTGTGGCGCTTGGCGGAGGTCTGCGCTCTCCGAGTGCTTTTCTAGTTATTCTAGTGTTTCTTTTTTTTTTTTCCATTGACAGAGTAGGGAAGGGAAAGAAACATTCATAACAATAATGTACTCAAGCATACTTAAATTACAAGATCAGGTGGGTATAGTATCCAGAAATTCTACTCATGTAAAAGCAGCACTTTGAAATTAATAATTAAAAGTAGACAACCAAAAATTTCTAGTTGAGTTAACGGTACAAAGAGCACCCACTTAAAAACTTGAGTAATGACTTCAGTCTTGAAGGTTTGAGGTTTTTCTCAAAAATTTATAACAATTTTCTTAGTTTTCTACTTTTCTCTGTAAATCTAAAGTTGAAACCATGTTCCTCAAATTTGTAATTTCCTCTTGTAAAATTGACTTTTCTTGTACATTTGAAACTTTATTATAAATTTGTGGATTATTTTATGACTAATTTTTGTCTGTTTTTTTTTTTTAAATAAAATTACTGGGTGTTTTTTTTTAGATAAATTTGAAACAGACTGGTAATGTTTTTTACTTTTTCCTTATAACAATTTACATTTTTGACCATAATTTTGCAGCCAGAACAGAACAATAATTTAACTCTAATTACAAAGAAAAAATATTAATAAAATTGTATTTAATGATTTAAATCTTAAATGACCAAGGATGCCGTTATTTCTGTTATATTTCTTTATATTTATAGTTGTTTGGGTTTTTTTTTTTAGAAATCTCACCACCCAGACAGCAGGAAAAACCTCCCTTATTCTGAAATCAAATGTTGGCAGGTTTAGTTTGTCTGAAGGCTGCTGACGGATTAAAGTAACTGACACTGTGAATTTCAGTCATCTTAACCTGCCAGGTAAATGGTAAATGGCATTCACTTATATAGCGCTTTTATTCTCATCTCTTGATGACCGAAGTGCTTTACAGATCCTGCTATCCACCCATTCACACACACATTCACACACTGATGGTACATAAGGTACATAATAGGGAACTGTAGCAGACTAAATAATTCACCACAATATGTGTTCATGTACAGAATGATCTGTTTAGGCAGTTATAGTTGTGCTCTCAGGCTTTCTCATCAGGCACCTCTCTAGGCAGCCGCTGAAGGACCTCAGTTTAGAGTGAAAAGAGAGCTAGCGTTTTTAGCTGTTTCTTTTTGTCACTGCCGCCGGAGAATAAAAACCGCACGCCTGCTCGTGCGAGAAAAGAGAAATTGCCAGTCTCTTCATTCCTGCAATTCCTACAGAACATAACTTAATACTGTAGTGGCTGGTGAAATATATCCTCAGCAATTCATCCCCCTTGCCTTTCCCTTCACATAAAGCCGGCTGCATATGAATTCTAACCACATCTTTTAGATAAGCGACTCTTCCATTATTGCTCCCGTTTCCAGCGGGTTAAAACCATGGTAAACGCCTCCAGTGCTTACATACTTCATTTTTTTTTCCCGCGTTTAAAGTACTTTAACAAACTCATGTTTCTGTCGGACAGTCGTGCTTAGCGAGACGCTGCCTGCTGACTGACTGGAAAACTCGCGTCGGCGGGGCGCTTCTAAACTCCGTGCGGATGACAGCCACCCGCGTTGTTCGTGTGTGCGCTTGCGGCAAGTCATTGCTTCGTATATTTTTCTTCCTAAATTCATATCTCCTTGGCGTGGTGGTAAAATTTCTGGTGAGGTGGGCCGCCGCTGAGAAATATTACCAGAGGAAACCCTGGGGGTGGAGCAGCAGCTGAACTGCTTTCACCAAGGTAAGTTCCATGTGCAAAACAAGGAAGCAAAACATGAAAAATCTGACTAGAAAAAGATAATATTTAAGATATAATGCTTAAAAAATTACACCATAGAGTTGCTGTGATTGCATAGGTCTAATGGATAATTCGGCATTGGGGGGGGGGGGGGGGAGCAGCAGCTGAATCGCTGGGACCACGGGTAAAGCAACAGCTGAAACTCCCATTAACCGGGCAGGCTGAGCTTGGCTCCCTGCAAAGCACTGCGATCCACCGGTTCAGCTGCTGCTTCTCCCACCGGTGTCCGACCGGCCGCTCCACGATCGTTCGCGGGGAGGCACGTCCAGCCTGCCCCAGTCAGCGGTACACAGGAGTCCCTTTGCAGCCTGGTTGGGATACCCGTTTCAGACAGGAATACTTGCCTTCTACAGGCATGATGGCACTTCTCTCGGTGTGCTCGCACAATTATTAAGTTAGTTATTAAAAGTTAATAATTGTGGAGCAGAATGCCCAGATCAAGTGCATATCATATGCGGCCACATGCACGGTTTGACTGAATGATGACCGTCACCAAACTGCACACAAAAACGCTCAATAACTCATAAAAGATAACACAAATAAGTGACCTGACAAAAATAAACACGCGGTTCTTAAACAGTGTCGAATTTTGGATGTTGCATTCATTTTCAATTATTCTGTAATTTATATTCACACAATCAAATAAATCTCAGTTCAGTCCCATTCATATTTGTCAAAGTCAAACTTGTGTGATTGCCTATATATAGGCTACACCTCTGCATTCCACTTTCAAACAGCTTACACGGCCAGACACAACCTGGCTCAAAAGCACGCCAACTGATGGCGATTTTAAAAAAAAAAAAAGTTATTTTCAATAAATTGAAAAAAAAAAAATGCATGGCGTGTGCTTTTTTCCTGAGGCTGATTTATCATATGGGTCCAGTGATCAGCTGATTGGATCCACCTTTTTTTTTTAACAAAGGTTAAAAAAAAAAAAAAAAAAAAAAAAAAACATGGGGGGGCTACAACCTTTGCTCCATGAACATGGCACGCATCAATCCTACACTGGGTAAATTTTCAGCATGGGGCACATATTTTTTCCAGTTTACAAAATTTTTCAGCGGGTCTGAGGTGTGTGTGAAAAAAAAAAAATAAAGTGTTTTGGTTAACGTTTAGAGGGTCAAAAATGCGATAGGTTAGGCATAATAACAACAATAATAATCTTCTCGCATCAATTAAAAAAAAAAAAAACGCTTACAACAGAGTGACGGTGCTCAGTCTTTGCCAGTTACGTCCTCAAGGTTCAGATCATTTGGCCTCAGTATCGCCCCAGTGCAACATATGAGGACTACAATGGGTCTCAAATATTTGTAAACATGTCCTGTTAAAGTACTGCATGAGTTTATTGACAATACACAGAAGAAATTCAATAATACACTGAACTACATCACTGAACAGTGATATAAACTAAAATAGTTAATAATTATAATGGTGACTGAACTCCCATTCCCCAAAGTGCAAGATACACTACTACGTATATAAGTGATAAAAGATCAGACAAATAAGTGATCTGACAAACAAACAAAGAAGGGAACTGAAACGATTGCTAATATTGGATGTCTCATTCATTCAATATTTAGGTATTATGTAATTAATATTCACACAATCAAATAAATCTTGGTGCCACTTACTTCTTTTAATATTTGTCAAAGTCTAGCATGTGACTGCCTACATATAGGCTACACCTCTTTTTATTCCACTTTCAAACACAGCCTGCATTTGTGCCTGTACAGCCTGATTGAGATACCTGTTTCAGACAGGAATTCTTGCGTTCTACGGGCATGCACTAGTTTTGAATAAATTTGCAAAAAAAAAAATAATAAAAAAAATCCCATTGTCATTTTGGGGTATTGTGTGTAGAATTCTGAGGGAAAAAAAAATAATTTAATCCATTTTGGAATAAGGCTGTAACATAAAAAAAATATGGAGAAAGTGAAGCGCTGTGAATACTTTCCGGATGCACTGTATACATACAGTGGTGTGATCAAGTGTTTACCCCCTTCCTGATTTCTCATTTTTCTGTATGTTTGTCACACTTGAATGTTTCAGATCATCAAACAAATTTAAATATTAGATAAAGATAACAAGTAAAAAAAATGCAGTTTTTAAACGGTGTTTATTTGTTAGGGGTAAAAAAAAAATCCAAACCTATGTGGCCCTGTGTGAAGAAGCATAAACATAAATTATCTGTGCTTTAATCATATCTTTGGAAAGCCAAATTCAATTTCTCTAGCCACACCCAGACCTGATTACTGCCACACTTGTTCTCAATCAAGAAATCACTTCAATAGGACCTGCCTGACAAAGTGAAGTAGACCAAAAGATCCTCAAAAGCTAGACACCATGCTGTGATCCAAAGAAATTCAGGAACAAATGAGAAAAAGTAATTGAGGTCTATCAGTCTGGAAAGGGTTATAAAGCCATTTCTAAAGCTTTGGGACTTCAGCGAACCACAGTGAGAGCCATTATCTACAAATGGCGAAAATGTGGAACTAGGGCTGTCGCGGTAGAATAATTTCCCCTGTGGTGACGGTGGATAGCTCAACACCACGATTTGCGGTATTATTGCATATGTTTTAGGACCCTGTGGTCTCATAATTTAAACAGGGTTCATAACTTACTGTATGTGGCAAACGATGGAAGCTGTGAGAAACTCACTGCAGCTCCATTCTCAACTTTATTTGCGTGTGTGACAACTGTGCGGCGCTCCGGTCTTACTAGGCATGAACTGCTATTTGTATTTTTAAAAAAAGATCATTTTCATAAAGCAGTGGCAGGAAATTCAGTATTTCAAATACGGCATGTGTGATTTGGAGACTGCAGTGACATTCAGCTTATTTAAACAGGACAGCCGCCGTACAGGACCCTGCGTGGCTCACTGGCTCTCGTCTTTGTGATTTTTGCCGCTGTCTGAAAAATCACGTTCAAACAAGCAATGCACTATGCAGTAGTTGTTTAGCTCTCGAAGCTCAATTGTCAGGATCATAAACACTCCGCTCAGAAGGAAATAACATGCTTTGTGCCCTTTCAGTGCTCACTGTCACGGCTGTATTTAGCAAGGAGTCCAAACGCTTCCACCACTAACTGCCTGCTGGAGTTCGTCTGGAGAGAGAGTGCCCCACACGGTGCTGTGGAAGCTTCCACAGTACTGGGTGCAAACATGCTGCTGGCAGTAAAAATACACTTAACATTTAACAATTTATTCATTAATCAACAAGGTCACATAAGTGAACAACGAGATTTAGCCCCACACACAAAAAAAGTGAACATCGCGGTTGTTGTGATCGCTCGCTATCCTCCGCGATAAGCTTGTCCATAGCGTGGTACTACATAAGATAAGATAAGATAAGATAAGATAAGATAAGCCTTTATTAGTCCCACAACGGGGAAATTCCAGGATTGCAACAGCACAGGGATAGCAACACTCAGAGCAACAATCAGAAGGCAAGAAAAAAAAAACAAAAAAAAAAAAACAAGCAAGCAAGAGCAGCTAATATACATATGTACATATTACTATAAAATATATACACACACACACACACAGACACACAGTGCAGAGCATTGTAGCTGGATGGAATAAATATATGAATATATGAACACAGTGCAGAGCATTGTAGCTAGATGGAATAAATATGTAAATATATAAACACCCACAGTACGGAGCATTGCAGCTAGGTGGAATAAATATGCAAGTATATAAACACACACAGTGCGGAGCAATGTAGCTAGATGGAATAATATGTAGATATATAAAAACACAGTGCGGAGCATTGTAGCTAGATGGAATAAATATATAGATATATAAATATAAACACACCCAGTGCTGAGCATTGTAGCTAGATGGAATAAATATATAGATATATAAATATAAACACACCCAGTGCAGAGCATTGTAGCTAGATGGAATAAATATGTAAATATATAAACACACACAGTGCAGAGCATTGTTGCTAGGTGGGATGAAACAGCATAACCGTCTATTTAGTTATCCTACATGGTATGATTATGTGCCCATACATATTCTCACCCTCCATAGCGACCGGTATGTTCCTAGTTGTATGCCGGAGAGGACCATTGTGTAAGTCTATTGCATCTTTTGCATTCAAAAAAAAAACAAAAAAAAAAACAACTATTAGTTTGTTACGTCTTTTTGCTATCTCTGCGAGCAGCCCTGCTTAGGTTGTACAGTCTGACAGCCGTTGGTAGGAAGGACCTACGAAACATAAATGTGGTTATCGCGACAGCCCTACAGGGAACAGCAGTGAACCTTCCCAGGAGTGGCCGGCCAACCAAAATTACCCCAAGAGCTCAGCGACGACACATCCAAGAGGTCACAAAAGACCCCACAACAACATCCAAAGAACTGCATGGCAGACTTCCATCCATCCATTCATCTTCTTCCGCTTAATCCTTTTTGGGTCATGGGGGGGCTGAAGCCTATCCCAGCATCTTTGGGCAAGAGGCAGGGTACACCCTGGACAGATCGCCAGTCAATTGGAGGGCCAACACAGAGAGGCAGACAACCATTCACTCTCACAGTCACACCTAAGGACAAGTTAGAATCCCCAGTTTTAGATGCCAACTTGCAAGACGAAAACCACTGCTGAGCAAAAAGAACAAAGGCTCATCTCAGTTTTGCTAGAAAACATCTTTATGATCTCCAAGACTTTTGGGAAAATACTCTGTGGACTGACGAGACAAAAGTTAAACTTTTTGGAAGGTGTGTGTCCCATTACATCAGGCGTAAAAGCAACAAAGCATTTCAGAAAAGGAACATCATACCAACAGTAAAATATGGTGGTGGTAGTGTGATGGTCTGGGGCTGTTTTGCTGCTCCAGGACCTGGAAGACTCACTGTGGTAAATGGAACCATGAATTCTGCTGTCTACCAAAAAATCCTGAAGAAGACTGTCCGGCCATCTGTTCGTGACCTCAAGCTGAAGCACACTTGGGTTCTGCAGCAGGACAATGATCCAAAGCACATCAGCAAGTCCACCTCTGAATGGCTTAAGTAAAAACAAAATGAAGACTTTGGAGTGGCCTAGTCAAAGTCCTGACCTGAATCAGATTGAGATGCAGTGGCATGACCTTAAAAAGGCAGCTCATGCTCGAAAACCCTCCATTGTGGCTGAATTACAACAATTCTGCAAAGATAAGTGGGCCAAAAATCCTCCACAGCGCTGTAAGAGATTCATTGCCAGTTATCACAAACACTTGACTGCAGTTGTTCCTGCTCTTAAGGGTGGCCCAAACAGTTATTAGGTTTAGGGGGCAATCACTTTTTCACACAGGGCCATGTAGGTCTGGATTTTCTTCCTCTTAATAATAAACACCTTCATTTAAAAATTGCATTTTGTGTTTACTTGTGTTATCTTTGTCTAATATTTAAATTTTTTGATGATGATCTGAAACATTTAAGTTTGACAAACATACAAAAAAAAAAAAGAGAGAAATCAAGAAGGGGGCAAACACTTTCACACCACTGTACATACACACACATGCATACTAAAAATGTAGGTACATAAAATGGATAAAAATGGCAACAAGTAATTTAAGATCACACAGAAATATATGTTAAAATATCAAATTACAAGAAAACAACAGATACAGTTTAGGTTGTTTTCTCTTACCAGCATTTAGGGACTGGATAGAGACAGGCACAAAGGAGAATTTATATCTAATTTTTGTTGCTGAGGGAATGATAAGGTGACAGCCAGAAGGGAACAGCTTGTACTCAGCGCACAGAGAGTGAGATTTGTCTAAACAAATGGACTTGGCCTTCGCCAGCACAGGTTTTTAGTATATATGATCAAGACCATTGAAGTTAACACCAGCTATCTTAGAAGCCGCTTTTACAATCTCCTATGGGAGTTTTTATCTCTCAGACAGGTTACCATACCAATAAAATAGAAAAAGTGATGACTGACTCAATGAAAGCACAATCAAACATTTTCATAAGTGTTTTCAACCTGAAATTTTGCAAGCTTCCTCAGACTATGGAACTGCTGCTGACCTTTTTTACATAATTCACAGTTTCACCTAAATTTCAATTTATCATCAATTGTGATACCAAGATCTCTATAATGAGTCACCATTTCAACTGACTGACCTTGGACAACACTACACATAGGAGTTGGAAAGGATCTTCTAAAATCGATACACACTTCTTTTGTTTTAGAGACACTAATTTTAAGAAAGGCTTCATCACACCATGATATTAAATCATTCAAAACTTGGCCATGCTCACCATCGTCATCACTAAGAAGGCCAATGATTACAGAGTGGTCATCGTATTTTAAAATATATCTGTTCGCATGACGACTCTGGCAATCATCTGTATATAAAATATATAAAAAAGCAGATAAAACGCAACCCTGAGGTAAGCCGGTGGAGGATGTCCGAAATCTAGACAGTGAACCATTTACTCTTACTTGTAGCCTGCTTGTAAGAACATCAAAAATCCATCCTTAAGGGATCTGTCTCGATTAAAGATAGTTTTTCAACCAAAACATGAGGCTCAATCGTGTTGAAGACTAACAAGAAATCAACAGAGAGCATTCTGACATGATTCTTACTCCCCCTCCAAGTGCTTAAGGAGAAGGTTGGGCAAGGCAATAATGGCACTGCTGTACATGTTATGGCTGTGTGCCTCTTTCTTGGCCAGAAAGATTAAATCATTTTTGCTTCTACTATAAGTCTTCCTCTCGGGTTTTTTTTTTTTTTTTTTTTTAATCTCACTGTTATACACAGAATTATTCTTACACTCTCCTCAGTGCAAAACATATGAAAGCCTGCTTCAGTCCTTCAGGTGCTTTTTCCCCAAACTCCAAGTAGGCTTTCATGTGTTCTACCCCGAGGAGAGGCTTCCATCTAGCCGCCCTGCTATAAAGCCCAGATCTGAGGAGGTCTGCAGTGATGGTTGCCCTTCTGGAACCTACCCATCTCCACACAGGATCGCTGGAGCTCGGTCAGAGTGACCATTGGATTCTTGGTTACCTCTTTCACAAAAGCCCTTTTTCCTAGCTTGCTCAGTAGGGCAGGGCGAACAGCTCTTGGAAGAGTCCTGACTGTGCCAAACTTATTCCATTTGAGTATCATGGAGACCACTGTGCTCTCAGGAACCGTCAGTGCAGCAGAAAAAAATTTTGTAGCCTTTCCCAGATCTGTGCATTGCAATAACCCCGTCTCTGAGCTCTGTAGGCAGTTCCTTTGACCTCATGGTTTTTGCTCTGATATGCACTGTCAGCTGCGAGGCCTTCTATAGCGAGGTGTGTGTGTTTCCAAATCATGTCCAATCAATTCAGTTTACCACAGGTGGAGTTCAAAAAATGTACAAACATCTCAGCAAAATCAAAGACTCAAGAGGCATTTGAGCTAAATTTCAAATGTTTTTGCAAAGCGTCTGAATACTGCAATATTTCAATTTTTTCTTGTTAATAAATTTATGGAAAAAAAAATAATCTAAAATTCTGTTTTCACTTTGTCATTATGGAGTACTAAGTGTAGATTAACAAAAAAAGAAAAAAGAATTTAAACAATTGTAGCATCAGACTGCAACATAAAATAGGAAAAATGCTAAGGGGTAAATACTTTTGCAAGCCACTGTATACCATAACACAAATTTTAGGCCATACAGCCCAGACCTAAAAACACGACCCAGTGGGAGGAGCCCACCTTGGTTCTTGCCTATGTTGCGGGGCATCCTCATGGTGGGTTTAGGAAGTGTAGTCTCAGCGAGGGCAGATGCAGCAGCGGAATGCTGGGCTTTCTTGATACTGGTCCCCTCTGCCTCCCAGTGCTGATCTCCCAGTGTGAGTCTCACTGAGAAAATCTGTGATAAACAGAAACTCAAACTTAAGACCAAATAAGACAACGGCATGAATGAAATTACCCAGCAAGCTTGTTACACTCATGGTACCTTAGAGTGAGCAGGTCCTTGCTCACTAAGTAGCTTATACTCCGGTTGGATCTTGTTGAAACGGGCTAACTCATTCACCAAACACATGGGGGTCTTCTCTTTAGGGTTTGCCATGTTAGATACTTAAAAAAAAAAAAAACAATAAACAAGTGTTGACGGCAAAAAAAAAAAAAAAAATCAAAAAAAATCAAAAACAGACACTCCTAACATTAAAGCCAAAGTCAACAAATGTGAACACCAGCTGACAAAATTTTTTAAAAACAAAAGAAGGGCTCAAATTGCAAGATGTGACGGAAAGAAATGAATAACAAATTCAAACTGTGTGTGAATAATTAAAAGAAAGACTTTAGTCAGAAAAATAAATAAAATAAAACCAACCTGAGGAGGTATTATAGGGAGTGGCTGAGCCCGCAGGGAGAGCAGAGTTCCTGATTGGCTGGCTGGCGCTCTCTGACGGTAGTGTGCCTGAACCACATGGGATGCTGTAGCCGGGCTGAGGCTGCCCCGGCTGCAGAGGGGCTGAAGGAACAGGCATGGAACTAGCTGGACACTGAAACTGGAGCTGTGACATTCTTGCTGTTCCTTCTTAATCAAGAGCCGAGGTCAAAAGTAGAAATTTCTAGCATCAGAGAGGTCAGCTGATGGAGGAGGTCTGAATGTAAGCTCTACCTGGTGGGGGAAACAGGCAAATTTATAGATGAAGATTTTTTTCTTCTTCAAAAAGTGTCATGAACACTAAAGGGATGGGCAATTTTTTGTTAATTTATACTTGGGTCCAAATATATTGAGGAAACCTCTGCCACTGAGGTTATGTACTATATGTACTGGGAGATAGTGGCTCAGGAAATAGAGCGGGTTGTCCAGTAACCGGGGGACTGGCGGTTCAAATCCCACTCTCCCAAGTTATCCTGCCATTGTGTCCTTGGGCAAGACACTCTACCCACCTTGCCTACAGTGTCTGTTACACTAGTGTATGGAAGTGAACAAATGTTAGGGGGTGGTTGGAGAGGCCGTTGGTGTGGATTAGCAGTCATGTTTCTGTCAGTCTGCCCCAGGGCAGCTGTGGCTACAGAGGTAGCTTACCAGTGTCTGTGGAGTAAATGAATGGACTCACTGCAGAGCGCGTTGGGTATCATGAAAAGCTCTATATAAATGCAATCCATTATTATTATGTTTTTGGTGGCTTTATCTGAGTGTGTGTCTGTTAGTAGGATTACGCAAAAGCTACCGAAATCAAGGGTTAGATCCAGAATTTTTTTTTTCATTAGCACTGTAAGATAGGGTGTTTTCTTGACATTTACATTAATTTCTCTGAGAAATATGAATTGGTCTTGATGAAAAGATTCAACCATGTATGGAAGGTGGCTGAGTGTGTAAAATCTGGTGTGGGCAGAAATATGTGGTTTCTGAGCACTTTCTGGTTGGTAGTGGCTGTGGGTACGGAACTGTACCCATAGAATGCTTGCTACAGATATGGCTCGAATCTGATTGGCCAGTACGTTCTATTAATGCCATACCTTAAAGGCAGCAGGCTACAGGGATGGAAATCCGAGGCATTTATTTGTTTCAATTTTTTTGAGTTAATATCCATTTGCTACTTTTTTAACCTTACCCACTCCCAAATCCTAAGGCTAACCTCTTAATTTTAATTCTAAATTCCATTTCATGTCAAGTAAATGGTGTGGGCATGCCAGAGAGAGCAGGATGCAAACCATCAACCCTCCAATCAGAGGTCAACCACACCATTCACCTACACCAAAGCCGTAGCAGGCTTGAGTCTATCCGAAAAGGTTTTGTTGGACTGTGAACTCTTCCATATCTCCAGACATCCCCTTTCTGATTTTAGTCATGTGTAACTCAATGAAACAAAGCCAACTCTATTGTGTGGAATTATGTTTTCTTTTAAATACATATTGCCGATTCATTAAAATGGCCATGGCCATTCCTGAAAGCATGAATACATTATAAGAACAAGACATGATTTACATGTTAGGCATTTCAATACAAGAGCAGGAATGCATATTATTCATTCTGAACTAGAAATTATGAAAACAGTGCAAAAACTCATTCATTTTCTTAACCGCTTAATCCTTTTGGGTCACGGGGGGCTGGAACCTTTGTTTCTTTTTTCATCTGTTCCATCTTTGCTGCCAGGGAGACACAGAAACATTCATTATAAATCAGCGTTTCCTCATAGCGAGCCCTCCCACAGGGAATTGTGCCTGTTTTCTGGCTGCAGGGTGCTGGCCTGTGACTGCCCTGGTCTGCCCGGCTGAGGGGATGGTGCACTGCTGCACCACACCTACAGTGTCGACCCCTCGGATTGGACTTGGGCAGTCTCAGAGGTGGTGTTCCTGTAGCTGTGGACTTGGCACTTTCCCTGCTGGTGATGGCTCTCTAGTGATAGTGCTTCCATACTTGGATCGTCGGTGCTCAGCCATAAGCCTCAAGTTTTATATTAACAAAAGTTTCTTTGTGTGTGTGTGTGTGTGGGGGGGGGGGGAATTGTGTTTTACTTCAATGTGTGAAGCACTTTGTGTTGCATCTTTTTGTATGAAAAGTGCTCTATGAATAAAGCTGTGATTGATTGACAGAATAGCTCATTCCAGCCTGATGAAATCACCGAGTGAGCTCAGATCTACTTATTTACCTTTTGTTCTTATTAAAGACAAAAACAGAAAGGAGATGTTTTTCCTTCTTTACATGTTTCGACTGTGCACTGCAGCCTTCGTCAGAAGTGTCAGCTGATTGCTGCCAGGTGTCATTTTATCAGCTGACTTTTGTAGGCGGGGCCAGCCCAGCAGCCCTGTCAGATCCACCAAGGCGGCCCCACCCTCCGATGGTCTCTGGAGAATGTGGTCCCAGGTGTGGGAAAGCATAAAGGCCCCCTCATCCCGGTTCATGCTGTCTTTTCCCCGCTTTCTGATTTCTATGGCCTCCTTGAGCCAACGTTTGTGTCTGTTGCTCTCCGATTCAATAACTTTTGCGTTGTCCCAGTCCATGATGTGATTATTTCTTTAGCAGTGATCTGATATTGCTGATTTTAATGTTTCTTGTTCTGCCTTTTCTTTTTGTGATCTTGTGAGTCGTCCTTGTGTTTCCTTCTCACATTCCTTCTGGTGTTCTTTTTTCCTTGTGGTGAATGATCTTCCGGTTTCTCCAATGTAGGTTTTGTTGCATGATCTGCATGATACTTCATATATTACATTGCATTTTTTGTCTTGTTCTATTTTGTCCTTGGGGTGTACTATTAACGGTCTTAATTTTTAAAGGATCATGAAAAAATACAAAATAAAAACATCAGTAAAACCACACAAAAAATTAAGACAGTTATTAGTAGAGCTCCTGACAGTTAACCTTGAGCACAGCCTAGATGCAGACCCACTTGAAGTTTAATGTACATAAGCTCGCTGAACACTGCGACAATTGCCTCGGATGACTTTCATGAAATCACGAATGCCCACATCTCCTTACCTTTGACACCGACCTTGACCTCAACCTGGATGCAGACAAACCTGAGGATCATTGTGTGCCAATTTGTTGAGAATTAGGGCAATTGCCTAGGAGGAATAGTGATTTTTCTTGAATCACATAAGTGCCCAGACCTTGACTGGCCCTCAGGTGGACATGGATGCAGACCCACCTGAGGATCATTGAGAGCAAGTTTGGTGACCAGTGGGGCAAAAGCCTATGAGGAGTAGCAATTCCTGTGAAATGTGGACTGAGACAGATGACGGGCACCCCAGAGAACAAGTCAAGTTGACCCCTGACCAAGTCGGCACCCCAAGTCTGCCCCAGGATCCAATTTGTATAAGTACATTTTCAATCCAATGATTCACAAACAGATTTGAAGCCTTCTAAAGCTTCATTCAGAGCATTATAATCACACACACCTGTTGTGCATTTTCCTCTGGGGGCAGCCAGCGGTGATGAAGACAAGTTGTTTGAAAGCAGAAACGGAGCCAAAACCTTCTTCGGGTCAGCTTACACATATTTCTTACATTTACTGAGAAGTCTAACAGTTTTATGGAAATTCTTATTCTTGGTCTCCTTTTAAGCAAATTTTAACAGCCGCTGTTGCAATGTACTACCACCGCCTACCTGGTTGGAGAATAGTTACACTCCCACGCACTGATCTAGATAGCTATTTTTAAAAAGCAGCCTAATACTAAATGTGTGTGTGTTCTTGTTTAGTGCCATGTCAGCATCTATGGCTATTTCATGGCAAAATTAGAACTAATAAGAAAATTGAGTTAAAAATTATAAAGAGACAGTATGATAAATGAAAGAATAAATAAATACAGCGAGATACATATGTAGATACAATAAAATAGAAAAATTAAATAAGATGCTTCAGATGCACATGTGCTAAAAACCCTAAAATTTTCTTTGGTGGTGCCTTGTTAAAAATATCCTTCAGTGACTTGAGTATAAAAACGTTGTCTTGCTGTCATGAGAGCAGGACAGACAAGTAAATTGTGCTTTATTGATTTAAAAAAAAACCTCAGCAAAACTGACAAGATGGTGGGGCTTCACCTTTTAATAAAAAACTGTGCATAAGCCTAGAGTGGACAATACGGCACCTAGTATACACTACCTTGTCATGTCGGTTTTGAAAGTGATGCAAATGTCTATGGCTTATAGCAGGCTTAATATTGTGCAGTTTATTTGCAGTACATGTGTCCCACTCAGTCTGCCACTTCTTTAAAATATAGGAGGTTACTAGAGGCCTGAGGTCTGAGGCTGGGATCTGGCATTGAGTGACTTCTTGGGTAAGGGCTCTCTTGGCAGCATCGTCTGCCTGCTCGTTACCTGACAGGCCAACATGGCTGGGGATCCAACAGAAGATGACATTAACATTATGTTTCTGTAAAAAACCTAATTTCTCTAAAATCCAGACAATAACGGGGTGATCAGTCTTTAAAAACCCAAGTGCCTGAAGACAGGATCTGGAGTCAGTAAAAATTAAGGAGCTCTGTTGTTTGGTTCTTTCAATGTGTTCCAATGCTAGAAGCAAAGCACGAGCCTCTGCTGTAAAAACTGAACATTGTTTGGGAATCCGCAAACCATACTGATTGTGCCCAGTGACAATTGCAGCAGAGACCGAGTCGTCTACTTTAGACCCATCTGAGTATATGGAAATATGGTGAGGAAAATGGCATTTTATGTCCAATATCTGCTGCTGATACACATTTGGGTGAGTGTCTTTCTTCTTGTTTTGGCTCAGATCCAGAATGATATTGGGTTTCCTCAAACTCCATGGTGGAATGGGACAAAACTGTGTCTATGTTACGTTGCTCATATCAGGGTTTAATTTTACCAGGTGAGGTTCCATACGGAGCCCAAAAGGACTGATGCTCTTAGGTCTGACCTTATACATCTGCAAAAATCGAGGGTGAAAAACTGCAGAGTAGGCTGGATTTCTATGGTCAGCTTTAAGTTTAACCATATACTGGAGAGCTAATTTCAGGCGCCTGTTGTGCAGTGAAGGCCCGTTTGCTTCAACATACAAACTTAACAGGAGAGGCTCTGAAAGCCCCCAAGGCAAGCCTTAGCCCCTGGTGATGGACAGTTTCTAGTGTCCTGATGTATGTTTTCCTTGCTGATCCATAAACTATGCTCCCATACTCTAACCGAGATCTTACAAGTGCTCTATAGAGATGCAGCAGCACAGTAGAGTCCGCACCCCATTTAGTTTTAGCCAAAACTTTAATAATAATCAAGGGCTTTAAAACATCTGATTCGTAGAAATTCTATATGTGGAATAAAAGACAGCTTATTATCAAAAATAAGTCCAAGGAATCTGGTTTCTTCTACCACCTTGACAGCTTCTCCATCTCTGAAAAGCTCAGGGTCGAGGTGAAGAGACCGCAGCAGGAAAAAGTGCATGCACACAGTTTTTGTTTTTGAAAATTTAAAACCATTACTGACTGACCACCTATTAATCTTGTTTATGCACAGCTGTAGTTGCTTTTCGATTGCGCTCACGTCTTTCCCCCTGTAGCAAATACAGAGGTCATCTACATAAAGACTACAAAAGGTCTAAAAAGGTCATAAAGACTACAAAAGGTACTTGGTCTAAGAGCACCAACTACACTATTAATCTTAATGCTTAAAAGAGTTACCGAGAGGATGCTTCCCTGGGGGACTCCTTGTTCTTGCACATGGGGCTCTGAAAGGGTATCTCCTACTCGGACTCTGAAGTGTGTACTGGACAAAAAGTTTGAAATGAAAAAGGGCAAATGTCCCCTAAAACCCATGCCATATAGGTCTCTTAAAATACCATATTTCCATGTTGTGTCATATGCTTTTTCTAAATAAAAAAAATACAGCAATTACATGTTCTTTTCTAATAAAACCATCATATATAGAGTGGGGAAAAAAGTATTTAGTCAGCCACCAATTGTGCAAGTTCTCCCACTTAAAAGATGAGAGAGGTCTCCAATTTTCATCATAGTTATACCTCAACTATGAGAGACAAAATGAGAAAAAAAATATCCAGAAAATCACATTGAAGGATTTTTAATGAATTAATTGGTAAATTCCTTGGTAAAATAAGTATTTGGTCACCTACAAACAAGCAAGATTTCTGGCTCTCACAGACCTGTAGCTTCTTCTTTAAGAGGCTCCTCTGTCCTCCACTTGTTACCTCTATTAATGGCACCTGTTTGAACTCGTTATCAGTATAAAAGACACCTGTCCACAACCTCAAACAGTCAGACTCCAAACTCCACTATGGCCAAGACCAAAGAGCTGTCAAAGGACACCAGAAACAAAATTGTAGACCTGCACCAGGGTGGGAAGACTGAATCTGCAATAGGTAAGCAGCTTGGTGTGAAGAAATCAACTGTGGGAGCAATTATTAAAAAATGGAAGACATACAAGACCACTGATAATCTCCCTAGATCTGGGGCTCCACGCAAGATCTCACCCCGTGGGGTCAAAATGATCACGAGAACGGTAAGCAAAAATCCCAGAACCACACGGGTGGACCTAGTGAATGACCTGCAGAGAGCTGGGACCAAAGTAACAAAGGCTACCATCAGTAACACACTACGCCGCCAGGGACTCAAATCGTGCAGTGCCAGACGTGTCCCCCTGCTTAAGCCAGTACATGTCCAGGCCCGTCTGAAGTTTGCTAGAGAGCATTTGGATGATCCAGAAGAAGATTGGAAGAATGTCATATGGTCAGATGAAACCAAAATAGAACTTTATTGTAAAAACTCAACTTGTCGTGTTTGGAGGAGAAAGAACACCATACCTACTGTGAAGCATGGGGGTGGAAACATCATGCTTCGGGGCTGTTTTTTCTGCAAAAGGACCAGGACGACTGATCCGTATAAAGGAAAGAATGAATGGGGCCATGTATCGTGAGATTTTGAGTGAAAACCTCTTTCCATCAGCAAGGGCATTGAAAATGAAACGTGGCTGGATCTTTCAGCATGACAATGATCCCAAACACACCGCCCGGGCAACGAAGGAGTGGCTTCGTAAGAAGCATTTCAAGGTCCTGGAGTGGCCTAGCCAGTCTCCAGATCTCAACCCCATAGAAAATCTTTGGAGGGAGTTGAAAGTCTGTGTTGCCCAGCCACAGCCCCAAAACATCACTGCTCTAGAGGAGATCTGCATGGAGGAATGGGCCAAAATACCAGCAACAGTGTGTGAAAACCTTGTGAAGACTTACAGAAAACGTTTGACCTCTGTCATTGCCAACAAAGGGTATATAACAAAGTATTGAGATGAACTTTTGGGATTGACCAAATACTTATTTTACCGAGGAATTTACCAATTAATTCATTAAAAATCCTTCAGTGTGATTTTCTGGATTTTTTTTTTCTCATTTTGTCTCTCATAGTTGAGATCATACCTATGATGAAAATTGGAGACCCCTCTCATCTTTTACGTGGGAGAACTTGCACAATTGGTGGCTGACTAAATACTTTTTTGCCCCACTGTATAGGCCTCTAATCTGATAAGGTGGTCTAAAGTGCTTTTACCACGTCTGAAGCCACACTGGTAATCAGTTAAAAGGCCTTCAGACTCAAGCAGCCACACAAGGCAATTGTTTACCATTCTTTCCATGGTTTTATAGAGGCAACTTGTCAAAGCTATTGGGCGGTAGTTGTTGGTATCAGTATGATCTTTCCCGGATTCTGGAACGGGTGTAACTACTGCTTCTTTTCAGCTTTCAGGAATACTGCCCGACTTCCAGATGTTGTTGAAAACCATCAAGAGAATGGACAGTACACTGGGGGGGTAAGTGTCTTAAAAACTGATAATGAATTTTATCTGGCCCCACAGCAGTGTCGTAAGAGTTCCTTATTGAGAACAAAAGTTCTTCCATAGTGAAATCTTGGTTGTATGGTTCTGAGTTATCTGAAGTAAAGTTTAGTTCTTTTAGTTCTTCTTGTGCTTGTATGATTTGGAACTCAGGACGATAGTTTCCAATAGATGAATTCTTCAAGAACGATTTTGCTAGTTGATTAGCTATTTCATATTTTGTCATCAACAGATTACCCTGATGATTAATATGCTGTATTTGAAGTCCATTCTCCTTACCCTTCATCTTTCTAATTAAATCCCAGATCTTTTTGGTAGATGTGTTGGATGTGAGGCTTGATATAAATTCCCTCCAGCTCCATCTCTTTGCTTCATTGATGATCCTGCATGCTTTAGTTCGACAGATTTTAAATCTGGTCAGGTTTTCTGTTGTTGGATGTTTATTGAACACCCTCTCTGCTTTTTTCCTTGCCTCAATGGCCTTTTTGCAGTCATCATTGAACCATGGGTTGGACCTACGATGTGGCTTTGCTGATGTTTTTGGGACAGTCTTATCTGCAATTGTAATTAAGGTTTGAGCAAAGCTCTGAACAGAGTGACAGTGTGGTTGAGGTTTTTGGCTGAATTTCTCTTTGCACAGAGAAACAAAGGAAGGCCAGTTTGCTTTTTTGAGCTGCCATCGCGGAGTTCTTGATTGCACATCCACCTCTGTAGACGTCAGTATTAGTGGAAAGTGGTCACTTCCACAAAGATCATCCAAGACCCGCCACGAGAATTCCAGCACTAGCTCAGGATCACATATAGATAGGTCAATTGCAGTATAGGTTCCATGTCCTGAGTGGAGGTATGTGTGAGACCCATCATTCCAAAACCATAGATCATTTTTAGCAATAAAATCCCCCAGTATCTTGCCTTTTGCATTTGAGCAAATTCCTCCCCACAGAGGATTATGTCCATTAAAATCACCCATAAGGATGTATGGGGATGGCAACTGATTATGAAGGTCATCAAGATTTTCCGGTGTCACAATCATATCTGGTGGTACAGTATATAGACAGAGCATAAGGTTATTGCTTTATGCAAAGTTAGGCGAACTGCCACTGCTTGTAAGTTGGAGATTAAAGCCAAGTAGCTATGAATTAGGTCATTCCTTACTAAAATTGTTGAACCACCAGATGGATGATGCACATTTGGACCATATGTATTACACATAGTACAATGTTTCAGAGACATGGGGTTGGTTGATAGCAGAAGAGTTTCTTGAAGGCAAAAAGCAAGGGGATTAAAACTAGCAGCTAAACGCTACACTTCAGAGAAGTTGGCCTGAAAGCCATGACAGTTCCACTGGATAATGTGGCTACCCACCATCAGGTAGGTAAAACAAAAACACACTCCTTATGCTTGCTTTTGGGGGAGGGGCTGTGACTACGGCAAGTCGAGACTTCAGGCATTTCTGCATCTTCTGGATTCCCATTCTTTTGCAATTTATTTTTTTTGGCTTGATTTTGCCTGAGTAGAGGAGCTGGATTTTTTCTTTTCTTTTGATAATTGGTTTTGTTCTGTGGACTTGCTTAGACTTTGACTTAAGGGTTGACTTACTGTTGTCAGGCTTTGAGTGCTCGTTTTACTTTTAACTGGGACTCCGAAATTTTTAATACCACTTAATAATGAGGGCTTATCTTTAGTTAACCAGGTTAGATCTGTCTGGCACTCAGCAGGCTGCATCTTAGGTTTCACAACAGAGGAGAAAGTCTGCTGGAATTTGTACTTTGGGAAACCTACCAGTTTACGTGCCTCAGGGTAGCTAATTTTCTTAGTACATTTGACAGTTTGAATTTCTTTTTCCTTGATCCAACAAGGACAATCCTTCGATGATGCTGCATGATTGCCTAAACAGTTACTACATTTGGGGGGGTGTTGTGCAGGCCAACTCATGCCTTTCCTCTCCACATTTGCAGCAGACTGGTTTATTCCTACATCCTGTAGAGCCATGGCCAAACTTTTGGCAGTTAAAACATCTCAACGGGTTTGGAATAAAGGTATCAACAGTTAGACTCAAGATAGCCTATTTGGATTCTTTCTGGGAGTTGATGCCAGTTGAACGTCAGAATATAATTACCGGTTTTTACTGTTCAGTCATCTTTTTTAATGGTTATCCTCTTCACATGTGTTACTCCTTGTTGTTGCAGTTCTGAGGCTATTTCATCCTCTTCCATATCGTGGAGTTCTCGAGTACGAATTACTCCTTTGCAGCTGTTTAGAGAAGGGTGAGGGAAAGCCTTCACTGGAACACCAGCCAGCACATTACACTGCAACAGATTTTCAGAATGGGATTTCTTTAAGCATTCCACCAAAATCTGGCCATACCTCAGTTTTTTAACATCCTTAACTGACCCCACAATACCTGAAATTCCTTTCTGTACAGCAAAAGGGGGCAGCTTAGAAAGAGGCATATCTGATGAGAGCGACTCTAAAACAATAAGCCTTGGCCAATTATCACCATTTGAAAGAGCCATCCTGCTAATTCCTGGGTCATCCACATCGTCTTCCAACATTCGTTTTTTAGGGGTTTGTTTAGTAGCCATATTTTATAGAGTATGATTCATCATCCCTGCTCCCCACCCTCCTCGGAGCCCTACATGGGGATGCACAGAGCCGCGGACTTCCTGCAGGTTAAGCACCAGGGATACAGGGATGGTATACTCGAGCAATAAAGCACCAAAGTGCAAATTACTCAACTGACCCTCCGCCATAGGCTTCTGGGATTAGGAGATGTTATGCTGCCAAAAGACATCCCAGAGTAGACCTTGACAAACCGATTGATTGGACCGGGCCCTTCCAACCTCCCGTCTAAGTGAAGTAGGAGCCAAAGCACTGTGTTGGACTTGTGAAAGCCGCAGCAAGCCACATTCCTCAAGAACAAGGATCTCTTCCTCCACTGACACAGGTCGCAACTCACGGCAAACAAGTTGCCCCATTTGTCACCTCATATGATCAGCAAGGGGGTGCTCGGAACCACTTTAACCCTTGGTCCCCTTAGGGGATTATAACACACAAAGTTGTTGGGGAGTTACCGTAACCCTGGTGAGGGAAGCTAACAGGTACTAGTCCTTGCCCAAGGGACACCTGGGAGTATCAGCGAGGGTTAAGAGGCACTCCATCATCCTCCTAGTCCAACAGACCCCCTCACCCGGATGCAGTTTAACGTCATACCCAGGATGTGCCTAATACTAAATAAATGAAAAGAATTAGGACCACAGAGGGCAAACTTCAATTACTGGGGCATGTATGAGGAACAAGAGATAAGCACATCATCATCACTGATCACAAAGTGTGCAAGTTTGATCATCCCCTGTGTGTAATTGGATTACAGACAGTAAACGGCTCATAACGCCTTGCTTATCATAAGTAAAACAAAAATATGTGCTTTTAGATGTTTTATGCTGGACACTGATTTTAGTTATTTTAATATTTTGTTTGTGTTTCTTCTTGTAAAACTTTATTTTTGCAGGTTTAGGTCTAAAAATTTGATTATTTTAGGATTTTAATTTTTTATTACAATTTTTTATTATTTTTAATGACTCTAGTTTTCACCCTTTTTGCCTTGCTGTGCATTTTAAAACTGTTTTAATTTTTTGTACTTTAACTGATTTTTAATTAAATTATATAAACTACATACCCAGGCAGCGGTAGTACACCGCAACAGCGGGTGTAAACTGCAAAGAAGAAGAACAAGAATAGTAATTTCTGTAAAACTGTTAAAAAGACTTTCCTCTGTCACCAACAAATGTAAGGAATATCTGCAAGATGACTGAGCTGAAATACTTTAAAACTTTTCATGGTTTCTAAGTTTACAGCTGTAATGTATTATTGTCTGTGTCGGGGCAAAAAACTAGGAAAAACTAAATGTATAATATTTGGACATCAGACTACAAATAATCAGACAAATTAAAATAAATGATGTTGTAATAGATACCGTTGTTGAAACAAAATTCTTAGGTGTAACTGTTGATAAACTAAACTGGAACTCCCACATAAACTATGTCAGAACCAAAATGGCCAAATCAATTGCAATATTGTATAAAGTAAAAGATCTCTTATGTCAAAAATCATTATGCATTTTGTATAATTCACTTATTGTTCCCTATGTGTCCTACTGTTCAGTGGTGTGGGGAAATACAAGACAAATATACACCCATTTTTTTTACAACAAAAAAAGCTATTAGGATAACTGCAATAAAACCGTATCGTGATCCAACTAATCCAACATTTACTCAGTTAAATGCACTAAAATTTAAAAATTTAGTAGAATATAGTACAATTCAAATTATGTTTAAAGCAGTCAAACAACTACCATCAAATATTCAAAAGCTGTTCAAAATTAGAAAAAGTACAGATAATTTGAGAGGAAATTGTATATTGGTTAAACCCAAGTTCAGGACAAACACTAAACAGCACTGTGTTTCTGTTGTTGGCAGTACTATATGGAACTGTTGTCCAGACAAAATTAAAATGTGTAGTACATTTAAAATGTTTAAAAAAATGTATAAAGAAAATATAATGTCTCAGTATTGTCATGTTGAGTAGAGAAATGGTGCTCTCAAGTGGCTAATTTGACATTTATGTTGATTCTGTAAGACTGGTATTTCTTTGTTGGAATTGGTTTGTTTTCATTTAAGATGGATTTGATTTATTTTGAGAGTTTAAATTTTGTTGTCTGTGATGATCTGGCAATCTGACCGGGGATGCTGGGATGGGCTCCAGCCCCACTACAACCCATAAGGCATTAAGCGGTTAAGATGAATGAATTTTTGTTGTACAGTATTAGGGGTAGGTGTTATATAAGCCTCAGCTTCAGCCTACATCCTTTTCGGTTTCTTATTGTTATGTTTTCTTTTATCTTTTATTATGGATTATAATCCGCATAAAGTACAAATACAAAAACACAAAATCAATGCCACACAACTGGGACACACCAGAAAAATATCAGCCACTACCAATATCTCACTTGCCTAAAGCCGATATCAGAATATCTGTGCATCCCTGCATGAAAAACATAACTAAATCAGTAACTTTTTTTTTTTTTTTACAAACTAAGTACAATTTGTACTTGCAAACAGGACATACTAATGACTCTGAAACTCTTTAATAAGTGTGACTGGTTGTGGTGTCCATGCTCTGAAGGAAAACTGCACAAATTTGGTCATCTGTTTCCAAGAGCACTTCCACCTTTCTTAATACAGTGGTATGCAGCAATTTGCTCACCCTTTGACAAAAAGCATATTTATTTCATGAAAAGATGTAAATATAGTCTGTGCAAGATATGGAGCAAAAGAAAAAAAAACTCTTAAATTACTAGGAAACATGGCCACCCTACAAAAAATGAACAGCATAAAACAGCACACTGGCTATATAGCTGCTGTGTACAGGGGTGGACCAGCACCTGCCATAGTGGATCCTGGACTATCTCGCAGACCAACCACAGTTTGTGAGAACCCAGGACTGTGTGCCTGACACCATCATCTGCAGTACAGGGCCCCCCAGGGAACAGTTCTGGCTCCCTTCCTGTTCACCCTCTACACTGCTGACTTTTCACACAATACACCACACTGCCATCTACAGAAGTTCTTTGATGACTCTGTAATCGTCGGCCTCATCTCTCATGGGGATGATGCGGAGTACAGAGGATTTATCCAGGACTTTGTAGACTGGTGCCTGCAGAACTGCCTCCAGATCAATGCGAGGAAAACCAAAGAACTGGTGGTGGACTGCCGCAGGCGAGGACAACCCCCCACAGCACCGGTAAACATCCAGGGGACGGACATCGAGATGGTGACATCTTACAAGTACCTCGGTGTTCTCCTGAACAATTAACTGGACTGATCACACAACACCAACGCACTTTACAAGAAGGGGCAGCGCAGGCTGTTCATCCTGAGGAGACTCGGGTCTTTAGGAGTGCAAGGGGCGTTCCTGAAGACCTTCTACAATTCTTTGGTGGCATCAGCCATCACATTTGGAGTGGTCTGCTGGGGCAGCAGCATCACAGCAACTGACAGGAAAAGACTGAACAGGCTGATCAAAAAAGCTAGCTCTGTTCTGGGGCGCCGCCTCGACCCAGTGGAGGAGATAGGAGAGAGGAGGATGGTGGCTAAGCTGTCATCTCTGCTGGAGTCCGAGTCCCACTCCATGCGAGACACGCTGAACACACTGAGGAGCTCATTTAGCGGTAGGCTGTGCCATCCTAAGTGCTCGAGGGAGAGCTTCCATAGGTCCTTCCTACCTATGGCTGTCAGACTTTATAATCTATCCAGTGCTACTCATAGAGGTTATATTAAACATACTAAATATCACATCTTGGCACAACAGAGATCGACCCCTCCAAAACACAACTAAGACAATTACAATTATTATGGAGGGTGACACTGTTGTTTCAATTGTGTAATATACTGTCTGGGTCCATATTTATATTCTGCCGGGTAATTTAACTCACCGTAATGCTCCTACACTGTGTACAGGGGTATGAAAAAGTGTTTGCCCCCTTCCTGATTTCTCCTTTTTTTGTATGTTTGTCACAATTAAAATGTTTGAAATCCTCAAACAAATTTAAATATGAGACAAACACAAAAAAAACCAAAAAAACCCACAAAATGCAGTTTTTAAATGAAGGTGTTTATGATTAAGGGAAAACAAACCCAGACCTACATGGCCCTGTGTGAAAAAGTGATTGCCCCCTAAACCTAATAACTGTTTGGGCCACACTTGACAGCGACAACTGCAATTAAGCGTTTGCGATAACTGGCAATGAGTCTTTTACAGCACTGTGGAGGAATTTTGGCCCACTCATCTTTGCAGAATTGTTGTAATTCAGCCACATTGGAGGGTTTTCAAGTATGAACCACCTTTTTAAGGTCATGCCACAGCATTTCAATCTGATTCAGGTCAGGACTTTGATTAAGCCACTCCAAAGTCTTGATTTTGCTTTTCTGAAGCCATTCAGAGGTGGACTTGCTGGTGTTTTAGATCATTGTCCTGCTGCAGAATCCAAATGTGCTTCAGCTTGAGGTCACAAACAGATGGCTGGACATTCTTCTTCAGGATTTTTTGGTAGACAGCAGAATTCATGGGTTCATTTACCACAGTATGTCTTCCAAGTCCTGAAGCAGCAAAACAGTCCCAGACCATCACACTACCACCACCATATTTTACTGTTGGTATGATGTTCCTTTTCTGAATGCTGTGTTACTTTTACGCCAGATGTAATAGGACACACACCTTCCAAAAAGTTTAACTTTTGTCTCATCAGTCCACAGAGTATTTTCCCAAAAGTCTTGGGGATCATCAAGACGTTTTCTGGTAAAACTGAGATGAGCCTTTATGTTCTTTTTGCTCAGCAGTGGTTTTCGTCTTGGAACTCTGCCACGCGGGCCATTTTTGCCCAGTCTCTTTCTTATGGTGGAGTCATGAACACTGACCTTAACTGAGGCAAGTGAAGTCTGCAGTTCTTTGGATGTCGTTGTGGGGCCTTTTGTGACTTCTTGGATGAGTCGTCGCTGCACTCTTGGGGTAATTTTGGACGGATGGCCACTCGTGGAAAGGTTCACCACTGTTCCATGTTTTCGCCATTTGTGGCTAATGGTTCTCACTGTGGTTTGCTGGAGTCCCAAAGCTTTAGAAATGGCTAGAAAATTAAACTCAGCTTTCAAAGATGTGATAAACCACAGTTAATTTATGTTTTAACAGGGGGGCAATCACTTTTTCACACAAGGCCATGTAGGTTTGAATTTTTTTTACCCTTAATAATAAACACCTTCGACTAAAAACTGCATTTTGTGTTTACTTGTGTTATCTTTGTCTAATATTTAAATTTGTTTAATGATCTGAAACATTTAAGTGTGACAGACATACAAAAAAATGAGAAATCAGGAAGGGGCAAACACTTTTTCACACCACTGTATATAACTGTGTATATATGTATATTTATTTACTGCAGTGTTTTCTTTGGCTTAAAGACCTTGGCGCGGTGGCAACATATTTTTTTTGGGGGGGGGGGGCAGAAAACACATGACACGCTTGTAACCGCAATATGTTTATTTTACACTATTTTTATTTGTTTTAATTTTGCACAGTAATATTGCACAATGGAACTTACCATTTGAAGTATTGTACAACCAAGGCTTGAATATTGGAATATTGGGCCAGTTGGGGTCCCACCCAGACGTCCTGTGTTTGGACTTTTTACTGGTGTCATCCTTCTCTCCTTCCTCTGCTCTCACCTCTCCTGGACCCTCTGCCTGAACACTTTCCTCTCCTTGACTCCTCATCTTTCCCTCTCTGAGCTCTGTCTGCTTCAAGTTCTCTGTCTGTGGTGGTATACAAACAGGTTAGAAAATATCAAGTGTCACGTTTTGTCCTGCAGGATTTTTTTTTGCCATGGTTTACATAAATGACAAAAATATGTTGGTTTTTTTTGTATTTTTATTCAGGTGTTTTTTTTCCATTGAGAAAAAGTAGGAAAGAGAAGGAAAAAAAAAACATTTGTAATAGTAATTTACTCATGCATACTTAATATGTCCAGAGGTGGGTACAGTAGCCAGAAATTCTACTCATGTAAAAGCAGGGCTATGAAATTAATAATTAAAAGTAGATTACCAAAAATTTCTAGTTGAGTTAAGGGTACAAAGAGCGCCCACTTAAAAACTTGAGTAATGACTTCAGTCTTGAAGGTTTGAGGTTTTTCTCAAAAATTCATAATAATTTTCTTATAGTTTTCTACTTTTCTCTGTAAATTTATCTAAATTTGAAACCACTTTCCTCAAATTTGTAATTTCCTGTTGTAAATTTGACTTTTCTTGTACATTTGAAACTTTATTATAAATTTGTGGATTATTTTATGGCTTATTTTTGTCTGTTTTTTTTTTTAAATAAAATTACTGTTTTTTAAATAAATTTGAAACAGACTACGGTAATTTTTTTTTTACTTTTTCCTTATAACAATTTATATTTTTGACCATAACTTTGCAGTCAGAACAGAACAATAATTTAACTCTGATTACAAAGAAAAAATATTAATAAAACTGTATTTAATGATTTAAATTAACTTAAATGACCAAGGATGCCATTATTTCTGATAATATTTCTATATATTTTAAAGTTTTTTTTTAAGAAATCTCCTCACCACCAAGACGGCAAGAAAAACCTTCCTTATTTTGAAATCCAAATGTTTGCACGTTTAGTTTGTCTGAAGGCTGCTGACAGATTATAAAGTCATCGACTTTGTGAATTTCGGCCATCTTAATTTGCCAGGTACATAATAGGGAACATAACTTCATATTGTAGTGGCTGGTGAAATATATCCTCAGCAATTCATCAGTCCTCTCTGCCTTTCCCTTCATATGAAGCCGGCTGCATATGAATTCTAACCCCATCTCTTAGCTAGGTGACTCTTCCGTTATTGCTCCTGTTTCCAGAGGGTTAAAGTAGAACTGAACTCACCTTTTTGCCAAAAAAGTAGAATAGCAGATTAATTCCTTATTACCTATTGTATTTTTCAACACATAAAAGAAATTTTTAGGCCGTGCGATGGCCAAGCTATAAGCCGATAAACTTTTGCCTCTGGCTGGCAGTGCCAAACAAACCGGAAGTAGTGCAGACGACGCTGCGTGACGTCACGAGTGTGACCCTTATCAAAACAACAATGGCAGATGATAGCAGTTCCAGCAGTCAAGAACACCAGAGTTTTCAGAGTGAAGAGGCATTCAGGATCGGTGACAAGACAGAGGAGGATGCAGGAGTGTCAAGTGAACAGGAAGAGAGCGAGGGAGGCATCGAACCGTACAGATTAGAGCCAGAATTTTCGGGGGATTCCAGCACCGACTCAGACCGCAGCAGTGATGGGGAGGAGAGTCGCTTATTGAATACAGAATGGTGAGTCTTTACTTTGGCATGTTTGGGGTGTCAGGATAAGGAAAATTAACAATAAAAAAGAAAGGGAAAAAAAAAACATCAGCATTTTTCCAACTTATTACAGTTATCCCTCACTTATCGCGTTTAATGCGGTCTTCCTTTGCTGGGTATAGGCGCTCGGCAGGGAGCGAAGCTGGGTAAAACGTCTCCGCCAATCAGCTTGCGAGATAAAACGTCTCGGCCAATCAGCTTGCGAGATAAAACGTCTCGGCCAATCAGCTTGCGAGATTCCCGAGCGGGCTGGGGAGCCGGGGAGAGCGGGCTCTCCGTGTTGATACCTGATGTTCTAATGTAGTCTCCCTGCCTTCTCATTAGAACATCAGGTATCAACACGGAGAGTCCGCACAGCTCAAAATCTACCTCTCTGACCACCGCTCCACTCCTCTCCGCCCACCTCTTCACCGCTCGGGAATCTCGCAAGCTGATTGGCCGAGACGTTTCACCTCGCAAGCTGATTGGCCGAGACGTTTTACCCAGCTTCTCTCCCTGCAGAGCGCCTTCTTTATCGCTCGTGTTGCTTAGTGGCACTTTTCGTTGTTCTCTTGTGCCTTTTTGTGCAAAATAGTGCTTGTGACGCCCTTGGGGGGGGGGGGGTGACGGTACTTCGCGGTTTTTCACTTTTCGCGGTCGGTTCTGGTCCCCATTAAACGCGATAAGTGATAGATCACTGTATATCTAGAAACGCATCGCTTCCCGGTCGCTTTTCCTCCCCCTTTCTTTTCTTTCGTCACCATGACAGCTTTCCTTGGCCACTGAACATATCTTCCCAGGTGTTGGAAGTGTTTTGTAGTCGACTACACGACAAAATGCACCAAAAACAACCAGTGTCGACGTGCTCGCAATGGTAAACATGAGGACTGGGTCACACTCGTGACGTCACGTGGAACTCCGGCTGCGCTTCGGCGGATTTGTCTGATTTTTCAGGGCGGGAAATTCTAAATCGCGATTTTCTCCAAGATTCCGGGATTTGTGGAGGGGGTGCCAATGATAAATTATCTTTATAATTGTATGTACTATCACCCAGTGCCGTTCAATGCCGTTCAGTTCAGTTCTACTTTAAAACCATGATCAATGCCTCCAGTGCTTACATACCTCTTCTGATTAATTTCCACATTTAAAGTACTTTAATAAACTCATGTTTCTGTCGGACAGTCACGCTTAGCTAGACACTCTGCCTTGTAAAGCCTGCTTCATGCTGCATTTCCCCTTTAGTCCGCCTTGGTCCGCGTACGCTTTGGACGAGCCCGGCACGCATGCGCGCTGTTCATGCTCACTTTTTTCACCTACCCAGGCCAAGCGGTTGATGCATGTGCACAACCATCATTTGTAGTTTCACTCCCAACCGATAGGTAGCGCCAAGGCACTGACGCGTCAGGATTTTCACCAATGAAGAAATGGCGGACTTCTTCACAAAGTTTCTCTTCAAATATAGAGTCCATTTCTGCTGTTTGACTTCCTGGTTTTCACTCCTTTTCCATGAAGATGTTGCTGCCGCTGTGAAAGTATGTATGTATGATTCATGTATGTTTTTATTCTCGTTTTCTGACTGACTGGAAAGCTTGCATGGGCGGGGCACTTCTAAACACCGTGCAGATGACTGCCACGTGTGTTGTTTGTGTGCGCGCTTGCAGAAAGTCATTGCTTCATATATTTTTCTTAAATTCATATCTCCTTATTGGCGTGGCGGTAATATTTCTAGTGAGGCGAGCTGCCACCCAGAAATGTTACCAGAAGAAACCCTGTACTGCTTTGGCAAACCAGTTCTTATTATCTTATTTACTATTGCTCTGAGTGCTGCTATCCCTTTGCTGCTGCAATCCTGGAATTTCCCCACTGTGGGACGAATAAAGGCTTATCTTATCTACACGATGGTCATGTATGTTGATTGGTTAGGTGTTGTACATATTACAAATAATGCACAAGACGAGAAAAAGACCTTTCGTTCACATACAGTGCAATATACACGATGTTGTGTACAAAGGGTCTTTCCACGATGTCGTGCATATAGCCCTTTCCAAAAAACAGAGATGGGCTGTGATTTGTGCACAGGTCACCCAGCTTCTTGAAATCCTATTCATCAGATACAACAAGTGTGAACAATAAATGGACAAATACTAAAATAACACCAGCATCTCACTGGTTTTAAATTAAAATGTTGTAGGTGTTTAATAAATTAGTATTTTTTTTGTAGTTGGTTGGCAGGTGGGACAGTATTGTGTGGCCCTTGGAGTCTTTGGCAAGGCTTAATAATTAGGAAGTAGAAAAGATGATCAAGCCAGCTACTGCTGCGGCTTAGGTGCATAGTACGGTGCACCTGTGATCAGGAGGTTGCTGGTTCGGTCCTGCTTTAGTGCCTTGCCCACGCCATTTTACTTAATACTGTGGTGCACATATGTGGGTTTCATATGCTTCACATGTATATTACTGTATGCTTATTGTATGCTTCACGTCTCAGAGGAACAAAAGGACTGAACCTCCTAGGGGTAACAGGAGGATGTGAAATCTGGCCTTTTGTATGCAAAGAGATGGCCTTGAGGGATTTCCTGACCACCAGGACTTTAGGCGGAGGCGAGAAGACCTGGAGGGGGATGCATTGTGATTTGGGATTGAAAGACAATGTGACTGTGTGCTTTGATGTCCTGGGGTATAAAGGGGACAGATGTTGGGGGATTCACTCTCTTTCTGTTTTTGGATGTTGGAGAATGTGAATGTGAATAAAACTGGACTTGAGAAATAAACTCAGCCTCGTCCTTCCACACTTCTCCACACTGGTGACCCTAAGACGTATCATGAGCGGAGGCAATTCTCCCGAGCCAGACTCGTCAGGAGCCAGCCAAACGAATGCAGCCACAGTTCAGCTACCGGACTTCTGGCAGAACAATCCGCGCTCCTGGTTTAACGCAGTCGAGGCACAGTTCCACCTCCGGAGGATTTCAGTAGATGCCACAAAGTTCTACCATGTGGTTGCAAAGCTGGACAACCACACAGCCCAGCGAGTGGAGAGCCTGATCAACCACCCGCCGGACAGCAACAAGTACAGCACGTTGAAGGCTGCACTCATCCGTTACTTCACCCCCTCGGTGGAGGAGCGAGCAGAGAGGCTCCTGGCGCTGACTGAATTTGAGAGAGGCAGACCTGCAGACCTGATGGGGAAGATGTTGAGTTTGAGAGACTCCGAAGATGATAACTTCATCTTCACCCACCTTTTCCTCAGGACCCTACCGTCAGCGGTGAGAGTGACCCTGGCCAGGTCACCACTGTTGGCCCGACGAGACTACCACGAGCTGGGCCAGGAGGCGCAACGACTCGTTGACGCCAATAAACGGTGCGCGGCTACGGCTGTGGCAGCGGAGCTAGGCGCAACGTCCGGAGGTGGCAGGGGGCCAGAGGCTGCAGCACCAGACTCACCGACGACGGCTGCGACAGGGGCCAGGAAACACGGAGCAGACAACGTCCTTTGCTTCTACCATCGCCGCTTCGCAGAGAGGGCACGCAAGTGCATTCCACCGTGCCATTTCAAGCGCTCGGGAAACGCCAAGACCGGGAGTCGGTAGCAGCTGCGGCCCTCGGAGAGGAGAACAAGCTGCTCTACTTGAGGGATGCGCGCTCGGGGAGGCATTTCCTCGTGGACACAGGATCCCAGCTGAGTTTCATCACACCTTCCTACGCTGACCGGCTGGCGCCTTCCAGTGGTCCCGGGGTGTCAGCAGCGAACGGCTCGGCGATTAAGACCTTCGGTGAAAGGACTCTGCTTCTGTCTTTACACGGCCGTACATTCGAGTGGACTTTTGTCATAGCGGCAGTCAATTTCAACATGTTAGGGGCTGATTTTTTGTGCTCACATGGTTTGTTGGTTGATCTTGCTAACAGACACCTGGTTAATGCACTCTCTTTTTATTCTATTCCCTGTACAGCTCGAGTGGCCCCGCCAACAGCACAAGCCAACGTCACAGCTGCAAGTGGTAAGTTCCACACACTCCTCACTCAGTTCCCAGCACTCACGGTCTCAACATTTTCGGCGGCCGTGGCTAAACACGGGGTGGAACATTTTGTTACTACCACCGGACCGCCCGTTTTTGCAAAAGCTCGGCGCTTGGATTCAGCTAAACTGACCATAGCGCGCGAGGAGTTCGCCAACCTGGAAAGGTTGGGCATCATCAGGCGTTCGAAGAGCCCATGGGCTTCACCGCTTCACATGGTCCCGAAAGCTGATGGCTCGTGGCGACCTTGCAGTGATTTCCGCAGGCTGAACAACGCTACAGCGCACGACCGCTACCCGATCCCGCACATCCAAGATTTTTCAGTTCATTTGGCAGGGGCGCGCGTTTTTTCTAAAATAGACTTGGTTCGCGGTTACCACCAGGTCCCAGTGCGCGCTGAGGACATACCCAAAACAGCGGTAATAACTCCTTTCGGGCTTTTCGAGTTTTTGCGCATGCCGTTTGGGCTTAAAGGCACGGCGCAGACGTTCCAACGCATGATGGACGCGGTTTTGCGCGATCTCCCTTTCGTGTTCGTCTACCTGGACGACATATTGGTAGCCAGCACGTCAGAGGACGAACACGAAAACCACCTCATGGCAGTTTTCCGGAGGTTGGCAGAGCACGGGTTAATAATCAACCCAGCGAAGTGTCAGTTCGGGGTGACGCAGATTGATTTTTTGGGGCAGCGCGTCTCCCCAGAAGGAGCGGTTCCTCTGCCTGACAAAGTGCGCCCAGTAACAAATTTTCCCCAACCACAAACAGTCAAAGCGTTACAGGAGTTTTTGGGAATGGTGAATTTTTATAACCGTGTCCTCCCCCGCGCAGCGCAGCTCATGCAACCATTGTATGCTGCACTAAAAAAACAAAAACCCACAAATAAAGTCGAATGGTCTCCGGAGCGAGAGCGCACATTCTCTGAAGTCAAAACAGCCCTGGCAAACGCTGCGTTGTTGGCACATCCAGTCCCAGCGGCCCGCATGGCGCTCACTACTGACGCGTCAGATGTGGCCATAGGGGCGGTCGTGGAACAGTATGTAGCCGGAGCCTGGCAACCACTCGCCTTTTTCAGCAAGACCCTGCGCGACAGCGAACGAAAATACAGCGCATTCGACAGGGAGTTGTTAGCTCTCCACTTGGCCATTCGCCACTTCCAGTTCTGGCTGGAAGGACGCCGTTTCACCGCGTTCGTTGACCACAAGCTGATGACTTTCGCGATGGCCAAGATTTCAGAACCTTGGTCGGGCCGGCAGCAGAGACAGCTGGCCGCGATATCGGAGTTTACTACCGATATCCAGCATGTGGCAGGTAAACTTAATGTAGTGGCGGACTGCCTCTCGCGCGCCGTGGCGGCTCCAGCCCGCGTAGAGGTAGATTCTGCAGCCATGGCCGCGGAGCAGGTTAGCGATGTGGAAATGCGCGCGGCCCCGGTCCGCGTGGGGATAGGTTATGCAGCCATGGCCGCGGAGCAGGTTAGCGACGCGGATGTGTGCGCGCTTCAGTCTGGACCAACAGGGTTAGGGCTGGAGAACAGGGTGCTGCAAGACGGTATGCCCCCCCCCAATCTGCGATGTCTCCACTGGGCGGCCGCATCCTGTGGTTCCAGCCGCGTGGCGCCACTGCGTTTTTGACTCGATCCATTCTCTGGCGCACCCGGGAGTGTGCGCTTCGGTCAAAATGGTAGGAGAGAAATTTGTATGGTCGAGCCTGCGCAAACAAGTTAGAGAGTGGGCGGCAGCCTGCACGGCTTGTCAGCGGGCCAAGGTTCATAGACACACGAGAGCTCCCTTGGAGCCGTTTCACATCCCAGCTAAAAGGTTTGATCATGTCCACGTGGACCTCGTAGGCCCCCTCCCGCCCTCACAAGGGTGCACACATCTTCTGACAATGGTTGACCGCACCACGCGCTGGCCGGAAGTGGTTCCGCTGTCGTCAACCACAGCCGAGGAGGTGGCGCGCGTGTTTTTAACGGCATGGGTAGCGCGTTTTGGAGTCCCGTCGGACATTACGTCTGACAGAGGCCCTCAATTTGTTTCCGAATTTTGGTCAGCGATGGCCCGCAGCCTGGGGGCAATGATCCACCGCACGGCCGCGTACAACCCGCAGGCTAACGGGTTATGTGAACGTTTTCACAGGTCATTGAAGGCGGCTCTCAGAGCGTCGCTTACGGATGCAAATTGGGTGGACAAGCTACCATGGGTTTTATTGGGGTTGCGTTCTGCACCTAAAGAGGATTTAGAAGCCTCCCCAGCTGAGCTAGTTTTCGCACAGCCACTTCGGCTGCCCGGGAAATTTCTCCCAGATAATCCAGCGCCAGAGTGCTCCCCGGCTCAGCGGTTACAGAATAGCACGGGCCCGAGCACGCTACCTGGCCCCGTTCACCACAGTTTTCCGCGTGTTTTTGTGCCTAAAGCTTTAAAAGAGGCAGAGTTTGTTTTTGTCAGACATGATGCCCATCGTTCACCTTTACGCCCACCTTATGATGGACCATATAGAGTGCTGGAAACAGGGGATAAGCATTTTTTGCTAGATTTGGGGGGCAGAAAATAAATGATTGGCATAAACAGGCTCAAACCCGCTTTTGTGGTAGCTGACGAAGTTGTGCAGTTGGCTAAGGCTCCTCGACGCGGCAGACCCCCTAGAGAGCATTCCCCAGAACACCCACATTTCTCATCCTCAGGCAGCAGCTCCACAGCAGGAAGACGCCGCGGAGGTGGTACAGCCTGCTTACAGCAAATACGGGGGAAGGCTGAGGCCCAAGCAGCACGTGGACTGATATGTAGTGATTTTATTATGACATGCAATCTGTGGTTATGTTGTTCCATCTTAGACGTTTTGGGGGGGTCATGTGGTGCACATATGTGGGTTTCATATGCTTCACATGTATATTACTGTATGCTTATTGTATGCTTCACGTCTCAGAGGAACAAAAGGACTGAACCTCCTAGGGGTAACAGGAGGATGTGAAATCTGGCCTTTTGTATGCAAAGAGATGGCCTGGCCTTGAGGGATTTCCTGACCACCAGGACTTTAGGCGGAGGCGAGGAGACCTGGAGGGAGATGCATTGTGATTTGGGATTGAAAGACAATGTGACTGTGTACTTTGATGTCCTGGGGTATAAAAGGGACAGATGTTGGGGGATTCACTCTCTGTTTTTGGATGTTGGAGAATGTGAATAAAACTGGACTTGAGAAATAAACTCAGCCTCGTCCTTCCACACTTCTCCACAATACGAGATTGAATTTAGAATTAAAATTCAGAGTTTAGGATTTGGGGCTGGGTAAGGTTAAAACAGTAGTAAACACATATTAAAAATTTAAAACAAATAAATGCCTCTTATTTCCGTACCTGTAGCCTGCTGCCTTTAAAAAACGGCATTAATAGAATATACTGGCCAATCAGATTCAAGTCCAATCTGTAGCAAGCATTCGGTTCCGTACCCATAGCCACTCCCCAATAACCAAGGTTTCACATGCACATCTCAGGCTGCTAATTGCTAAACAGAAACACGTGACTTTAACTCGTTATACATTTATATACTTGCATGGCTAGCAGTTCTCTCACACAAACACTTGACATAGTCGCTTTAGGGTCTCTCCTCCATCACTGGGCGTATTCATTTCCAAATATAATAACCACCCGTGTGTACCACAAACTGCTGTCAGCCTAAATTCAACAAAATAACTCGGAACACAGAAATAACAACAACACAGAAAATATTCAGGCCGCCGGCTGAACCATGTCTGCTAACTAGCTTAGTCACTTCATATTTCTGGACGGGCAACCTTTTTAAAAACACGAATTAAAACAGCAGATGCAACCACTACAATAAAGATAAAGGTTGAACAATCTGCATACCACTCGCGTTTAAATTAACAAATTAAACAGCCTACATGCCTTCCGTTAATTCTCGGTGACACCGCTAGCTAGCTACATCTCGACGAGTAAAAGAACAAATAACTCTCACCTCAGCGTTCCTTTCGTTCCGTTTAGTTACTTCATAAGAAGGACCAAATCAGTGTGGTCTTCCTCTCTCAGCAGCCAGTTTCAAAAGTCAAGACTGTTATTTTTAATGTCAAAATGCGAGCGGTGACAAGGTGCACACAGGGAGGACAAGGCAAACACTAAAGAGAATGGCACTATCGCAGTCGCTCTCCAGGAAATGACATCGACAGAGAGGAAGTACTTCAAAAAAAAACCTAGAAAAGCACTCAGAGAGCGCACACCTCCGCCAAGGCTCCTTCCGTCTCTCATGGATCACCTCCAGAATGGTAATGGGTTTGTGTGTCGGTTCACAGTCAAGTCCCCCCATAACCAACTCGCCCCAGCCAGTTAAAGCCACCCCATAACTAACTTGCCTCACAAACAAACTCGCCTCAGCTCACCCCAACTCACTCCATCAAGTGTGACCGTAGTTTATTTTTCAAGCGCAGGGGTCCAAGCGCCGCAACACCAGTGGAAGAACTGTGCGCACCGATGGGGAGACTGTTGAAAAATAACCACATTTGGTCAAACTTGACCGCGGTGTGAACTTTTCAGCCCCAGTGCTGGCGGACTTCGGTAAAGTTGGCAAGATAGTCACAGATTTGGACTTTGCGGATCAACAACTTCTGAACAAAACATTGTTAAAACACAGACCACACCAACCTAATACATTGGTAAAGTGGACAACGAGCTGCAACCTCATTTTCATTAAAAAGAGCCGTCCTCTGAGCTCCAGCAGTTACACTGGTGCCTATGAGCTGCCATCGGGAAAACAAATGCGCAGGGACCGTCTGCAAATTGCAACTCCGAGGAAAAAACAACAACTTAAAATTAGATACTGTCATGATCATAAGGTGTGATGTCACCAGAATCACTTTATACGTCAATTGTGTCGTTTTTTTAAATATTTACCAAAAATATGAAAAAATGTTTTTCTACCCAGCCTAAGTGATGTAATATGACCATCAGATGATGTGTGAGGTGATTTTGGTGAAGCTGCACTCAGTTGTTTATGTTTTTAACTATCATTTCTAATAAATATTTCCCTAAGCGATGATATTTTTGGGGTCCAAGTAACAAGTGTTACCCTAGTGTCTGGGCAGCATTTAGCGGCGCTAACCTTGATGATGCTGAAATGTAATCCTAATAAATATTCCCAAAGCTATGAAAAAATTTCTTTAATCCAAACTATGTGTTGTAGTCTGACTAGAAGATGGATTGCATGTGAGGTGATTTTGGTGAAGCCACACTTTGTAATTTCCAAGTTATTGGATATTTTTTAAAATAAACAAATTTAAATAAAATTAAATAAATATTCCCTCAAACTATGAAAAATAAAACTTATGCAAACTAATCATTTTAGTCTGACCAAAATGACACAATTGAGGTATGAACTGATTCTGGTGACGTTACACCTTATGATCATTCATTCATTCATTCATTCATCTTCTTCCGCTTAATCCTTTTCGGGTCGCGGGGGGGCTGAAGCCCATCCCAGCATCTTTGGGCGAGAGGCAGGGTACACCCTGGATGGATCACCAGTCCATCGCAGGGCCAACACAGAGAGACAGACAACCATTCACTCTCACAGTCATACCCAAGGACAATTTAGAATCCCCAGTTTGATGCCAATTAACCTAACGTGCATGTTTTTGGCATGTGGGAGGAAACCGGAGAAATCCCGGAGTAAACCCACGTAGACAGCGGGAGAACATGCAAACTCCACACAGATCACTGTTGGTCAGGGGCTGGGATCGAATTCAGGTTCCCCCGGCCAAGGGTGAGTTGCTGTGCTGCCGCAGTGCTAACCACTCCTCCACCACGCCGCCCACCTTATGATCATGACAGTATTAAATTTTAAGTTGTATAGAGCACCTTCTGTTGGCAATGGTGTGCTTAGCAGTAGTAGCACAACTACATTGCCAAGGATGCCATTTATTTCCATTAATAAAAGCTCATGGCCGAATTTACAACCATGCACAAATATCAAATAATAAAAATTAAAAAATAAAATAATGCACAGCCTACATTTATATGCTTCCGTGGTGGCCTATCTTATCTTAAAGCAAGTTATTTCAACTACATCAAAATAACTGTTCAACATGTTTAATTAATACATTAATCAAAGCTACAGCACATCAGAAAAAAAAAAACATCACGTAACATGAGCTTAAATAATCAGATGTTGCTGTTTTCTGGATTATTGGTGTTTTCACGTTCAAACCGCTGCAGAATTCAAGCAAAATACTTACAGTAATTTGAACTGTTTCTAACGTCGCTCCGCTTCTGCCTGAGCCGGATTTTAAGGCTGCATTTGTCGGCTGCATGTGAAGGAGCCCATGGAATGGGACAGCCTTGAACACAGCACAGTGACGTATCTGGCCTACAAATGGGCACTTGGAGGACACAGAATCTGAACCAGCTGTTGTTTTCCATGATGACAGTACAGGTAATGCACGGCCTACATTTATATGCATCTGGGGCGAGCTGGTAATGGGGGAACATGACCAGGTACCTGCGTGTACGCCTAGAGACACCTGTGATGAAAACTGCATCAAAATCTGTCCATTAGTTTTGGAGGGGAACAGATTAAGTAGACCCCTGACCAAGTGAGCACCCCAACTGGACCCCGGGGTCCAATATGTACATGTACATTTTCAATCCAGTAATTTACAAATGGATTCATAATTTTCTAAAGCCTCATTCAGGACATTATAGTCCCACATACCTATTCTGTGGATTTTTATCTGGGGGTAGCCAGTGGTGACGAGCAGCAGCGGTGGAGAAGAAAAGTCTTGTGAAAGCAGAAACAGAGCTAAAACCTTCTCCGGGTCAGCTTAGTTGTCATCTTGCATATACACTACCGTTCAAAAGTTTGGGGTCACTTAGAAATTTCCTTATTTTTGAAAGAAAAGCACTTTTTTTCAATGAAAATAACTAAACTAATCAGAAATACACTCTATACATTGCTAATGTGGTAAATGACTATTCTAGCTGCAGATGTCTGGTTTTTGGTGCAATATCTACATAGGTGTATAGAGGCCCATTTCCAGCAACTATCACTCCAGTGTTCTAATGGTACAATGTGTTTGCTCATTGCGTCAGAAGGCTAATGGATGATTAGAAAACCCTTGTGCAATCATGTTAGGTCTGCTATGTTGTAATTGCTGCAAATGGAGGATTCTTTGATGAAAGCAAAGTTTGAAGGAAAAAAATATTATTTCAAATACAAATCATTATTTCTAACCTTGTCAATGTCTTGACTATATTTTCTATTCATTTTACAACTCATGGTGGTAAATAAGTGTGACTTTTCATGGAAAACACAAAATAATTGTCTGGGTGACCCCAAACTTTTGAATGGTAGTGTATATATTTTTTTTTTTTTACACTTCTTGGTGACCAGAAAAAGTCTTTCCAACAGTTTTACTAAAATTCTTGTTCTCCTTCTTTGCGTTTACAAATCACTGGATTGAGAATGTACTTGTACATGTATGGATTGGATTCCACGGTCCAGGTGGGGTGCTCACATGGGGTGCTCACTTGGTCAGGGGTCCACTTGACTTGTATCTGTTTTGGAGTATTGTTGCTAAAACTCTGTGAGAAGATAAGAGCCTTGGCAGAGGTATGCATTCTTAGATCATCACCAAAATGTAATGGGTTCCTCTGTAGCCCAACAACCACCTCTGGTGAAAATTTCATACAAATCCATCCAATAGTTTTTGTGTAATCCTGCTACACAAATACAAAGCCCTTGGTGGAGGTATGCACTCTCAGATCATCACCCAAATCTAATCATCTGCTCCCCGTGCCATTACACACCATTCCTGAAAATTTCATCGATATCCGTTCTTAACTTTTTGAGTTATGTTGGTAACAGACAAGCCAACGCCACAGAAAACATTACCTCCTCCCTTGGCGGAGGTAATAATTTCAAAGTGTACTCAGTGTGATGCAGCGGTCAAGACTGGTGTCTCGTGGAGTGAAGGTTCAGGTTTTGAGCTTCCCTGAAGTTTGCACGTTGTCTGTGTCTGCTTGCATGGGTTTACTTGGGATACTGGGGTTTCCTTCCACAGTCCAAATACATGCTTTTGAAGTCATTTTCCCTTGTACGTGTGTGATTCTGTTTGTTCAGATGCAGGGTGTATCCCACCTTTCACCAGTAGATAGCTGGGATTCTGAACTGGATAGGCAGACAAGAAACTGAAATGGTCACACTCAGTGTGCTGGTGGTTAGGGAGTGGTTTGAGTCCCAGCCAGAGTAATGCTTCCTACTCTAGCCTGAATGAAGGCTAAAAGTCCCTATAAACCAGTTTTTCAAAAAAGAAAGGCAATTGGATGGATAGGGGACAGTAAGGTGTCACATGTCCTGGCAAGTATCCACAAATTTTCTATGGGACTGAGATCAGGGTTTTATGGCCACTTTAAAGCACTGACTTTGTCCTTAAGCCACTTTGGAAAGCAATTTGGTGGTATGCTTGGAGTCATTGTCCATTTGGAAGATCCATTTGCACCCAAGCTTTAACTTTCTGACTGATGTTTTGAGATGGTGCTTCAATATTTCCACATAATGTTCTTTCCTCATGATGCCATCAATTTTGTGAAGTGCATCAGCTCCTCCTGCAGCAAAACACCCCCACAACATGATGCTGCCATCCCCATACTTCACATTTGGGATGGTGATCTCAGGCTTGCAAGCTTCCCCCCTTTTCCTCGAAATGTAATGACAGTAATTATGGCCAGACAGTTCAATTTTAGTTTCGTCAGCCCACAGGACATGTCTCCAAAAATTAAGGTCTCTGTTCCCGAGTGCAGTTGCAAACTGTAATCTGGCTTTATTATGCTGCTTTTGGAGTAATGGCTTCTTCCTCACTGAGTGGCCTTTCAGCTCATGTCAGTACAGGACTGGTTTCACTGTGGAAAATGACACTCTTTTACCAGCTTCAGCCAGCATCTTCACAAGGTCTTTTGCTTTTGTTCTGAGGTTGATATGCACATTTTGCACCAAAATGTGTTCATCTCTGGGACACAGAACCTGTCTCCTTCCTGAGTGGTATGATGACTCGACATTCCCATGGTGTTTATGCTTGCGTATAATTGTTTGAACAGATGAACATGGCACCTTCAGGCATCTAGAAATGGTACCCAAGGATGAACCAGACTTGTGGAAGTCCACACTTCTCTTCCTGATGTCTTGGCTGATTTTTGATTTTCCCATGATGTCACACAAGTAAGCAGTGCCTTTGAGGTGTGGCTTAAAATACATCCACAGGTGTGCCATCATCTGGACAAAGGTTTGTGTCTCTTTTTATAGTATATGTAAACTTCTGGTTTCAACTATATGCAGTTTTGATGACCAAAAACATTTTCTGTGCTGTTTTACAGATCAACAAAAATAGCCACCTTAATAATGTTCTGTCTTTTACGTTTCAAAAAAACAAACAAACAATTATTATTATAAATGAGCCCCTAATTTGATTAGGTAAAGGTTTTTGAGGAGGCTAATCACAAATATGGAGGCAGTGAGTCTGTTTTGCCAACTCAGACAACAGAAGGTGGGGCTTGTTGGACTATGACATCATATTTACCCAAGTAGTGCAATCCACTTGTCTCTTTAAGAGTAAAGTAAGAACTAAATAAAGGCATCATTTTAATATTATAATAGCATACATATGACCCATAACAACATTTTATAAGGCTAAAACCTCCAAAAAGCTAAAAATTTTGCACAATATAGGACCTTTAGATTTACACATGATCAATGTCCAAATATGATAATTTATTTAAGCAAAGCACAAATTTTTCTGTACAACTCAAAAAACAGAATCACGTCCATCTTGTCTAGCATTTCAAGATAATTAAAATAGGATTAATTCTCACTCCCAAGGATAACAGAGACCTTAATTTATAGACAAACAAATTTAAGAATTAAGGATTCAGACACCCAAGGACATGGGAAGCATAATTTAGCACAAAAAATCAAAAAGTGTATTCAGCATTATTTATTTTGGTCATATCAATAAGCCAAAAATCACACGTCTTTGAGCACTATTATTCCAAGTGGTGTAAAAAAAGGAAAGGTAGCACACAAGTTACTATTCAGTTCATCATCTGAGCTAATAAATACAAAACTGATCACAAATCACTATAAAATATTGCTTCTAAAGTCGGTAATCTAAACTTTGCAAACTCAGGTTAAGAGCAGTGAGTGAGCTGAGTGGCTGGTGTCCTGAAAGTTAAAGGTTGTACGCCTGACAGATGTTCAGAGAGTCTCTCAGCATCAGGTCACGCAGGCGCCATAGTGCATCCGCCATCGTGGTGTGGGCTCCTTTGCTCTTCAGCCAATGAGCAGGTAGGCGACTCTCCTGTTCTTTGGTCAGGTGAGCATCTCGCCTTTGAGCTGTGAACAGAAACACGCAGTTCTTCATTAAAAATACCAATAACAATGTTCACTGTCTGAGCAAAATAAGTCTCTTCTTAAAAAGAGATTGAAAATGAAAACAAAACAACAAAAAAAAATCAGCATCAAGGTTGGAAGCCCAACAAAAAGACAAAACAGATATAATAGTAGTGCATCTAAAAATAGAATATTGTGCTAGTTATTTTTTAATAATTCACAAGTCAAATTTGTTATAATTATCACATAAATTGAGCTGTTTCAAGCCATTTTGTTATAAATTTTCATGATTACGACTTAGCTCTTTGAATTAAATTTCTGAATCATGACATTCTAATTTTTTTGAGACACATTAGTTTGAAACAGTTTTGCTTTTTCACAAATACACACCCAACATGTGGAAAAAAACACTATGTAGTTACATTTTTTGCATCAGCTCAAGAAAACTCAAAAACATATGAATCAGCAGTAAAACATTCTGTGGCCTTAAGGATTATTTTACAGTCCAGATCAACATCTGGACAATTTTAGGACACTGTATTTTTTTTTTTTTTTTAAAGACAGAGACCCCAGACTTTTGAGCAGCTGAGACATCATTCTAAATAACAAAAAGAACAGAAGAACATTTGGCTTTTAAAACGGTTCTGCTTTCTTCATAAAGGCTCGGCGTGTTGACTAAAGAAGTGATGTAATACAGTGGTAAACACACCAGAGTCAAAACCGTTCTCAAACATTCTACTGGCAAACATAAAATAAATCTTTTAAAGAACAAAGTTTCTTGGTTCTAAAAAATGTTACATTTCCCTTGTAAAGTATTATATAAAATATGTGCTTAAAATTTGCACACTATAGTCATTTGGCAGTAGGTTTGTACACTTATAAACAGACAATATGATGAATATAGGACAATAAAAACTCAAAAAAAAAACCCCACCTTTGAGTGTTTGGTCCCACTTGCTGATGGTGCTCGACTCTGAATTTAAGCCCTCGATGTACTTGAGGTAGGCCTCTGAGTGGAGCACCCTCTGGGTCTTTGGTGGTGGAGTCACAAACATGGGAGTTGTGGGTTGCAGATGGGAGGGCTGACCCTGTCCTGGATAGGGTGGAGGAGCGTGCTGTCCTGGGCTGTACATCCCAGGCTAAAATAATTTTTACAAATGAATAAATCGGTTAACATTGTGCATATCTGAAATGACATTTTTACAGCTGGAATGATGTTGCTATCAGAAGAAAATAAGAAAGGTCTGCTGATGTCAAAACTGAAGCACACAAAAGGAAAATTAGCAGGAAATTAGGAGTGGGGAAAAAGTCCAGATTTTGTGTCATTTTTCATTTTAGTAAAAGCTCGTATGGGCACTGTTGTTTGTTTTGGGGTTTTTTCTTGATTGTGACTCACCTGTTGCATATAGTTTCCAGGTGCAGGACTTCCTGCCATGCCATTCACACCAGGTCCCATCAAACCTGTTAAATGACAATCTTTATTTGCTGCACATTTAGTAACATGGTAAACTTAGTTCAATTTTCCTTGTGTTAATCTTCAAACTGACTTATGAAAATGTTAGTCTTTGAAATCAGTTGAAAGTTAGTCATTTGGTATCTATTTTCCCATGCACAAGGTGAGAATGAGAATTTTGTCAATTTTAGTGTTGAGTGTGAGAAGTTGTTGGAAACCATGGAGCTTGAAGTGCTCAGTGAGGATCAGGCTGTGCAGCCCGTGGACCAGGTAAGCCCTCCAACAGGAGAGACGCGACTTAATGTGACTGAGCAGGTGTGGCTAGGACAGTGGCCCTTACCCTGATGAGGCATGCCGGGGTACCCAGGCATACATTGCTGGAGATGGTGAGGAGCCAGGAGAGGACCCCCTGCAGGGTGAGGTGGCATTGGGGCCACACTCAGCAAGCCCTCATGGGGGCCCTGCATGGGCATGTAAGGCGGCCCGTAAGCTCCCATCATGCCTTTGGGAAGAGGGTGAGGAGAGGACAACATATTCATGCATAAGTGACATGCAGGTGACACTAAAATATCATGCACTACTAATGCATACAGTGACCCCTTTCACACCAGAACCTGAAATCAGCAAAGCTCTTGTAATATTAATTTATATGTCTGATTAAATTGTAAAAGCTTGTTAATTTGTACAATTTTGTAAAGAGAACTATTGAATTTAAGGGTTGCAATTGCTGAATATTTTTATGCAAGTGGTAAGCTAACCCCTTCTGTGGTACAAATCAAGAAGATAGAAAATTAAGAATGGGTTTCTTTGATAGCATAAAAATCCAGGTACTCTTTGTTCTTTCAATATTTCTTTTCTAAAATGAAAACAGAACAACCGGAAATCACCACTATATGGTTTTGGCCTTGTCAAAATAAAACCGGAATTGAGCCAAAATGGCATAATGGATGTGATTTCGTTTGGGTTTTTTTCCCTCATTTTATTGCTTCTGTCACAGGTGGGACTAAAAGCGAGAAGTTACAAACCAGACCGTCACTGACGGAGTGGCTCATTCCAGCCTGACAAAATCACCCTGGGAGTTGCTCAGCTCTCCTGACCGTTGAAACTGAGCTGAAGCACAGCCTAGATACAGAGCCATCTAGGATGTGCTTCAAGTCAAGGTCAATGGCCTAGGAGGAGTAACGTTTTTCGCAAAACCATAAATGCCCAGAGCTTCTGACCTTTAACAATGACCTTAACCTCAACCTGGTTATAGACCCTCCTGAGGATCCTTGTGAGTAAATTTGGACACCACTGGGGGGGATTTCCTAGCAGGAGCAGCAATTTTTCTGAAAACACATAAGTGCCCAGATCTCCTGACCTTTGACCTTGACCACAACCTGGATGCAGACCCACCTCAGGATCACTGTGAGTGAGTCGGGACAAGTCCCTAGGAGGAGAAGCGATTCTCGTGAAATGTGGACGGACTGATGGACTGACAAACAGTTGGACAGACGATGGACGCCGCATCATCGCATTAGCTAAAACGTGCTTATATCTTGTATTGTGCTAATTTATTGAAAAGTCAGCAAAAAAGGATAAGTAGGTCTAAATATGACAAAAAAGTTAATGCACTTGAGGTTGTGACCAAAACAACCCCCCCCCCAAAAAAAAACTAACAAAAAAACTAACAAAATCATATCCATTATCCGGTGTTTGCTCAATTCCATTTTTATTATGACAAGGTCAACACCACATGACTATTTCCAGTTGTTCTGTTTTCAAGAGTAAATGGATTCATTAAGTATGGCTTCTTGCACTGCTCCTTTGTTCTAAGTTGAGTTTACAAAAACAGGAAACCAAAATTCAAGCAGTCAAGTTGCACTTTCTATCAATTTTGGTCCAGACTAATAACATACTGAGTCAACACTTTCACTGGTTTACAGTTTAAGATTTAGCATGCAACAATCGTAATCTATTAAAGTATGGAGTCATAAAAGATATCACGGTGGACTTGAAAATTCAAGCAACTTGTAAAAAATTGCTGAGTTGATAATGGCTGGTTGACAAAACAAAAATCACCCAGCCCCATTTATTTAAAATTCTATCAAAACTGACTTGATTCCCCCTCAAGTGATTTCAGACCATGATAGCCCTGTTCGTTAGAACAGAAAACCTGGCAGTGAACTTTGGTGTATTAAAGGTTTGCATGTGGCTGTGATAAACAATCCTATCCTCTACCAATGTTGAAGGATGTGTGTGTGAAAGGGACAGATACAATAAACATTCATGGGTTTGAGAATGTTAGCAAAACAAGCATGTAAGTAAAATGAAATCTAAAAAAAAAAAAAAGACATTTATGGTTAAAAAATGATCATGCAACTGATTTCATGCAATACCAGATACAAAAGCTAATAATAAAAAAATGATTAAAACAATATGACAGCAGCAAAATAAATCTGAAAAATGCTTTTGGAATGCAGTAATGAGGTAAATACGTTTTAAAGAGTTTGACCATTTCTTTTGTAAACAGTTGAGCCTCATTTTCCTGCTGCCTTGTTGCCAAACACTCGTGCTGTCTCTTAGAGGGGTTACCTGGCACAGGTGTCTGGTTTATCATTCCCATAGTGCTAGGCGAAGGCACCACCCCCATCAGTGCCCCTACAGGGGTACCTGCTCTAGGGGATGCTTGCTTCTGGGGTGGCCTCTCACGCTCTTGCTGTTCCACTATCTTGGCTGCACGTTCTGAAATGCAGGAAAAATCGATTTGTTAGCGCCTCAGTTAAAATCGAAATAATTTAGTGAACTCCGTGCAATAGTTTCACACTCACCTTCATACTCTGCTTTCTTGGAAGCTTCAAGGTTCCTCCACTCGGTGCCTACAAGTCGACTTAGCTCTCCAAAGGAAAAGTCTGGGTGTCGTGCTTTGATGACGGCTCGCATTTCACTGCTGAACAGGATGTAGCCACTCATATTGATCTTCCTCTTGGCACCTTCCTTTTTGGATAAACCTTTTATCTTCGGGGTGGACTTCATGAAAGCACAGAGGTAGAAAACAAATTAGAACATTTGTCACTGGTTGTTGCAGTTGTGTGCGTGGCACTGCGCAGACACCTGTGACGGCGTGTACGGTACGATGTCCATGTCACTCGCAAGAGGGGTTTGCATCTGGGGCAGAGGAGTGTCAGACGTGTCCTCGTCATCTTCCATATCTTCCATATCATCTGCATCCTCCATATCTGCCAGTTTCACCTCGAGCTCATCTATCTTCTTGTCCAAAAAGGGTGACGCCTCCTTCTGTGGCACCATCAATTTTCTAAGAAAGATAAAATGATGGGAAAAAAGGAGAGAAATTCAGACTGAGAGAAATGGCTGTACTTTGAATCAGAGTAAGCTCACATTTTATGTGACAAACCTGAAATAATAGATCTCATCCTCCACCACTTTGGAAGAGTATGAGAAGCGTTTCAGACCCTTGAACTTTTTCATTGTCTTCTCAGTCTCAATGTAGCGGCTCTCGCACAGTAGGACATCATCTTCTGAAAACTCTGTAGGTCTGCATGACAGGTACTCCTTAAAGGAGGATACTACACATTTGCCTACAAAGAGGACGGATAGGTTAAAACATTTAGATTTAGATTTTTTTTTAAACTTCACTATTTGCAATGTGAGAGTGCAATTAATCAACTGTAACATAAATTGTGACGGTTGGATACTAGGATGTTACTAGCTTCAGCAAGAAACATGTAAAACATACTTGTACATGGTAACCCTGTTAAATGGTAGTATAATGTTTGCAACTTTGATTTTGTAAGTGCTTGTAAGTGAATTATATCACAGACAAAAATATGTAAAAATATTTCTCAATATTTCTAAGGTCTGTACCAACTTAATCCAGTCTTAAAATACACTTAAGTTTTGGGACGTCACCAGAGCCTCACCTATGACACAAGTCATGGGCAGAGTCTCCTCCAAATGACTCAGAAACACTTCCCTCTTATAAAACATCTTTGTGGGTTCATGCACCGTTTCCTCTGGATGAATGAAGATGGGTCCAAAAAAGCAAGCTGCTCCATCCTGCACCCACAGTTTTTCCAGCCTGTAGCCCAGAAGAGTGTGCCATGTTATTAACCCTTCATTAATACATAACATTTTTACATCCCGAAACAAAACGCACTTTCACCAACCTGGCAACCCGAGGTTTTGACAGACCATGTGACTGAATGTAAACGCAGTCTCCCACTTTAAACCACGTGTTGTTGTAGTGCAGCTGTTCATAGTATTGACAACCAGGCTCAGCTCCACTCATTTCCATAGGCACATCCTCTCTCTCCTAAAGGAATACACACAGGGATGATTGAGTATTAATTAACTTCTAATTAACAATGTGCCATTAGAAAAAGTCAGCATGATTTTAATCTTATTACTCCCTCGTAGTGACAGTCTATTTTATAACCAGTTACAGTGGTGTGAAAAACTGTTTGCCCCCTTCCTGATTTCTCATTTTTTTGTATGTTTGTCACTCTTAAATGTTTCAGATCATCAAACAAATTTAAATATTAGACAAAGATAACACAAGTAAACACAAAATGCAGTTTTTAAATGAAGGTGTTCATTATTAAGGGAACAAAAAAATCCAAACCCACATGGCCCTGTGTGAAAAAGTGATTGCCCCCTAAACCTAATAACTGGTTGGGCCACCCTTAGCAGCAACAACTGCAATCAAACGTTTGCGATAACTGGCAATGAGTTTTTTACAGCGCTGTGGAGGAATTTTGGCCCACTCATCTTTGAAGAATTGTAATTCAGCCACATTGGAGGGTTTTCGGGCATGAACCACCTTTTTAAGGTCATGCCACAGCATCTCAATCGGATTCAAGTCAGGACTTTGACTAGGCCATTCCAAAGTCTTCATTTTGTTTTTCTTAAGCCAGTCAGAGGTGGACTTGCTGGTGTGTTTTGGATCATTGTCCTGCTGCAGAACCCAAGTGCGCTTCAGCTTGAGGTCATGAACAGATGGCCGGACATTCTTCTTCAGGATTTTTTGGTAGACAGGAGAATTCATGGTTCCATTTAACACAGCAAGTCTTCCAGGTCCTGAAGCAGAAAAACAGCCCCAGACCATCACACTACCACCACCATATTTTACTGTTAGTATGATGCTCCTTTTCTGAAATGCTGTGTTACTTTTACACCAGATGTAATAGGACACACACCTTCCAAAAAGTTCAACTTTTGTCTCGTCAGTCCGCAGAGTATTTTCCCAAAAGTCTTGGGGATCATCAAGATGTTTTCTAGCAAAATGAGACAAGCCTTTATGTTGTTTTTGCTCAGCAGTGGTTTTCGTCTTGGAACTCTGCCATCCAGGCCATTTTTGCCCAGTCTCTTTCTTATGGTGGAGTCATGAACACTGACCAGAGGCAAGTGAGGCCTGCAGTTCTTTGGATGTTACTGTGGGGTCTTTTGTGACTTCTTGGATGAGTCGTCGCTGCATTCTTGGGGTAATTTTGGTTGGCCAGCCACTCCTGGGAAGGTTCACCACTGTTACATGTTTTCACCATTTGTGGATAATGACTCTCACTGTGGTTCGCTGGAGTCCCAAAGTTTTAGAAATGGCTTTATAACCTTTTCCAGACTGACAGATCTCAATTACTTTGTTTCTCATTTGCTCCTGAATTTCTTTGCCTAGCAGCATGATGTCTAGCTTTTGAGGATTTTTTGGTCTACTTCACTTTGTCAGCCAGGTCCCATTTAAGTGATATCTTGATTGAGAACAGATGTAGCAGTAATCAGGCCTGGGTGTGACTAGAGAAATTGAACTCTAATTGAAGATGTGATAAACCACAGTTAATTTACATTTTAACGGGGGGGGGGGGGTCACTTCTTCACACAGGGCCATGTAGGTTTGAATTTTTTTCCCCCCTTAATAATAAACGCCTTCATCTAAAAACTGCATTTTGTGTTTACTTGTATTATCTTCGTCTAATATTTAAATTTGTTTGCTGATCTGAAACATTTAAGTGTGACAAACATACAAAAAAATGAGAACTTAGGAAGGGGGCAAACACTTTTTTACACCACTGTATATACTGGACCCCTCTGTGGACAGCTACCTTATCATGGTGGAGTGGTTTGTGTGCCCTAGTGGTCCCAGGAATTGCTGTTGGGGGCCAACCTGTCCCTGGTATGATCTTCTGAGGCAAATTGGTCACAAGCAACTCAAAGAAACCAAGGGGTCTATAGATCCCATAAAATAACTGTGCACCTTACTGTCAACAACCATAAATAAAATAAATCACACGTATTTACTGAAACATTCCAAATCAACACAAAACTATTTACCTTACCTTTTCCACAAAGCTGCCAGGGTCTACATATGACATGGCACGCTTTTCCTGGCCAGGTTTGGCAAACATGGAAGCCACACGGACAACAGGAAGAGGCACTTCCCGGAGGACTATTTTCACAGGGCTTTCCGGCAGGGCCCAGATCTTAATCTTTTTGAAGGACTTGTTCCTGGCAGCGTAGCGAGATTCACACACAAAGACATCCTCGGGTTTGTAGCCCTCAGGCTGCATTTTGAAATAATCCTAAAGAAAAAAAAAAAAAGAGAATTTATTTTGCAGTCTTGGATCATTTTAGATTAAACCATTTTCAGATATCAAGATCACTTTTTATAGAGCGTCTTACCTTCACAGACATGACCATGCATTTCCCTAGAACTTTACGGATGGATACTTTGTTGTAGTAATCACTTTTAAAAACCTCTTTTTCCAGAAACTTGCGTGTTGCCGTATGAAAAGTTTCACTAGGCCTATAGAACCAGCAGCCATCAAGCCACTTCTCTCCTGCAAACATCAAAAACAGTTATGTGTTAAAAATCAAGCGGTTATCAGATATATGAAAATATTTTGGTTTGTATTAGGGATGAAACAATAGAACATTTTTAATACCCGCGCCAATATTTTTAAATTTGGGTACTGGCCGATACCAATACAAAACCGAAATGCAGCTTGTGCTCTGAATAAATTCAGCGTACTTCTTTCCAAGGTAATTCTGCAAGTGTTTAAGGTTGGACATGTATAAGTTATATAAAGCTACACTCTTACAACTGCATTTTTTCATATATACATTTTGTCAATATTAAGCATATAAATTCACATTTATCTCCATTTTAACAGAAAAATAATAGAAGCTGTAACATTTATATATCAGCATAAGATTGTTAACAGCAGAAAGGTCAATGGCCCTCATTTATAAAACGTGCGTAAGATCGGTAGATCAAGTATTTATCAATTTACACGTTCTATAGTAAGAGGGCATAAGAAGTGCCAACCTTGATCTTTGACCTTCTGACCCCAAATCTGTATTCAGAGGTCAGGATCCCAAGGTGAACCTGTGTAGCAGGTTTGGTGACCCTAGCTTTCTTTGTTGTTGAGATTTAGTTTATAAGCCATTTTGATGTTGACCTTTGACCTTGTGATCCCAAAACCATAGTCACACTTCAGGGTCACAGAAAGAACCTGTGTACCAAGTTTGGTGAGCCTAACTTTACTTGTTTTATAGTAATACTGCAAATGCAATGCTAACCTTGACCTTTGGACCTCAAACCCATAGTCAGAGGTCAGGATCCCCAGGTTTTGTCGCCCTAGCTTTACTCATTCTACAGTAATAAATACTAAGTTTCAAAATATTTGGAACAAAACTGTAGGAGGAGTTGATTTCACAAGACAGTTAGTGTCTATGAACTGAAACAGGAGGTGAAATAGGAGGTCAAAGGTCAGGGGCTGTAATTCCAGCAAAAATCATCCAATGAGGACCAAATTGCAACATATGCATCATCAGTGTATATCAAACCCTAGTACCAAGTTTCAAAACAATCAGAACAAAACTGTAGGAGGAGCTGATTTCACAAAAGTGGGACAGATAGGGGGACAGACTGACCCATAACATAATCCCCCTTCGATCTTTGCCCAAAGGGCTCTTCAACCCCTTTGGACTTTGACCGGTGGGAGATAAAAAGTATTTCTTTGACTAAGTTTTCTGTTATGTAGTACAGTATCTCATCATAGTTATCCCTTACAGATTATCAGTTAACTAAACCACAACAAAGCTTTACCCACAGAAGTGCACCGTCAAGGTGATCTGCTGCATCGGGTTCAAAAGAAAAAAAAACTGCTCTGGATTAGCAAGAGAAATCTGGACTAGCAGAGATGTGGGAAAATTATTTTATTTTGTCCTGAGTGTTTCTACACATTAATGAGAGATGACAGAGAGCCGAGGCTGAGCTCAGCCAATGCGCACAACGTGTATCAGACAGCTGTTCTGGATATAGGATGTCTTTCTGCACTTCTAAATACTAAGTAATACATTCTTATATTTGACAAGCATGCTTTAAAATGACAAAATGGACAACATTTAGTCAAACAGTCATCTAAGTAAAACAATAGGCTACAAATACATAATATTATAATCCTCATCTGTAGCTCAGAGTCAGCGATGTTGCACAGAACCAGTCTTATCCATAACGTGGTTCTTTTGCATTTAAAGCGACTTTTGAGGTTATCAGACTATATTATAGGGCTGAAACAATTAGTTGACGTCTATAACGATGATCATAAAAATTTGGTGACACAGATTTTTATTGTCGACAACTTGCTTAATTTTAAAGTTTATATGCATGTCGTGGAAAAGTTCAGTTTAACTGTTCCAGTGAAGAAGAAGAGGAACACATCACGGCGACACGGAGAAGGTCAAAAGTTTCCAAAGTATGGGAAGATTTTACAGAAAATTAATAAATGAAACAAGTTAAATGTAGACTGTAAAGCAGTGTTGTCATATCACAGCTGCACTACAGCGATGCATCCATTCCCTCCTCCTCTTTGTTCCTCCGTCTCCAGCCACCTGTCAGCAGACTGCACTCATTTTTGTTGCCAGAGGTTTACACATTAATGGCTGTGTGTTGAGTTATTTTGAGGGGACAGCAAATTTACATTGTTATACAAGCTGTACACTGACTACTTTACATTGTATCAAGGTGTCATATCTTCAGTGTTGTCCCAGGAAAAGATATAATAAAATATTGACAAAAATGTGAGGGGTGTACTCAACTTTTGTGAGATACTGTAGATGGAGTTGAATATCACTCTAGTTTTTTTTTTTCAACACGCAGTTACAACAGCCTTTATGGAGCAGCACAGCTGATACTTGGTTTTTACACCTTAACATCTATTATTTAATTGTGTTGCTACAAACACTTCTGATTAAGCTGTCTCATTATTTTATTTAGCTATGGGAACTTTTTATAATAGGCCATATTAGGGCAGAGACTGACAACAAAGTGATTTTCACAGGTGTGCAGGCTTAAACAGGCGAGGTAAAACATGACCTAGAGCCCTGAACAGGAGCTGTGCCAGCAGGAAGCTAAGCTAGCAGACATGAGAGAAATAATTGCAATTAGTCAACTAATCGAAAAAATAGTCATTAGATTAGTCGAATACCAAAAAAATTGTTAGTTGCAGCCCTTCTATACTATATAATTATTTTTCACTTCTCTTATAATATCGTCAATTTTGGAAAAGTTTCTCTTTTGGGGTCTTTCTGCAACTGTGGGGGTCCCCCCTACAGTTGATAGTGCTATGAGATGACTGTTGTTGTGAAATGGCGCTATATAAATAAAGTTGAATTGAATTGAATTGAATTGAATTGAATTTCATGTTCCCCTGTGCCATACATTCTGGGGGCGAGACGTGGGCATGGAATTCAAATGATGCTCGAATCCATCCGTCAGGTTTATCAGAGTAAACGATCATAAGATGAGACTGACCAGATACGTACAGTTTCATAAATACCACGTAGACCTTTTCGTACCATCATATTTACACCCAAATGCGCGCAGATTTCTTCACACTTCTGATAAATGAGGGCCATTGTGTTAATTTTAATACCACCAAACAGCAGTATTAACATAACTGATTAAAATTTAGATTGATCATTAGATGCAGTATGGACACTAATATCAAATAACACCTAATAAACTTTTATCTTTTTTTTTTTTTAAATCAGTCACTAAATTGCAAAGGACAGTTTGAACATCACAGGAAAAATAAATTTATATAAGATGTGATTACGTCCAGCATGATCTTGATGAGTCTAATATGAAGCTCTAATGACAGTCACAGACATCTGTCCTCCATCACAGCTCTAACATAAAGTTATATTTTTTTTTCCCACAATATCTTTATTGAACCTTTTTTTTTTTTTTAACAAACATGATACAAACAATCAAACACTAACACTAAAGTACTACAAAAAAAAAAAAATGCACTAAAAACACCAACAACCACCAACAAAATCAAGTCTTTAACAATGCTCCTCTGTTTAGTCTAGACAATCCAATACATAAGTATACATATTATGTTCACCAGTTTGGAATTTACAAGGTCCACACACATCATTCACCTTCTTCTTCAAGAGTTATGTTTAAATTTTTTACATAATCAATAAAAGGTCTCCATATAAGGTATTCTCAAACACAATTTCCTTTGATTTCAGTATATATGTTATTCTTTCTAATGGAAGGTTTGTTAACATCTGTCTTAACCACTGAGTCACATCTGGTCTATGAGTCTTTTTCCATAATAGTGCAATACATTTTTTGGCATTAAGCAAACTGAGGTCTATGAATGTTCTTTCACTTTTATTAAAATTATGCTTTTCTGGGTACAGACCCAACAAAAACAGTTTAGGATTCAATATGATTTGTTTTGAGATTATTTTTTCAATTGTTACCCTCACCTCTTCCCAAAACATTCTTATTAATCTACATTCCCATAAACAATGAAATAGGGTTCCTTTACTTTCCATGCATTTTGTGCATGTATCTGGTATATTTTTGTTATATCTATTTAACTCCTCCGGTGTAACATACATCCGCATTAACCATTTGAAATGTATCAATTTAAGGCGTGCATTTATTGATTTGGTTTGAGCTTCTGTACAAGCCAATTCCCATTGTTCCTCTGAAATTTCAATTTGCAGATCTTCTTTCCAGTAGTTTAATCTTTTCAGTGAATTTTCACTTGAAGATAGTGTCAATGAGTTATAAAACTCTGAAATAATACCCTTTCTTTTACTATCTTTCATCATCATTTTTTCCAAGGATGAATAAATAGGTCGAGTGAGAGCTTTATTTTGATTTGATCGAATAAAGTTTCTAAGTTGAAGATATTTAAAAAAATGTGTTCTATTGAGATTAAATTTGATCCTCAGCTCTTCAAAAGACATTATGTTGTCTGCACATGGCAAATATAAATCCTGAATCTTTTGTATCCCTTTTAAATTCCATACTTTAAATACAGCGTCCGCTCTCCCTGGTTTAAAATATTGATTATCCCATATTGGACTAAATTGTGACAATAACTGTGGTTCTTTTAAATAGTTTTTAGCTTCACACCATATTTTGATCATATGCTTTACAAATGGATTTTTAACTTGTTTTTGTAATTTTTTTGCCGAATCTGAGTATATGAATATGGGAAGAGGTAAAGGTAAATTGTATGATTCCATTTCAGTCCAGTGAGGGAGATCATTTGATGAAAAATAATATGTCATAGACCTCAGTTGTGCCGACCAATAATACAACATAAAATTTGGACATTTCAGACCTCCACGATCAAATGGTAAATATAATAAAGACAAACGTAATCTAGCCCTCCTGTTGTTCCATATAAATTCCACTAACTTTTTTTTTATTCTTGAGAATAGATCTAAAGGTGGTGATAAGGGAATGTATTGAAATAAATAAAGTATTTTAGGTAAAATATTACTTTTAAGTATATTGATTCTCCCGATCATCGACATTGGTAGTGACATCCATCTCTGAGTTAACTCATTGATATCTGACATTAAGGCTTCATAGTTGACACTGGCGACTGATTCTAGCTTAGGCATAATTTGGATTCCTAAATATTTAAACTGATTTACAACATTGAATTGATTTACCTCAGGGGCTGGGTAATTTCTCTGGGTCTCATTTAGCATTAATATTGAAGATTTAGTTTTATTTATTTTATATCCTGATATTTCCCCAAAATTCTTTATTAAATTCAACAAGGTTGGAATTGATTTTTTTAGATTCGACATAAACAAAATTATATCATCGGCGTACAGGGAGATTTTATGTTCTGTTGGTCCAACTTTAATTCCATATATTTGTGAATGTAAACGTATCGCTATCGCTAAAGGTTCAATTGCCATAGTAAACAGTAAAGGTGAAAGTGGACAGCCTTGTCGACATCCTCTATTGATTTTTATTGGTTTTGAAATATTGTTATTTGTTAGGATTTCTGCTGTAGCATTATTGTATATTATTTGAACCCATTTTATGAAATTATTTCCAAGTCCAAACCTTTGTAGGACTTCAAAAAGAAAGGGCCATTCAACTCTATCAAAGGCCTTTTCGGCGTCCAATGATAGGAGAGCTGTATCCGGTGCTTCTTTATTAAAATAAATAATATTAAATAGTCTTCTTACATTATGGAAGCCTTGTCTACCCTTTATAAAGCCATTCTGATCTCGATTAATAATATTTGGTAAAATTTCTTGTATTCGTCTTGCTAAAATTTTACAGATTATCTTAAGGTCGGCGTTTAATAGGCTTATTGGTCTCATATTTTCACATTTATTAGAGGGCTTACCTGGTTTTGGCAGCAGTATAATTAAGGCATTATTTATGTATGATGGTAAATTATTATTTTGAAATGCTTCTAAAACCATTTCCAAAAAAGGTTTTATTAATTTATTCTTGAATTTTTTATAAAGGTCAACTGGAAGACCATCTGGTCCTGCACTTTTTCCTGATTTCATATTATCAATGGCTAGCCCAACTTCTTCTTGACTAATTTTAGACTCCAATATCTCCCTGTTTTCATTTGGAATACACGGTATAGATAGTTCGTTCAAAAACCCATTTAGTTTTGTTAAATCAGGTTCATTTTTGGTATCATATAATTTTTCATAGTAATCTCTAAAGGCTCTATTAATTTCTAAAGGATCTATAACTACCTGTCCATTACTTATAATACTGGTAATTGGTGTTTTAATTTCCAATTGTTTAATCTGCCATGCTAATAATTTTCCTGATTTTTCACCTTGTTCATAAAAAGATTGTTTCAATCTTAGAAGACTCGAGGCAGCTCTATTCGCTGATTTTTTGTCGTATTCAGCTCTCAAAATCAGTAATTCATTCTCCAACCTTGGGTCACTTCCTGCATACACTTTTTCCTGAAGACTTTTTATTTTATGTTCCAATTTAGCTCTCTCCTCTCGAGTCTTCTTAGATTTTGATCCTGTATAACTAATAATATGTCCCCTAATAAAAGCTTTGAAAGCCTCCCACTTTACACATGCTGATGTTTGTGTAGTATTGATGTCAAAGAACTCGTCTATCTGTTTTTCTATATACTTGACAAATTCCTCATCCTGAAGCCATTTATGCTGAAATTGCCATCTACCTGATTCCTTTGTCAATTTTTTATCTACATATATTAGACAACAGGGTGCATGATCAGAAATCACGATGTTATCATAAAAGCAGTTTTGAATCTTGGACCTTAATTCTGTGGAAATCAAAAAATAATCAATATGTGAGAATGTCTTGTAGGTACTGGAATAACAAGAATAGGCTTTAACTTGTGGTTTCATTTCTCTCCATATATCTAACAATCTCAATTCTTTCATAAAATGATTAATAGTCATCCTACATCCAATGTGCGTACAATCCAGTCCTGTTGATCTATCCACACCTGGATTCAATGTACAATTAAAATCCCCTGCTATTATATGTTGCCCTGTAAGTGATGATAAGATGAGAAATAAATTGGCAAAGAACTTCTGATCATCTATATTGGGACCATATAAGTTCACAAGATTTATATTTTCTAATAGCAAAGAACCTTGAATGATTACATATCTTCCAAATTTGTCTCCAATTACATTTTTCACCTGAAAAGGAACTGATTTATGTATGAGAGTCATAACTCCCCTGGCTCGGGATGAAAATGAAGAGGTGAATACACTTCCCTGCCATCTACTCCTAATTCTTTTAACATCCTCCTCTATCAGATGAGTTTCTTGTAAAAACACAATTCTTGAACCCATGTCCTTTATTTTATTCATAACTTGTTTAAGTTTTTTTAAATTTTGTAGACCTCTGCAATTCCATGAAGTTAAATTAAGATTAACACTTTGGTCCATGATCAATAGAGAGTTTGGGATTACCTTGCAGTGTAAACATGCTCATACAGAGAAGCAAAAACATGAGTGGTTGAACATTCATCCTACAAACTACACACAAACAAATTTCCCCTTCCCACACTTGTGGCAAACCCCCCAAAATCAAAAGAAAAATTCTGTCTCCCGATATAGCCATCGACCGTTCCACACCCACGGGGAACAGCCTAAGCCACTCCTTCTTCATCCTCCCAATCACCCTAACTCTACTGCTTTTAATGACGTAACATTAACTCTCCTCTGTAGTTTTCCAACTTAACTCCAAAATTTTTAACAACTTTGTACATCATAGTTTTTTTTTTTTGTTTGTTTTGTTTTTGTTTTGTTTTTTTAATATATAATACAATCTATATTTTGTAAACTTACTATTTACTTCAAGTCAGTCAGATGCCTGTGCAAATGCTTAATTATTCTACCTTATATTTTGTTCATGCTTAGCTCCCACCAGTCTCTTCTTCTTCTTTGATCTTCTTGATGAACTCCTGCGCCTCCTCTGGGGTCTTGAAGATGTGGGTTCTGCCCTCATACGTGGTCAGCAGTCTCGCAGGATAGATTACACCATGATGAATCCCAAGGTTGCGCAGCTCCTTACGTACGGGATCAAACTGCTTCCTCAATTGCTGGATTCCTGTGGCCAAATCTGGGTAGAACCGCACCTGCTGGTCCTGGTGTTTAATCTCCCCCTTAGCTCGTGCAGCGCTGAAGATCTTCATCCTGTCTCTGTTGCTAAGAAACTTCATAATTAAGGTCCTCGGCGGTCCCTCATCTCTCCGTGGGCCAATGCGATGTGCTTTTTCCAGAACCACTGCTGATTGCAACTCCTCGCTGCCCAGCACCTCCGGAATCCACTTTTCCAGAAAGAAACATACGTCCCGACCTTCTGATTCCTCTGGAAGACCCACCAGCCTCAAATTATTCTGTCTCGACCGAGATTCCAAATCCAAAATATTATCTTCCAGAGATTTATTTTTTTTTTCCAAAGTGCGCACCTTTAATTGAAGACGGGTGACGTCATCTTCAGCACTAGCGAGACGGAGCTCCATCTGCGCCGTTCGTTCTACACAGTCACCCAATTCCTTTCTTATTCCTTCCAACGCTGTCATAATCCCATCAAATCTAGAGGAAAAGTCCGCTCTCATTGAACTCATGGCAGCCATCAGCGCATCTGCGCCATTCCCCGCAGATCTCGCACCGTTGCCAGCCTCCTCCGCCATATATGGAGTTTTGTTTGCTGCGTCACAGACCTGAAAGTCCGTTAATTTGGACTGTTTCGGCGGCTCGCTTTTTCCTTTTCCTGGTTTTCCAGCCTTAGGCTTCGCCGACATATCCTCGCCCAAATGCTGGGATACGTTCTGTCCCAAATGAGAGAGTTATTTGCCGATTTTTTTTCTCCAGGAGCAGAGCAGAGCGAGACACGTCCGTCCTACGTGGCAGCCATAACCGGAAGTCATAAAGTTATATTTTAGTCATTTCCTGTAACATCTAATTATGATTGAGGAAATACAGTGCATCCAGAAAGTATTCACCGTGCTTCACTTTTTCCACATTTTGTTATATTACAGCCTTATTCCAAAAGGGATTAAATTCATTTTTTCCCTCAAAATTCTATGCACAGTACCCCATAATGACAATGTGAATTTTTTTTTTTTTGAGATTTTTGCAAATTTATTAAAAATAAAAAAAACTAAGAAATCACATGTACATTAGTGTTTGCAGCCTTTGCCATGAAGCTCAAAATTGAGCTCAGGTGCATCCTGTTTCCACTGATCATCCTTGAGATGTTTCTACAGCTTAACTGGAGTCCACCTGTGGTAAATTCAGTTGATTGGACATGATTTGGAAAGGCACACACCTGTCTATATAAGGTCCCACAGTTGACAGTGCATGTCAGAGCACAAACCAAGCATGAAGTCAAAGGAATTGTCTGTAGACCTCCAAGACAGGATTGTCTTGAGGCACAAACCTGGGGAAGGGTACAGAAAAATTTCTCCTGCTTTGAAGGTCCCAATGAGCACAGTGGACTCCATCATCTGTAAATGGAAGAAGTTCGGAACCACCAGGACTCTTCCTAGAACTGGCCGGCTGTCTAAACTGAGCAATCAGGGGAGAAGGGCCTTAGTCAGGGAGGTGACCAAGAACCTGATAGTCACTCTGTTAGAGCTCCAGTGTTCCTCTGTGGAGAGAGGAGAACCTTCCAGAAGGACAACCATCTCTGCAGCAATCCACCAATCAGGCCTGTATGGTGGAGTGGCCAGACGGAAGCCACTCCTTAGTAAAAGGCACATGGCAGCCCACCTGGGGTTTGTCAAAAGGCACCTGAAGGACTCTCAGACCATGAGAAACAAAATTCTCTGGTCTGATTGAACTCTGGCGTGAATGCCAGGTGTCATGTTTGGAGGAAACCAGGCACTGCTCCTAACCACACCAATGTTGGTAGCAGCATCATGCTGTGGGGATGTTTTTCAGCAGCAGGAACTGGGAGACTAGTCAGGATAGAGGGAAAGATGAATGCAGCAATGTACAGAGGCATCCTGGATGAAAACCTGCTCCAGAGCGCTCTTGACCTCAGACTGGGGCGATGGTTCATCTTTCAGCAGGACAACGACCCTAAGCACACAGCCAAGATATCAAAGGAGTGGCTTCAGGACAACTCTGTGAATGTCCTTGAGTGGCCCAGCCAGAGCCCAGACTTGAATCCAATTGAACACCTCTGGAGAGATCTGAAAATGGCTGTACACCGACGCTTCCCATCCAACCTGATGGAGCTTGAGAGGTGCTGCAAAGAGGAATGGGCCAAACTGCCCAAAGATAGGTGTGACAAGCTTGTGGTATGATATTCAAAAAAAACTTGAGGCTGTAACTGCTGCCAAAGGTGCATCACCAAAGTATTGTGCAAAGGCTGTGAATACTTATATACTGTACATGTGATGAAGTTTCTTATTTTTAATAAATTTGCAAAAATCTCAAAAAAACTTTTTCCACATTGTCATTATGGGGTGGTGTGTGTAGAATTCTGAGGAAAAAAAGTGAATTTAATCCCTTTTGGAATAAGGCTGTAACATAACAAAATGTGGAAAAAGTGAAGTGCTGTGAACACTTTGCCGGATGCACGGTATCTATGGGGAGAAATATCTGTTGTATTATACCTGAATACTAACAGAAAAAAAAGTTTGTTAGAATAAGCTAATAACATCCTAAACTAGAAAAGCACTCGGAGAGCGCAGACCTCCGCCAAGCGCCACAATTCCCCCCATACAGTGTTTGTGTGTACGTTTTCAGATTCCTTGAGCATGTAAACATATGACTAGCAATTGGATTCACAATGATTATTTGTTTATTTGACAGGGACAGTGCAATAAACACACAATTAATCAATGACAATCAATCTGATAGTGATAGGATTAGTGGTTCAGTAGTAAAAGCATTGCCTCCTTGGCGGAGGTAATAAACTGAAGTGTTGCTGTTGTGTCCATCTCCTCCACTGACGGATGCAAATTGGGTAGACAGGTTTTAACAACCATCACAACAATCCAGTACCCAAACTCAGTGTAAATGGTGTAGAGATTGAAAGGGTATCTGAAACTAAATTCCTTGGAGTAATAATTGATAACAAACTGTGTTGGAAGTCACATATTAATTATATTAAAGGTAAAGTATCCAAATCAATTGCAATATTACACAGAGTGAAATATTTGCTGAATCAACCCACACTATACACCTTGTATCATTCGTTAATACTCCCATACATGACATATTGTAATGAAGTATGGGGAAATACATATAAAACAAACATATATCCACTCTTTATGCTTCAAAAGAGAGCTATTAGAATAATAAACAAAGCAGCTTACAGGGAACCAACAAACCCACTTTTTCTTAAACAAAAAACTCAAGTTGAAAGATCTGGTTGACTTTAAAACCGCAATAATAATGTTCAAAGTGAAGAATTTATCACTGCCCGCAAATATCCAAAAGTTGTTCCAAACAAGGGAGAGACGATATCACTTCAGAGGAACATGTATATTTCAAAAGCCTACAGTGAGAACAACCACCAAGCAACACTGTATTTCAGTGCAAGGAGTCAGATTATGGAACGATTTTGGACCTGAACTAAAATCATGTACAAAGCTTGGACAATTTAAACAAAAACTAAAGGAAGAAATACTCCAAACATATTTACAAGACGACATGTAAACTGACATAAGGATTGACATATCCAGCCTGTGTTGTGCTGTAGCTTTTTTTTTTTTTTTCTCTCTGTGACATTTTGTCTTAGATTTGTTTTGAATAGTAACCGCTTAACTTAGCTTAGTTTTTTTTTTTTTTTCTCTCAGTCACATTTTGTCTTAGCTTTGTTTTAAATTGTAATCGCTCTTGTCTTGTTTTCTCTTTTGAATTCTTGGATGGAATATGGGTGGGCAATATAAGCTGCGGCTTCAGCCATCACCCATTTCGGATAACTCACGTGGAATTGTATAGTAGAAGGAGTCTTTGTCTAATTTGACCTTGTTGTTATATTATACAGTTTCTTTTAACCTGTACTGTACTATCCGAAATAAATTCATTCATTCATTCATTCATTCATTCAAGGTGGTAAATCCCTGATGCAGTCACTTTTAGCATTAGAGTGACACATATCAGGCGCAGCATTACTGGCGCCGGGATTCCTCTCTGTTCCGGAGCCGCAGGACAAAAGAAGGTGCGATAATGGTTGCCGTGGGTTTTATTGGGTTTGCGGTCCGCGGAAAAAAGAGGATTTGGAAGCCTCCCCCGGCAGAGAGCTGGTTTTTGCGCAGCCCCTATGGCTGGCCAGGGAATTTCTGTCAAATAATCCGGCGCCGGACAGCTGCCCGTGTCAGCTTTTGCAGCGTAGTGCAAACACAGGCACTCTGGCGAGCCCTGTTTTCTGTGTAATTTTGTGCCTAAAACTTTGAAGAAGGCGGAGTTTGTGTTCATCACACACGATGACCAGCGCCCTCTATTGCGCCTGCGCACATGTTGAAAATGGCTGTATGTCACAGTGTTGAAAAATGCTTTAAAAAATTCCTGTATCCAGACGGTGAACCGGATCACCCCCAAAATTTAATCAGTTCTTCCTTGTACCATTTCCAACAACGCCTGAAAGTTTCATGGAAATCCGTCCAAGACTTTTTGAGTTATCTTGCTAACCAACAGACAAACAGACAGACAGACAGACAAACAGACAGACAAACAGACAAACACACAAACTCCGGCAAAAACATAACCTCCTCCTGGCCTTTTCGGCCTGGCGGAGGTAATAATTTAACAGCTCACCTCACCACCACAGCCATCACACATGAAAAATTCTCTTTGATCCATTTGCCTGAAATGACTTCAGAGCATTTTTAGAAGATAAAATTTAGCACTACCAAAATAACACAACAAAGATCCTCATTTAAGGCAAGAGCATTCACTCTGTCAGTCTAGAAAGACAAGTTAAATAAGCAGAACAGATAAAATCAATTATCTATTCTATAAGTCTTCCACTTCATTTATTTTTAATGATGTTTTTGTTTGCAATTATATATTTTACTTTGTTTTAATCTATTTTTTAATCCTAAAACATGGTCGTTAGCAACCATCTTGTCTCTTACATTACATCTTTGGCATGCAGTCTCTGCTCACACACCAAAACCTGTTTCTGAGGCTCCACTCACTGCAAAGTGAGTGAGAAATTTACAGAATGTCAAGACAGTTTTAATAGGCATTTATTGGTTTACTTTTTGTTTTAATTGATTGAGTTCTACTTATTTATTGCTCACCAGTACTAACCCAGTCATTTTCCTTGGATCAAATCCGGTACAAATACTAAATATCAGATCGGCCCATCTCTAGTTTCTTTTTTCAGCTCTAGTCAGAAACTTACCTCCCTCATCCTCCCACAGACGTTCAATACAGACAATATGCGGCATCAGATTTGGCTCTGATGGCTTCACATAGACAAACTCCCCAATACAGTAGGTACTGTTTTCAAAGCTGCAGTCCTGACTGTACACACGATCAGACCTCGACTGCCACGTCTCTCCTGGATGGTCTTCAGCTTTCCCATCCTCTTTAAGTGGAAATACGATCATTTCAAACAACCTATTCAACACTGAAAAATACTGAAATATGATGCAATTATGTTACAAGTGCACAAACCTCTGTTCTCCCCGCCCTCCTCCTCTTCTTCATCCTTCTTTTGCATGTCCTCTTCAATCTCTTTTGGTATCTTCTCCCTCTTTTCCTGCTCTACGTCATTGTGCAAGTGTTTCAAAGTGTAGTTGAGTGCAGAGGACAGCAAAATCTCCCCATTCTTGCATAGCTCATCCCTGATCTTGATGAAAAACTGCTGCAGCTCCACTGAGTCCTCAAATACCTCAGAGTCTGTCCTGTAGAAGCACAAAAGAGAAAAACTCAAAACATTACAACACGTTTCAGCTGTTTGTTTCACCAAGCAAGCAGAAATCAGATGCATGAAAATCAGATCTTCACAATAAAATTTAAACAGTGAAGGGAATGTACATGTGAAACCACATTTTTAGTACTAAGACACCACAATTCAGATAATTTTGAAGACAAAGGCAGGGTTATCTCACAGAGAATGATGTCAAACGTTTAACCACCAAGTTTTAATTTTTTTTTAAACCACAATCACATCATCACAATGTTCTTTAGATTTGGAAACAGTGAGGTAACATTGAGAAATCTAATGAGTAAAGATGTACCCCTTTTTTAAACAAATATCAATGACCTAAATCTGTTCTGTGGTATCATTTTTAAAATATCTCAAATGATCAGCTATTATGACACGAAAAGCTGAAAAACAGATGAGTTTTTCAAGTAATTTGGTTGCTTCCCGACACAAAACTGAGGAAATGATGACCAGCAAAAGTGCACTAAAATACAAACAGTTGGTACTGTCAAAGTGATATTTTCAATATCTGTACCAGTCTAGTTGACACAGCATCCACCCCACAACCGGGAGGTTGGGGGTTCAAGTCCCGGCCGGGTCATACCAAAGACCATATAAAAATGGTACTTCCCGCCTTCTAGCTTGGGGCTCAGCGTAATAGAATGGGGGAAGGAGAAGTTGTTTGTGGCGGCGCCTTGCACGGCAGCAACCCCTCTGATTCTAACATTGTAGATAGGGGAAACGTAATCTCGTTCTACTGTACATGATTGGCTGTATGGATTGAATGACAATAGAGATAGCTTTTTCTTCTCTTTTACAAATGAACCTTAACCTTGATATATTTTTTCAGAATGAACTGCCATACCTGTGTAGCTTTCTTGCTTTCTCCAAGACTTCAAACATCTGTTCCTGGAAGACATCAAGCCGCCTGTAGCAGCCACGGTCTACATTCATCCGGATGACATCAAAGTTGAGCGCAGGTTTCTCCGGAGAAGCTGGATCCGCGGTGGAAATTTCAGAGACCGAATCACTATAGCACCTGCCCTCTTCATCCTGGTGACCCATCACAGACACGAACAGGTTCCTGATCAGCTCCCGTACCAGAGCGCCTACAGCTGGAGGCCCAAATTCCTCCCCTCCTTCTTGCTGCTTGCGTGTCTCCAACAACACACGATGCAACACCAGAGCATCCCGATAGATCAGAGACTCAGGCTCATTGTAGATACAGGCGTTGTTGAACATCAGAGCAAAGTCCTCCACCACGGCGTCAACATCTTGGTAACGGCCAGCTGCCATATGGCTTCGTATCCGCTCCATGTCAATAGGTCTCTTGATTGTAGCATAGTAATCTGGCAACTCGGCACGAGATGGCAAACGGAGAAAGATTGTACTTAGACGGCGACCTCGGCGGTCAGTGAAGTTTCGCACAGCATCATAGAGTTCATTTAACCTCTGCTGAAGAGGAGTGAGGTATTTGGACTTCTTTGGAGAAACGCCACTCTTTCCTATACAAAAAAAACCCATTAAAATTTAAATTGCAAAGATTAAGAAGAGTTGCAGCATTAGGAGAAATGCCTTTAAAGTCACAATGTAAAATATCTCCCAGTTTATTTTGGTATTTATTTAAAGAAAGAGGCACAGTTTATATTCAATGAAATAAAATTAATTAAAATGACCTGTTATAATATTTCTATATATTTACAATTTTTCAGAACAACAGGAAAAATCTCCCATATTTTGAAATCTAAATGATAGCAGGTTTAGTTTGTCTGAAGGCTGTTAACGGATTGACATCACTGACTTCGTGAATTTTGGTCTTTATAACTTGTCAGATACGTAATAATGAACATATGCTCTTTTCTACATCCCGGTTCACCTCGCATTAAAGGCACCTCTGCACCTTTTTTTGTCCGAACCAGCGCCCTCCGAAAAAAAACTGAACACATCGCACTCTTTTTGTTAAATTCTAAAGCTATTGAGAGCTGATATAAAAAAATACGGTAGGCTAGTTATGCCAGGTGCATTTTGTAAATCAGTTCATGAAAATGGAGGACAAGAGCAGCAACCATTGAGCTACAGACTGGTGGATTCCAATCAACCACTGATCTGCATTGAGTTTGACATGGGGCGACAATGTCGGTGACCCTCATCTAATCAGTAGCGGTTGGCATCAAAGGAATTATGGTGTTCATGTATTTGCTTACTCAGATCCAGAGCAGGAGAGCTACTGTCGCCATCTTCACTACTAAGAAGCGTTTAAAAAAAGCAGACATTTTTGTCTGCTTTTTAGGTGGCTGACATGACATATTACTCTAACATAACTGCGGGGAAAACGCTGCAGATTCAGTTTTGTCTCTTGGACAGCGATGCTGGATACACTTGGCTGATGGCTGAAATTGTCATGAGGGTGGCACGCTCCCAAACTCCTACTGCCCCAGATGCCGCAAGTGGCTGTTTTTGACATGCGTTGTTTGCTTGCAGAGTGACAGCTCTTCATTTATTTTCTTAGCAAAAATACAGTTAGGCCCAAAAATATTTGGACAGTGACACAAGTTTTGTTATTTTAGCTGTTTACAAAAACATATTCAGGATACAATTATACAATCTATATGGGTTTAAAGTGCAGACTCTCAGCTGTAATTTGAGGGTATTCACATCCAAATTGGAGCAAGGGTTTAGGAATTACAGCTCTTTAATACGTAGCTGCCTCTTTTTTAAGGGACCGAAAGTAATTGGACAATTGACTCAGAAGGCTGCAAAACAAAAATAACAAGGCTGCATGGGCTCTTCCCTCATTAACCTGTCATCAATTAAGCAGTTAAAAGGTCTGGAGTTGATTCCAGATGTGGCGTTTGCATTTGGAAGCTGTTGCTGTGAACACACAACATGCGGTCAAAGGAGCTCTCAACGGAGGTGAAACAGACCATCCTGAGGCTGAAAAAAAAGAAGAAATCCATCAGAGAGATAGCAGAAATGTTAGGAGTGGCCAAATCAACAGTTTGGTACATTCTGAGAAAAAAAGAGTGCACTGGTGAGCTTGGGAACTCAAAAAGGCCTGAACGTCCATGGAAGACAACAGTGGTGGATGATCACAGAATCCTTTCCATGGTGAAGAACAACCCCTTCACAACATCCACTCAAGTGAAGAACGCTCTCCAGGAAGTAGGTGTATCAGTATCTAAGTCTACCATAAAGAGAAGACTTCATGAGAGTAAATACAAAGGATTCACCACAAGGTGCAAACCATGAATCAGTCTCAAAAATAGAAAGGCCAGAATTGACTTTGCCAAAAAACACCTGAAGAAGCCAGCCCAGCTCTGGAACAGCATTCTTTGGACAGATGAGACTAAGATCAACCTGTACCAGAATGATGGGAAGAAGAAAGTTTGGAGAAGAATTGGAACAGCTCATGATCCAAAGCACTACATCTTCTGTAAAACATGGTGGAGGCAGTGTGATGGCATGGGCATGCATGGCTTCCAATGGCACTGGGTCACTTGTGTTTATTGATGATGTGACAAAAGACAGAAGCAGCCGGATGAATTCTGAAGTGTATAGGGATATACTTTCTGCTCAAATTCAGCCAAATGCAGCAAAGTTGATTGGACGGCGCTTTACCAATGATCCAAAACATACTGCAAAAGCAACCCAGGAGTTTTTTAAAGCAACGAAGTGGAATATTCTGCAATGGTCGAGTCAATCACCAGATCTCAACCCAATCAAGCATGCATTTCACTTGCTCAAGACAAAACTTAAGGCAGAAAGACCCACAAACAAGCAACAACTAAGGACAGCTGCAGTAAAGGCCTGGCAAAGCATCACAAAGGAGGAAACCCAGCGTTTGGTGATGTCCATGGGTCCTAGACTTCAGGCAGTCATTGCCTGCAAAGGATTCTCAACAAAATATTGAAAAGTATCATTTTACTTAGGGTTATGTTTATTTGTCCAATTACTTTTGAGCCCCTGAAATGAGGAGTGTTTGTATAAAAATAGCTGCAATTCCTACATGTTTAATCATATATTTTTGTTCAACCCCTTGAATTAAACCTTAAAAGTCTGCACTTCAATTCCGTTGTAGTTGTTTCATTTCAAATCCAATGTGGTAGCATGCAGAGCCCAAATCATGAAGATTGTGTCACTGTCCAAATATTTCTGGGCCTAACTGTATATACACTCAAGGGATTTAATAACGCACCACTACATTTATCTGTAAATTCACTGGTGTGGTTTGTGTTGTATGCAAATGACCACTCACATACTGCTTCTCATTACCTTTTAATGAATATCCTAAGTTAATCAGCGACAAAACAAACAAAAAAATTGCCAAGAAACATAAGCACCACACACTGAGGTAATGTGCCTTCTTCCCCAAAACTGTGTTTGGAGATACAGGACTACTCACAATAATCGGTCAGGTGTGACCAAATCCCAAGTGTTGGGAATTACCCTGAATGCATTTGTACAACTTCTTTTCTTAATAGGGAAAGGCTCCTCCCAAACTGGGCCAAAAATAGAGTGATGCATTATTAAATCCCTTGAGTGTATATATCTATTAAGTGTGGCAAACCCGCAGCTCATCATTGTGCATGAGTTTGCCAAACATTGGAGAATTGCTACGGAGGAGTAACAACTTTCATGGAATCATAAATGCCCAGATCTCTTGACCTTTCACAATGACACTGACCTCTAACTAGGTGCAGAGTAGACCAACCTGAGGATCATTCTATGTGAATTTGTTGAGAATTATGGCAATTGCCCAGGAGGAGTATTGATTTTTCTGAAATCACGTAAGAGGCAAGGTCTCCTGATCTTTGACTTTGACCTCAACTTGGATCAAAACCCACCTAAGGATCACTGAGAGTGAGTTTGGAGAGCATCGATTTAATTGCCTTGGAGGAATAGCAATTCCCTTGAAATGTATACAGAGATGGATGGACTGACAGATGCTGCGCCACCACATTAGCTCCTTTTGGCTTTGCTGGAATGAGCTAAAAATGTCAGATTTTTTACATCTATTATAAGAAGCCAGCAAAGTATGCTAATGTACAGTCATGTGAAAAAATTAGGACACCCTGTATATAAGCCTGTGTGTGTGTGTTTTTTTGTTGTTTTTTTTTTTTACATATTTGGACATATGGATATTTAATATCAATATTAAAAATACTGGGAGATTCATGTAATACAGCTAAACAATTAAAAATGAATTAAACTTTTTTCAAATTTTCTGTAAAATTTAATTCTAAACAAATAGTGAGGAATAAATTAGGACATCCCCACATTCATTCCCACTAACAATGGCTAAAAGAAATTTTACAAAAATGCAAATAAAAACAAAAACAATGTTAAACATAGATACGTGGACATTTCTTAATAAAGAACTGAATATTTAAAGGGGCATCCAAATTTTTTCACATGACTGTAATTATGTATAGAGATTAATATCTTCTTGAATGCCATCAGAGAAATAATAAAAATACATACAGTGGGGCAAAAAAGTATTTAGTCAGCCACCAGTTGTGCAAGTTCTCTCACTTAAAAGATAAGAGAGGTCTCCATTTTTCATCATAGATATACCTCAATTATGAGAGACAAAATGAGAAAAAAAAATCCAGAAAATCACATTGTCTGATTTTTAAAGAATTTATTTGCAAATTATGGTGGAAAATAAGTATTTGGTCAACTACAAACAAGCAATATTTCTGGCTCTCACAGACCTGTAACTTCTTCTTTAAGAGGCTCCTCTGTCCTCCACTCGTTACCTGTATTAATGGCACCTGTTTGAACTCATTATCAGTATAAAAGACATCTGTCCACAACCTCAAACAGTCAGACTCCAAAATCCACTATGGCCAAGACCAAAGAGCTGTCAAAGGACACCAGAAACAAAATTGTAGACCTGCACCAGGCTGGGAAGACTGAATCTGCAATAGGTAAGCAGCTTGGTGTGAAGAAATCAACTTTGGGAGCAATTATTAGAAAATGGAAGACATACAAGACCACTGATAATCTCCCTCGATCTGGGGCTCCACGCAAGATCTCACCCCGTGGGGTCAAAATGATCACGAGAACGGTGATCAAAAATCCCAGAACCGCACGGGGGGACCTAGTGAATGACCTGCAGAGAGCTGGGACCAAAGTAACAAAGGCTACCATCAGTAACACACTACGCCGCCAGGGACTCAAATCCTGCAGTGCCAGACGTGTCCGCCTGCTTAAGCCAGTACATGTCCAGGCCCGTCTGAAGTTTGCTAGAGAGCATTTGGATGGTCCAGAAGAGGATTGGGAGAATGCCATATGGTCAGATGAAACCAAAATAGAACTTTTTGGTAAAAACTCAACTTGTCGTGTTTGGAGGAGAAAGAATGCTGAGTTGCATCCAAAGAACACCATACCTACTGTGAAGCATGGGGGTGGAAACATCATGCTTCGGGGCTGTTTTTCTGTAAAGGGACCAGGACGACTGATCCGTGTAAAGGAAAGAATGAATGGGGCCATGTATCATGAGATTTTGAGTGAAAACCTCCTTCCATCAGCAAGGGCATTGAAGATGAAACGTGGCTGGGTCTTTCAGCATGACAATGATCCCAAACACAGCGCCCGGGCAATGAAGGAGTGGCTTCGTAAGAAGCATTTCAAGGTCCTGGAGTGGCCTAGCCAGTCTCCAGATCTCAACCCCATAGAAAATCTTTGGAGGGAGTTGAAAGTCCGTGGTGCCCAGCGACAGCCCCAAAACATCACTGCTCTAGAGGAGATCTGCATGGAGGAATGGGCCAAAATACCAGCAACAGTGTGTGAAAACCTTGTGAAGACTTACAGAAAAGGTTTGACCTCTGTCATTGCCAACAAAGGGTATATAACAAAGTATTGAGATGAACTTTTGTTATTGAGCAAATACTTATTTTCCACCATAATTTGCAAATAAATTCTTCAAAAATCAGACAATGTGATTTTCTGGACCTTTTTTTTCTTATTTTGTCTCTCATAGCTGAGGTATACCTATGATGAAAATTGGAGACCTCTCTCATCTTTTAAGTGGGAGAACTTACACAATTGGTGGCTGACTAAATACTTTTTTGCCCCACTGTAAATGTGCAATGCTAAGAAAAAAAACTAAGACAGAAAAAGATGCTCACAAGTCATAAAAAATAAGGCAACTGGACATTCGTGACTTTCCTCATACTTACTTGGTTTTAGTTTGGGAGATCCCACATCTTCCTCTTCAGGTGGCGGTCCCAATTCCTTGCGCTTGTCCTTTAATGTCTTCTCCAAAATATCTGCATCATTGTATACCTATAAAAAGCAATCAGTGGAATGTTAGGAGAATTCAGCTTCATTTTTATCAATTGCAAAATTTTAATTTATCACAGTGCTAACCTGAGATCCCTCCTCGTTGTAATGCCGCGCATTGCGGAACATCAACTTCATGTCTTCCATCAGAGCTTCCTCGTTGGCGTAACGTTCATTGCGAATGTTGTGCTCAATGGTTTTAAGGTCCATCGGTTCAAGGATGACGTTGTAGTAGTCGGGGTAATCTTTCTTTGATGGCTTGACCATGAAAAGCTCACAGAGACGCCGGTTGGAGCTCGACTCCCTGACCTCCGTAACTGCAGCATATAGGGCTTTCATTCGGTTTTTTTTCACGTTTTTCTTGTGACTTGGAAAAAGAATAAAAAAAAACACAGTAAGAATTTGAGACACCTTGAAAAGAATGAAAACCAAACAATAATTTCAGTTTTATTTTCAAAAAATCAATACCTTTTCCTCTTCACGCTGCCAGCATCAGATGACAGAATACTGTCTCCATCTTCATCATCTCTTCTTAGAAGTTCCCTCCTTTTTGCCTTTATTCAACAACAATCCATTACAATAAACTAACCAATGTCCATCGTCCATTTAAAAAAAATCATTCTGCATCTAGAGTCAAAATATTATCCTGTTCAATCTAACAGAACTGTTTTTTTAAAAATCAGTCATTACCTGCATGATCTGCTGAAGCCTGAAGGCCCGCTTGTAAATGGTCGAGTTAGGCATGTTGTAGCGTTTTGCATTTTCAAACATCATAGTAAGGTCGGCTTCCATCTGTTCAATACCTTCATACTCTCCATTTTTCATCTTTGCCCTAAAACAAATTAAATTCCTCTAGAACTGCCATTTGTTGCAAACAAGTCAAGTTTGATAAATGTCACCACATACCACAGCTGTATAAATGATGAACAGCATACCTGATTTGCTGAAGAGCGATTGGTTGTTTTATCTGCTGGTAGTAGTCGGGATATTCCCTGCGAGAAGGCAATTGCTGAAAAGGTTCAGAGAAGAGCTGGCCCTGGTTGTTCCTGGCCCCCCGCACAGCCTCATACAGCTGGAAGATAGGATTGCTCATCTCCATGCTGGAGCTCTGGCTCTCAGCCTCAGATTCTCCCTCATCATAGCACACAGAGCCTTCAAACAAATACTAGTGTTGTCATATCTCCCTACATAATCATCATGTACAGTACTGTGCAAAAGTCTTGAGCCACCTCTCATTTCTTTATATGTTGATAGGAAAAGGGGACACAGGTGCAGTGGTTTAATAAAGCATGTGCAAACATAAAAGAAAATTCAGCACGTAAGGCAAAAACAGAGTTTGAACAAATCAAACAAGCTCTAAAGTCAAGATTTGGTTTGACCATCTTTTTCTTCAACACAATCTGAACTCTCTTAGGGAAGTTTTTTTTTTTTAATTTCTTTAAGTAGACTTCAGTAATAGCTCTCCAGCTTCTTGAAAGACATTCCATTGGTTCCATCTAACTTTGGTTTGATGAACAAGGACACACATACCTCTACCAAGGGTCCACCCATCCATCTGTCCATCCGTCCCTCCCTCCCTTCCTCTGTCCATCTGTACCTCCATCCATCCATACCTTCAGATTTGTAAAGTAGTTTTTATATAATCCTGCTGATGGGCAGATGGACGATCACCTAACACAGACATTGTGAGGTGACAGGGCCTTGGTGGGGGTATGCACTTTTAGATCACTTCCAAAATCTAATGGGTTCATCCATAGCCCAAAGGCCACCTCTGGTAAACATTTCATCAAAATCCATCTAGTAGCTTTTGCATAATCCTGCTAAAACTTTGAAAGAAGATAGGGCCTTGGAGGAGGTATGCACTCTTGGATCACCTCCAAAATCTAAAGGGTTCATCTGTACCTCAAGGGCCACCTCTGGGGATTTTTTTTTTTTTTTTTTTTTTTATCAAACTCAGTCCCGTAGTTTTTGCAAAATCCTGCTAACAATCAGACAGACAAACAAACCACCCTGATCATATTACCTCCTTGACTGGAGTAATAACAATAAGACCCAAACATGATCCAAAAGCTAAATTAGTCCTAGGCAGTCTGACCTGTCAGCCTCTCCCATCAAGGCATTCTGAAAACGAGATTACAACTCAAGCGGCTTATCAATAAATACATTTTCAACATGTGGCAGGTAGACCGACTCCAACCACCTAACCATGCTAATGCTAACAGCCCGATCTAACAGGTACTGTAGCTAACGAACTAAGCCAGAATGATGCAAGACATTGACTGTGGAGTAGTGAACCATGCGGAAACAGTGATGTCTAGTGGGGTGATTATTCATTCATTGATTCAAAAACTTTATTAAGGACACAACAAGAAAAATAGGTTCACAGAGCAAGGAAAAGTAAAATAAAATATAAAATACAAATATAAATATGATAAAAGAATGCTAAACATTCATAAACAAAAATTCATATATTGTACAGACATATTTGCCAGTGTTTCCATATTCTGGATTCATATCTAACAGACCTCCATTGAGAACTGGTAAGAGACTATATGATGTAATTAGAGTTCAATACCCTTCACATACATCTATATAATGTATAAGATTCTGTGAAATAGCAGAACAAATTGGTACATGAACATTAACAAACATTTGGCTTGCACTAACTTCTTGGGACTTTCGACAGTAGTCTCATACTATCACTGTATGCAGCAGTAAATCTCTGCAAACTGCCTTTTTTGTAAAAATGCCACAAGTGGGCAGTATACAGTGGAGTACAAAATGCTTTAAAAAGTGAAGTCTTAACTGACAGGTACACATTAAATTTACGAGCCAACATGGCTTGTGCATGTAATTTACAAGACTGCCTATAAATGTCCCTATCATCAGAGAGATCATTTCTTATATTTTATTTCATCACACACTTTGAGCATTGCATCAGCCAGGAAGAATTCAGGAAATACCAGTTTTCTATCTTCCTTACGTTCAATTATGACATTACTCTTCACTACACTGTATTTAATATCAAAGTCAAATTCATACTGTGGACATACAGTGGTGTGAAAAAGTGTTTGCCCCCTTCCTGATTTCTCATTTTTTGTATGTTTGTCACTCTTAAATATTTCAGATCATCAAACAAATTTAGATATTACAGAAAGATAACACAAGTAAATACAAAATGCAGTTTTTAAATGAATGTGTTTATTATTAAGGGGGAAAAAAATCCAAACCTACATGGCCCTGTGTGAAAAAGTGATTGCCCCCTAAACCTAATAACTGGTTGGGCCACACTTAGCAGCAACAACTGCAATCAAGCATTTGTGATAACTGGCAATGAGTCTTTTATAGCACTGTGGAGGAATTTTGGCCCACTCATCTTTGAAGAATTGTTGTAATTCAGCCACATTGGAGGGTTTTCCAGCATGAACAACCTTTTTAAGGTCATACCACAACATCTCAATCGGATTCAAGTCAGGACTTTGACTAGGCCACTCCAAAGTCTTCATTTTGTTTTTCTGAAGCCATTCAGAGGTGGACTTGCTGGTGTGTTTCGGATCATTGTCCTGCTGCAGAACCCAAGTGCGCTTCAGCTTGAGGTCACAAACAGATGGTCGGACATTCTCCTTCAGGATTTTTTGGTAGACAGCAGAATTCATGGTTCCATTTACCACAGCAAGTCTTCCAGGTCCTGAAGCAGCAAAACAGCCCCAGACCATCACACTACCACCACCATATTTTACTGTTGGTATGATGTTCCTTTTCTGAAACGCTGTTACTTTTACGCCAGATGTAATGGGACACACACCTTCCACAAAGTTCAACATTTGTCTTGTCAGTCCACAGAGTATTTTCCCAAAAGTCTTGGGAATCATCAAGATGTTTTCTGGCAAAACTGAGACCAATCTATATGTTGTTTTTGCTCAGCAGTGGTTTTCGTCTTGGAACTCTGCCATGTAGGCCATTTTTGCCCAGTTTCTTTCTTATGGTGGAGTTATGAACACTGACCTTAACTGAGGCAAGTGAGGCCTGCAGTTCTTTGGATGTTGTTGTGGGGTCTTTTGTGACCTTGTGGATGAGTCGTTGCTGCGCTCTTGGGGTAATTTTGGTCGGCCGGCCACTCCTTTGAAGGTTCACCATGTGTTCCATGTTTTCGCCATTTGTGGAAAATGGCTCTCACTGTGGTTCACTGGAGTCCCAAAGCTTTAGAAACGGCTTTATAACCTTTTCCAGACTGATAGATCTCAATTACTTTTTTCCCTCATTTGTTCCTGAATTTCTTTGGATCACAGCATGATGTCTAGCTTTTGAGGATCCTTTGGTCTACTTCACTTTGTCAGGCAGCTCCTATTTAAGTGATTTCTTGATTGAGAAGAGGTGTGGCAGTAATCAGGTTTGGGTGTGGCTAGAGAAATTGAACTCAGCTTTCCAAAGACGAGATAAACCACAGTCAATTTATGTTTTAACGGGGGGGGGGTCATTTTTTCCACACAGGGCCATGTAGGTTTGGATTTTTTTTTTTTACCCTTAACAATAATAATAATAATAAACACCTTCATTTAAAAACTGCATTTTGTGTTAAATTTGTTTGATGATCTGTGTTACGCACCCCTTCATGGAGAATTACTCAGTGGTGCAGTTCATGACACCGTCAGATTACACTTTCCCCCATAAGCCCCCATTTCTGTTACAACCCACTTTCTGGGCCAAGGCCAGAATTGCCTACTTCAGCCTGGGATCACGAATCACACAAATCACCAATTATGAATCACGAAGTCCATTTCGACCCACAGCCAAGGTAGACAGACCTAAGTCACTTTCACCCTCAGGAAAGGTAGACATACACTTCCTAATATCCCAGGCTGAGTCTCGAACCCATGACACCATGATCTCGAAACCTCTTACTCTACCACTGAGCCAAAGAGGAATTCCTCACTAGCTCTCGGCTAGTAACGGAGGTGTACTCTAAGGTGTCAGGGACTGCACCACTGACTAATTCCCTACGGAGGGGTGCATAACACCTCCCCCTTTAAGGAAGTGGTGCAGGTGTCAAATATCCCAAACGAGCCCCCATTTCTACCACTGAGCCAAAGAGGAATTGGCTCAGTAGTAAGAGTAAGGTTTTGAGATCACAGTGTCATGGGTTCGAGACTCAGCCTGGGATATTAGGAGGTGTGTCTACCTTGCCTGAGGGTTTAAGTGACTTAGGTCTGTCCACCTTGACTGTGGGTCGAAACGGACTTCGTGATTTGTACTTTGTGATTCGTGCTTCATGTGATTCGTGATCCCAGGCTGAAATAGGCAATTCTTGCCTTGGCCCAGAAAGTGGGTTGTAACATCTGAAAAATTTAAGTGTGACAAACATACAAAAAAATGAGAAATCAGGAAGGGGGCAAACACTTTTTAACACCACTGTATATTCAGTAACTGTTGAAGTCCAGCACTATATGGGGAAAAGACCACGAAGTCATTTGTATACATAAAGTGGCTGATGACTGAAGTACCAACACTACACCCCGTATCACATTCCTTTAACTGCAAAAATAGGTCATCCATATAAACATTAAATAAGAAAGGAGATAAAATACCACCCTGTCCAATACCATTACTGACAGCAAATGAGGCAGATACAGAGTTTCCCCATTTAACTCTCATTGTCTGGTGTGCATACCAAAAAACAAGAATTCTCAAACGGAATCCAGGAATACCTCTGAGACAATTTGAGAAGTAATTTTTTGTGATTTAAATCATCAAATGCCTTCGAAGCATCGATAAAGCAAACTTTGTGGAATTCTGCTTATAGTATTTATCTAAAATTTCTTTTAAAGCAAAAATACACATATCTGTGCCATGATCACATTTAAAACCTAACTGATTGTCAGTAGTAAAAAGAAACTTTCCAAGCCTATTCAAAAGAATTCTCTCCAGCACTTTACATAAAATACTGGTCAAAGCTATGAGCCTGTAATTCTCTGAGCTGTTCAGTTTACCAGCTTAATCTTTAAGAACAGGCACTAATAAAAAAGATAAAATATTATCTGGTAAAATTCCATGAACTAAAAAGCCAGTAAAAGAAAGAGCAAGTTAAGGATAAATTTTCTTACTAGCAAGTTCTGCAGTTATGTTGTTTAAACCACATGCCTTGTTATCTTTTAAATTAAAAAGTGAGTCGTAGACCTCACAGGGGCTAACAACCACATCATTCACATCTATTCCATTCACAGTAAACCTGGTACTACACGATTAAATACACACGTGGACAAAATTGTTGGTACCCTCTGTTAACCCCTTGCACTCCGGTCAATTTTCCTAAAAACGCCAAAAAATAACGTGCCCAAAGTAAATCAAAAGCTGTTCTTCAACCCTTTGCAGCATCTTCATGGGGTTGGTCTCATTTAAAAGAAAACACTTTGAATTTTTGGGCAAAAAAAACATAATCTCTCTAAGTGCTCTGGCCACTGAGTTACAGTCATCTAAACATAGTGAACTTGAAGAAAATAAATTTGGCCTGGGTGTTTTTTTTGGATACAAATGCTTGCAAATAACACACAGCTTCAGATCCGGGCTGGAAAATGCAACAGAAATGTAGAGCCAAGTGTTATCCAGCTGAGGTCCAAATTTTGTAACAATACCACAAAAAATGAATACAGTGGTACCTCTACTTACGAACGTCTCTACATATGAAATTTTCAGGTTACGAGACGCCTCAACGGGAAAATATTGCCTCTAGTTACGAACAAAATTTCAGGATACGAAAGGCAAAAAAAGTACGCGCTCCTCGCAGCTCCCGTATTTTACCGAACGTAAACATACCTGTAGCTGCTCTGCCATTGGCTACCGCCTAGCATCTTCCTGGTATCCCATTGGCCACGAATGGGTGCGTTTGGTTGATCTCGCTTTATCTTATTATTATTTACTATTCTTACTACTTTATTTTATCCTTCTTACCTCTTGTAAGACTGTTGACTGAACTACACAATTTAGAGAAAAAAAAATTGTTAACTGCCATGTTTATCACCATCTACGTTATAACTCTGTACTTTCACCTTGTTCTTAATAAAGTTTTGGGGAAAAAAAAAACAACATCAACGATCAGCACGGTATTAAAACAAAAGGAAGCCCTTACAAGCCGATAAAAGCAAACGTCCTTGGATCGTTTCATCACAAAACGTCAGGCAAAAACCACTGATGAGACAGAACATGAACCAAAGAAGGCAAAAGGTGACGCTGACGCCGACGATCGCAGTTAAAAGGTAAATGAACATAATTTTTATTATTCTTTCTCTTTTATTATTCTTTCTCTCATTTTAAACTCTCATTTTATGTTTATTGTGCAGTAATCTAATTGTAACATGTATTTGTTACATGTTTTGATGCGTTTTTACGATTTATAAAAAATCTATGCCCGAATTTTGGGGGCTTGGAACGGATTACGGCATTTACATGTAAAATGCGCCTCTACTTACGAATTTTTCACGTTACGAGAATTCTTCCGGAACGAATTAAATTCGTAAGTAGAGGTACCACTGTATATTACACAGCTTTGTTCTCAGGCTGTTCCCAGGCGTTTTGGAACTGTGCCAAATGGCACAGTTTGGAAAAACGTCTGTAACTTTTGAATGATTCATTTTGGGCTCTAATGAAAGGTGACACTCAGAGCTGTGTCTGTGTGCGTGTGTGTGGGGGGGGTTGTCCCCCCCCCCGCTACACAGGACGGAGATCGGCCATCGCTACATGACGGATTACACTCGGATGTGGCGATGTGGCCACAGCAACGCTGTCACCGCGGCTCCCCCCACCCCCCCGCTACAGAATCGTAGCGACAGGGGGGGGGGGGGGGCGTTCACGGTCCGGAGGCGACGAACGAACCGTGTAATGTGGCGCACGCACTTCGGACATCGTGCGCCGCACAGTTGTAATTTACTGATCGGGCAAAAGTCATTTTTGATTACAATTTTCAGGGATAAAAAATAATTTCGCTTATAACTCCTTACCTCTTCACAGCCACATAGTCCTGGCCAACTTCTCTTCCTCATTGTCAGACGAACGCGACGCTGGTTCGCTCGTGGTTCTGGTCTCGCGACCCGGTCAAAACATAATTCCATGACTGCGGTTTTGGCGAATGATTTACGACCTTCGTCGTCGGCCTCCGTCGGTCTATGATGACCATATAAGAGAATCCTAAACACTCCGCTGGAATTAAAAAAAAATAATAATAAAGCACTGCCTGTGGCTGCTGAAGCAGTCTCTCTTCACCCAGCCTTTGTAGACAAAACAGCTCAGCGAACTTCTGTGCTTCAATTGGCTCGCTGCGTTGGTAGGCGGGTCCTTCTTGTCAAGTTTTCAGTCATTGGTTCTTCAAGGTTTCAGAAACCCAATTCAAGGCTCTTATTAGTCGAATGAGAGGTCAATCAGATGAACTAATCTGTTCGCAGCTGTGTCTGCAGCTTTTATTTTCAGTGCGCGCTTGGACGCCATACACCACCTACATCACAATCTCCATCATGCGTCCTAGAGCGCACGAGAGCGCACAAGGGCGCTCTCGTGCGCTCTAGGACGCAGAGACTTACCCACCCGTGGGACAACGGAGCGCAAGAAGTTAATGAAAGAAAAACCCACAATGGTCACAGAAATAACTTGAATCTGACAAAAGTGGTAATAAATAAAAAGTCTATGAAAATTAACCAATGAAAATCAGACAATGCTTTTGAATTGTGGTTCAACAGAATTATTTTAAAAAACAAACTCATCAAACAAGCCTGGACAAAAATGATGGTACCCTTAACTCAATATTTTGTTGCACAACCTTTTGAGGCAATCACTGCAATCAAACGATTTCTGTAACTGTCAGTGAGACTTCTGCACCTCTCAGCAGGTATTTTGGCCCACTCCTCATGAGCAAACTGCTCCAGTTGTCTCAGGTTTGAAGGGTGCCTTCTCCAGACGGCATGTTTCAGCTCCTTCCACAGATGTTCAATAGGATTTAGATCAGGGCTCATAGAAGGCCACTTTACAATAGTCCAATGTTTCGCTCTTAGCCATTCTTGGGTGTTTTTAGCTGTGTGTGTTGGGTCATTGTCTTGTTGCAAGACCCATGACCTGCGACTGAGACCAAGCTGTCTGACACTGGGCAGCACATTTCTCTCTAGAATACCTTGATAGTCTTGAGATTTCATTGTACCTTGCACAGATTCAACACACCCTGTGCCAGATGCAGCAAAGCAGCCCCAGAACATAACAGAACCTCCTCCATGTTTCACAGTAGGGACAGTGTTCTTTTCTTGGTATGCTTCATTTTTGCGTCTGTGAACAGAGAGCTGATGTGCCTTGCCAAAAAGTTCCAGTTTTGTCTCGTCTGTCCATAGGACATTCTCCCAGAAGCTTTGTGGCTTGTCAACATGCAGTTTGGCAAATTCCAGTCTGGATTTTTTATGATTTGTTTTCAACAGTGGTGTCCTCCTTGGTTGTCTCCCATGAAGTCCACTTTGGCTCAAACAACGACGGACGATGTGATCTGACACTGATGTACCTTGACCTTGGAGTTCACCATGAAAGTATTTAGAGGTTGTTCTGGGCTCTTTTGTTACCATTCGTATTATCCGTCTCTTCCATTTTTCATCAAGTTTCCTCCTGCGGCCACGTCCAGGGAGGTTGGCTACAGTCCCGTGGATCTTAAATTTCTGAATAATATGTGCAACTGTAGTCACAGGAACATCAGGCTGCTTGGAGATGGTCTTATAGCCTTTACCTTTAACATGTTTGTCTATAATTTTCTTTCTAATCTCCTGAGACATCTCTCTCCTTTGCTTCCTCTGGTCCATGTTTAGTGTGGTATACACCATGTCAACAAACAGCACAGTGACTACTTGTCACCCTTTAAATAGGCCGGCTGACTGATTACAAGTTTGTAGACACCTGTGATGTTAATTAGAGGACACATCTTGGTTGAACATGTCCCTATGGTCACATTATTTTCAATCTTTTCTAGGGGTACCATCATTTTTGTCCAGGCCTGTTTCATGAGTTTGTTTTTTAAAATAATTCTGTTGAACCACAATTCAAAAGCACTGTCTGATTTTCATTGGTTAATTTTCATAGAATTTTTATTTATTACCACTTTTGTCAGATTCAAGTTATTTCTGTGACCATTGTGGGTTTTTCTTTCATTAACAGAGGGGTACCAACAGTTTTGTCCACGTGTGTAAATCGTAATAAAATTTTTGCCAGAGCTAAAAGATTTCATCAGAGCCACTTATTGCATCAGTGTTTGATGGTAGCCATTAGAACTGAAAGAAAATATTTTTTTTTTAAAAAGTGCTTCCTAAACCCTATAGGAGCACTATTGTTGTGTAGATTCAGATGCTCAGCTCCAGATTTTTTTCCCCATTCCTTAAGGACATGACTTTCACATATACGTTCATCTGGTGTACATTTTTTAGGACTGTCACTTTTCTTCATTTGTCATCCACTTGTCTAATTTTTTTCTTTAAGAAACTTAATGGTCAAGCAGAAGGACTATACTGAAAATAAATTATTTAAAAACAGAAACCCTTCTTGAAAAGCCTGGAGAATTATTGCTCAAGATCACTGTAAAAATTACAAGAAAGATGGCTCCATTTATTCCTTCATTTTCTTAACTGCTTAATCATTTCAGGTAGCAGGGGGCTGGAGCCTATTCCAGCCTCATTGGGTAAAAGGCACTGTATACACTGGACTGTTCTCCAGTCCATCGCAAGCCACCCAGCTGTAGGACAGCCAGGCACCTGCCTCAGGAGGAAGGGCAAGGGTGAGGTAGGGTTGGCCACCCAAGGACGATGAGGGGGTGTTGAAATTCCGAATTAATGACAATAAACCTAACATGCATGTCTTTGGACTGTGGGAGGAAGCCAGCATTCCTGGAGGGAACTCACAAAGACATGGGGAGAACATGCAAACTCCACACAGATAGGCCCGCTCATGGATTTGAACCCAGAACTTTCTTGTTGTGAGGTGACAGTGCTAATCACTGTACCCCTGTGCTGATCATAGTGATGGCACCTTGGAAGCAAAATATAAATAAATGAAGCCCGACTCAAGACTTTTGCACAGTACTGTATGTTTCTCTGTTTCATAAACTGCTGAAACTAACCTGAGAGCACGGGATCATCCTCACTCTCTGAGCCGTACTGAATGGCAACACTGACGCCAGAGAGGCGATCCCCCTGGCCAGATCTGCGATTTCTGAATAGTGACAAACACAAGTTCCACATCACGTTGGGATGTGTATGCTAATAATAAAAATAGTTTCACTGTCTTCTGCTACCTGATGCGAAGGCTAGATTTAGTGGGTTCACCATGTTCAAGTTCAGTCTTACGCTGGATGAACACTTTCTTAATGGTGTTGGCATCCTAAAAACAACCAGAGAAACTGTTGATATTTGATAGATAAAACAATCAATAAAAAAATAATTCAAGAAAACCAGTTTACCTTAAAAACTTGAGATCCTGGCTCATTGTATGTTTTGGCATTTTTGGCCATCAGGTCAATGTCCTTGGCCATAGCATTGACACTTTTATAGTATCCATTCTATGTACATAACAGATGATAGAATAAAACACCACAGGATACTGAAAACAAACTTTCTGTGATTAGGAACAGAAGTGACTACCTGTATTCTTTGAGCAATTGTCCGCAGATCTATTGGCTCCTTTATAATGGCATAGTAGTCTGGATATTGCTAAAAAAAAAATAAAATAAAATAAACATATGAACAAAAAAATATGTTAAGCAGAAATATGTCGCTTGCCAATATCCACACCTGGCAGTCTCTTTGCAAGATATCCCACGTTAAGCCCATCGTGATATTAACATCGGTAGTACCATGGACTTATAAAATCCTGCATCCTTCAGCACCTGTTTTTGGAACTTACCCCTTATTTCGGAGATATATATACAGTGGGGTAAAAAAGTATTTAGTCAGCCACCAATTGTGCAAGTTCTCCCACTTAAAAGATGAGAGAGGTCTCCAATTTTCATCATAGGTATACCTCAACTATGAGAGACAAAATAAGAAAAAAAAAAATCCAGAAAATCACATTGAAGGATTTTTAATGAATTAATTGGTAAATTCCTCGGTAAAATAAGTATTTGGTCAATAACAAAAGTTCATCTCAATACTTTGTTATATACCCTTTGTTGGCAATGACAGAGGTCAAACGTTTTCTGTAAGTTTTCACAAGGTTTTCACATACTGTTGCTGGTATTTTGGCCCATTCCTCCATGCAGATCTCCTCTAGAGCAGTGATGTTTTGGGGCTGTCGCTGGGCAACAAAGACTTTCAACTCCCTCCAAAGATTTTCGATGGGGTTGAGATCTGGAGACTGGCTAGGCCACTCCAGGACCTTGAAATGCTTCTTACGAAGCCACTCCTTCGTTGCCCGGGCAGTGTGTTTGGGATCATTGTCATGCTCAAAGACCCAGCCACGTTTCATCTTCAATGCCCTTGCTGATGGAAGGAGGTTTTCACTCAAAATCTCACGATACATGGCCCCATTCATTCTTTCCTTTACACGGATCAGTAATCCTGGTCCCTTTGCAGAAAAAACAGCCCCAAAGTATGATGTTTCTACCCCCATGCTTCACAGTAGGTATGGTGTTCTTTCTCCTCCAAACACGACAAGTTGAGTGTTTACCAAAAAGTTCTATTTTGGTTTCATCTGACCATATGACATTCTCCCAATCCTCTTCTGGATCATCCAAATGCTCTCTAGCAAACTTCAGACGGGCCTGGACATGTACTGGCTTAAGCAGGGGGACACGTCTGGCACTACAGGATTTGAGTCCCTGGTGGCGTAGCGTGTTTCTGATGTAGCCTTTGTTACTTTGGTCCCAGCTCTCTGCAGGTCATTCACTAGGTCCCCCCATGTGGTTCTGGGATTTTTGATCACCGTTCTCGTGATCATTTTGACCCCACGGGGTGAGATCTTGCGTGGAGCCCCAGATCGAGGGAGATTATCAGTGGTCTTGTATGTCTTCCATTTTCTAATAATTGCTCCCACAGTTGATTTCTTCACACCAAGCTGCTTACCTATTGCAGATTCAGTCTTCCCAGCCTGGTGCAGGTCTACAATTTTGTTTCTGGTGTCCTTTGACAGCTCTTTGGTCTTGGCCATAGTGGAGTTTGGAGTCTGACTGTTTGAGGTTGTGGACAGGTGTCTTTTATACTGATAACGAGTTCAAACAGGTGCCATTAATACAGGTAACGAGTGGAGGACAGAGGAGCCTCTTAAAGAAGAAGTTACAGGTCTGTGAGAGCCAGAAATCTTGCTTGTTTGTAGGCGACCAAATACTTATTTTACTGAGGAATTTACCAATTAATTCATTAAAAATCCTTCAATGTGATTTTCTGGATTTTTTTTTTCTCATTTTGTCTCTCATAGTTGAGGTATACCTATGATGAAAATTAGAGACCTCTCTCATCTTTTAAGTGGGAGAACTTGCACAATTGGTGGCTGACTAACTACTTTTTTGCCCCACCGTGTGTATATATATTATTTATTTTTTAAATTTACAATCAAAGTAAATAAAAATTTAAATAAAATGTTTGATAAATACATCTTATTAGAATTAGGGCTGTGCAATCTGACCAAAATTTCACATCATGATATACAGTGTATGTGTATGTATGTATGTACTGTATGTATGTATGTATGTGTGTGTGTGTGTGCGCGCGCACACACACACACACACACATATATACAGTATCTCACAAAAGTGAGTGCACCCCTCACATTTTTGTCAATATTTTGTTATATCTTTTCATGGAACAACACTGAAGATATGACACTTTGATACAATGTAAAGTAGTCAGTGTACAGCTTGTATAACAGTGTAAATTTGCTGTCCCCTCAAAATAACTCAACACACAGCCATTAATGTCTAAACCGCTGGCAACAAAAGTGAGTACACCCCTAGTGAAAAAGTCCAAATTGTGCCCTAAGTGTCAATATTTTGTGTGGCCACCATTATTTTCCAGCACTGCGTTAACTCTCTTGGGCATGGAGTTCACGAGAGCTTCACAGGTTGCCACTGGAATCCTCTTCCACTCCTCCATGACGACATCATGGTGTTAGAGACCTTGCGCTCCTCCACTTTCCGTTTGAGGATGCCCCACAGATGTTCAATAAGGTTTAGATCTGGAGACATACTTGGCCAGTCCATCACCTTTACCTCAGTTTCTTCAGCAAGGCAGTGGTCGTCTTGGAGGTGTGTTTGGGGTCATTATCATGTTGGAATACCGCCATGCGACCCTGCGGCCCAGTTTTCGATCATACTCGGCTTCAGTATGTTACAGTACATGTTGGCATTCATGGTTCCGTCAATGAACTGTATCTCCCCAGTGCCGGCAGCACTCATGCAGCCCCAAACATGACACTCCCACCTCCATGCTTAACTGTAGGCAAGACACACTTGTCTTTGTACGCCTCACCTGGTTGCCGCCACACACGCTTGACACCATCTGAATCAAATAAGTTTATCTTGGTCTCATCAGACCACAGGACATGGTCCCAGTAATCCATGTCCTTAGTCTGCTTATCTTCAGCAAACTGTGGGTTTTCTTGTGCATCATCTTAAAAAGGGGCTTCATTCTGGGATGACAGCCATGCAGATCAGTTTCATGCAGTGTGCGGCGTATGGTCTGAGCACTGACAGGCTGACTCCCCACCCCTTCAACCTTTGCAGCAATGCTGGCAGCACTCATACGTCTATTTTCAAAACACAACCTCTGCATATGATGCTGAGCACGTGCACTCAACTTCTCTGGTCAACCATGGCAAGGCCTGTTCTGAGTGGAACCTGTCCTGTTAAACCGCTGTATGGTCTTGGCCACCATACTGCAGCTCAGTTTCAGGGTGTTGGCAATCTTCTTATAGCCTAGGCCATCTTTATGTAGAGCAACAATTCTTTTTTTCAGAGAGCTCTTTGCCATGAGGTGCCATGTTGAACTTCCAGTCACCAGTATGAGAGAATGTGAGAGCGATAACACCACATTTAACACACCTGCTCCCCATTCACACCTGAGACCTTGTAACACTAACGAGTCACATGACACCGGGGAGGGAAAAATAGCTAATTTGGCACAATTTGGATTTCACTAGGGGTGTACTCAAGGTGTACTCAAGCGCAAGGTGGTCGGTGCATCTCGTGGTGGCAACCCCCGAACCAAGTGGTGGACACCAGTGGTGAGGGGGGCCATTAAGCTGAAGAAGGAGTCCTATCAAGCTTGGTTGGCTTGTGGGACTCCCGAAGCAGCTGAGGTGTACCGGCAGGCCAAGCGGAGTGCAGCTCGGGTGGTTGCTGAAGCAAAAACCCGGGTATGGGAGGAGTTCGGTGAGGCCATGGAACAAGACTTTCGGTCGGCTTCAAAGAGATTCTGGCAAACTGTTCGGCGGCTCAGGAGGGGAAAGCAGCTCCCCGTCCACACTGTGTATGGTGCGGATGGGACACTGTTGACTTCAACTGGGGATATCGTCGGGCGGTGGAAGGAATACTTCGAGGATCTCCTCAATCCCACTGATACGCCTTCCACAGAGGAAGCAGGGTTTGGGGACGAGGGGGATGACTCGCCTATCACAGGGGCTGAGGTCGCCAAGGTGGTTAAAAATCTCCTTGGTGGCCGGGCCCCGGGGGTGGACGAGATTCGCCCCGAGTACCTCAAGGCCCTGGATGTTGTTGGGTTGTCATGGTTGACACGCCTCTGCAACATTGCGTGGAGGTCGGGGGCAGTGCCTTTGGCATGGCAAACCGGGGTGGTGGTTCCTCTCTTCAAAAAAGGGGACCGGAGGGTGTGCTCCAACTTTAGAGGGATCACACTCCTCAGCCTCCCTGGGAAGGTCTATGCCAAGGTACTGGAGAGGAGAGTCCGGCCGTTGGTCGAACCTCGGATTCAGGAGGAGCAATGTGGTTTTCGTCCTGGCCGTGGCACATCGGACCAGCTCTTTACCCTCTCGAGAATTCTTGAGGGTTCGTGGGAGTTTGCCCAACCAGTTTACATGTGTTTTGTGGACTTGGAGAAGGCATTTGACCGCGTCCCTCGTGGATTTTTGTGGGGGGTGCTTCGGGAGTATGGGGTATCGGGCTTGTTGTTACGAGCTATTCGGTCTCTGTACGACCGTTGTGAGAGTTTAGTTCGCATTGCCAACACTCGGTCGGAGTCATTCCCAGTGAGAGTTGGACTCCGCCAGGGCTGCCCTTTGTCACCGGTCCTGTTCATAATTTTTATGGACAGGATTTCTAGGCGCAGCCAGGGAATGGAGGGTGTCATGCTTGGTGACCACAGGATCTCATCTCTGTTGTTTGCAGATGATGTTGTCCTGTTGGCTTCATCCAGCAATGACCTACAGCTCTTGCTGGGACGGTTTGCCGCTGAGTGTGAAGCGGCTGGGATGAGAATCAGCACCTCCAAGTCCGAGTCCATGGTCCTCAGCCGGAAAAAGGTGGATTGTCCTCTCCGGGTTGGGGACAGGCTCCTGCCCCAAGTGGAGGAGTTTAAGTATCTTGGGGTCTTGTTCACGAGTGAGGGGAAAATGGAGCGAGAGATCGACAGACGGATTGGAGCAGCATCTGCAGTGATGCGGACGTTGTACCGGTCTGTTGTGGTGAAGAGGGAGCTTAGTTCTAAGGCAAAGCTGTCGATTTACCAGTCAATCTACGTTCCTACTCTCACCTATGGTCACGAGCTTTGGGTAATGACCGAAAGAACGAGATCGCGGATACAAGCGGCTGAAATGAGCTTTCTCCGTAGGATTGCTGGACTCACCCTCAGAGATAGGGTGAGGAGCTCAGTCATCCGGGAGAGGCTCAGAGTAGAACCGCTGCTCCTCCACATTGAAAGGAGTCAGTTGAGGTGGTATGGGCATCTGATTAGGATGCCTCCTGGACGCCTCCCACTTGAGGTGTTTCAGGCACGTCCCACTGGGAGGAGACCCCGGGGCAGACCCAGGACTCGGTGGAGAGACTATGTCTCCCAGCTAGTCTGGGAACGCCTTGGTATCCCCTCTGAAGAGCTGGAGCAGGTGGCTGGGGAGAGGGAAGTCTGGGCTTCTCTGCTTGAACTGCTGCCTCCGCGACCCGGACCTCCGGAAAAGCGGTAGAAGATGGATGGATGGATGGATGGATAGGGGTGTACTCACTTTTGTTGCCAGCGGTTTACACATTAATGGCTGTGTGTTGAGTTATTTTGAGGGGACAGCAAATTTACACTGTTATACAAGCTGTATACTGACTACTTTACATTGTATCAAAGTGTCATATCTTCAGTGTTGTCCCGTGAAAAGATATAATAAAATATTTACAAAAATGTGAGGGGTGTACTCACTTTTGTGAGATACTCTGTACACACACACACACACACACACACACACACACACACACACACACACACACACACACACACAGAAAGAGTGGTGTTATCGCGTTCATCGCCCGTTAACATTTCACCCCCATTAACGGCGACAAATTCTGTGATTGTGGTTAACCGCAGTTAACGGCAGAAAGCGCAAACAGTACTTTTTTTGGCCTGAACTGCTCTCCGTACATAACTATGGAAGCCGCTCTGGGTAGTGACAAACACTGTGATTGTCATGCAGACACTGCGAAGTCAAACAAGCTGGATCACTGCCATGGAAATCCCCAAAACGCTGTCATGTTTAAGTTTATAACGTTATCTGTCAGAGCTCTCACCTGGATAACTGTCACAACCTCCTCCAAAACTTCGCCTGGATGTTGGTTGTTTTTCTTTGGAAGCTGGCTAGCAGGAAACAGCTATGTGCTATGGATGTAGTGGCTGCCAGCAGCTACGGACAGACACTCCACCCGTTTCATATTCATAGCTTTGGGTCCAGCTTTCGGTAGGTGAATAGCAGTCTAAAATTCTCAAGCTGTGTTCATAATGTCCACTCACTTCCACGCCCTGTTTTTGTTGCGTGGTTGGTGACATCATGGGCAAGATTGTTGTTTATGTTTACAATTTTTCTATTAAAAGGGAAACTGTGTCTGTTGTGACACACGAGGTCCAGTGATTTGTGTTCAGCTGGTGGATGTTTGCAATGGGAGTGTAGTTGTGTTACAGTGACATTACTGAGCCCTGGCATTCTGTTGTTTTTTGCACAAGTGGTAATGCTTTTGAGGATTTTCTGGGGAATATTCTGGATAGTTTGGTCATTTTAGATATGCTGACAGCTTTAATAAACCTGCAGGAGAAGAAAGCAAACATATTTGTCCACTCCCATGTTTATAACAGTATGAGAAATTTAAGTAATCTTATTTGACGATAGCGATCTATATCACTATATACATTTTCTGTAAATTCTATAGTTTATATATAATAACCAATAAAAAGGACCATCTCTTTTTCTACACTTTAAACTACATAGTGAAAAAAATCAACTGTACAAATTCATCTGTAATTAATTTCATGCTTCTTTTTCCCCTCTTAATTTTTCAGTGTTATAAAATTTGCATTTGAGATGACTTCAACTTTATTTATTATTGCTACTTGACTAATTAAAAATTATTAGAAATCAAGTTACATTAAGAGCCAGTTTGTTCCTCCGACACATTTAATTTATTATTCATTTAGTGTGTCTGTGGCCACTGTCACACAGTTTTGCAGTTTTAGTCATTTTTTTCAGACAAAATTAAGAAACTCGGCAGTAATTTAAACCAAAGAAAGATGGTCTGATACACTATGTTTCCCATTAGCGACAAGTTAGCACTGTCATTTAGCATTTGCCGTTTTATAATTACAGAGAGATGGTGTTAACGTTACTTACCTCCAATTAAAACAAGGTTAGAGGACTATCCTCTCTGACACAGCATGGTGGGGAAAAAGTCCCACATCTCTGGCAAACAGAAGTAGCAACTATATGACCAAAACATTAGCTTGCAGTTAGCTGCTGTGCTTACCACCAGAACCCACTATTGCACACACTTGGTGCACTGCAGGGGAGAGGTGGGGGGGGGTGACAAGTATAAACAGGGTATGTGTCTTTTAAATCCCGATATAAATGATACAGTTTTATATGAAACGGTAAATGTTTTTTATCGCGTCACCGATACACATCATCATATCGCACAGCCCTAATTAGAATAATACATCTACTATGAGTGGCTTGCAGCTCTCAGGAAGGTGGACTAATTTCAGACTTGGCATGCACTCACCACTTTGGAAGGCAGTTTCTGGAAGAGTTCACTGACTGGGCGCCCTAAGGGATCAGTGTGGGACACTATAGCCTCCAAGAGTTGCTCCAACACCTCCTTCAAATTTCCTCCTGTGGGCTGAAAGATACAGATGCAAAAGAAATCTTGACAAATGCCTAAAGAAAAGTTTCCAATAAAAATAATTAAAGTTTATAAATCAGTGACATACTTTATATATATTTAAACAGATACTACCTGGTTTTCCCTTCAAACACTTGAGATATACAGTGGTGTGAAAAAGTGTTTGCCCCCTTCCTGATTTCTCATTTGTTTCTATGTTTGTCACACATAAATGTTTCAAATCATCAAACAAATTTAAATATTAGACAAAGATAACACAAGGAAACACAAAATGCTGTTTTTAAATGAAGGTGTTTATTATTAAGGGTAAAAAAATAAAAAAAAAATCCAAACCTACATGGCCCTGTGTGTGAAAGTGATTGCCTTCCCCCCTGTTAAAACATAAATTAACTGTGGTTTATCACATCTTTGGAAAGATGGGTTCAATTTCTCTAACCACACCCAGGCCTGATTACTGCCACACCTGTTCTCAATCAAGAAATCACTTAAATAGGACCTGCCTGAAAAAGTGAAGTAGACCAAAAGATCTTCCAAAGTTAGCCATCAATGCTGCGATCCCAAGAACTTCAGGAAGAAATGAGAAAAAGTAATTGAGATCTGTCAGTCTGGAAAAGGTTATAATGTGGGCAACATATGTTGGTTACATATGCTCCACAAATATATTGCTGTGTGTTGATTGTATTGTGTGCTGCACGTCTCAAGGAACAAAAGGACTGAGCCTCCGAGAGAGCCTCCCGGAAGTAACGGGAGAGTGCGAGGTTTGACCTTTGTTTCAGGGAGATGACCTGGAGAGATTTCCAGACCACCGGAGACTAAGGGACAATGGTGTGAAGATCAGAAGAGTTACATTGTGACTGGGATTAAGTACCATGTGACTGTATGTTTGATTAAACACCATGTGACTGCAGTTTTGATGTCCGGGGTATAAAGGACAGATGTGAGATAATTCATCCTCTTTTTCTGCTTTGAAATTGTTGGAGTATGTGTTTGTGAATAAAGCTGAACCTGAGGAATAACTCAGTCTCATCCTTCCGCACATCCTCCACACTGGTGACCTTACGACGAAGCATGAGCAGAAATAATTCTCCCGAGCGGGGCTCGGCAGAAGCCAGCCTGATGACTGCCGCCACGTTCCAGCTGCCCGACTTCTGGCAGCATAGTCCGCGCTCCTAGTTTAGCGCGGTCGAAGCGCAGTTCAACCTCCGGAGAATCTCGAGAGACGACACGAAATTCTACCATGTGGTGGCGAAGCTGGACAGCCACACAGTCCAGAGGGTGGAGGATCTGGTCAATCACCCACCGGACAGCGACAAATACAGCGCATTGAAGGATGCGCTTATCAGCCATTTCACCCCCTCGGTGCAACAGCGAGCAGAGGGGCTCCTAGCGTTGACGGAGTCGGAGAACGACAGACCCGTAGACCTGATGGTGAAAATGCTGAGGCTGAGAGACTCAGAGGATTGCGATTTTATCTTCGCCCACCTTTTCCTCCAGACCCTGCCGCCAGCGGTGAGAGTTACCCTGACAGACTCACCTCGGTTGGCCCGGCGAGACTACCATGGGCTGAGTAAGGAGGCGCAACGTCTCATCGACGCCCACAAACGAAGCGCGGTTTCGGCCGCGGCAGCAGAGCTAGGAGCAACGTCCGGAGACGGCATGGGGCCAGTGGTTGCAGCACCAGACTCACTGGCGACGGCAGCAGTCAGGACCAAGCGACACGGAGCGGACGACGTCCTTTGCTTCTATCATCGCCGCTTTGCAGAGAGGGCACACAAGTGCCTCCCACCGTGCCACTTCAAGCGTTCGGGAAACGCCAAGACCGGGGGTCGGTAGCGGCTGCGGCCCTCGGGGAGGAGAACAAGCTGCTCTACCTGACGGATGCACGCTCGGGGAGGCATTTCCTCGTGGACACAGGCTCCCAGCTGAGTTTCATCACGCCTTCCTACGCGGACCGGCTGACGCCGTCTAAGGGTCCCCAGGTGTCAGCAGCGAACGACTCAGCAATTAAGACCTTCGGTGAGAGGACTCTGCTTCTGTCTTTGCAGGGCCGTGCATTTGAGTGGACTTTTGTTATAGCGGCAGTCAATTCCAACATGTTAGGGGCTGATTTTTTGTGCTCACATGGTTTATTGGTTGATCTTGCTAACAGACGTCTGGTTAATGCACTGTCATTTCACTCTATTCCCTGCACAGCTCGAGTTGCGCCGCCAACTGCACAAGCCAACGTCACAGCTGCGGGTGGTAAGTTCCACGCACTCCTCACTCAGTTCCCAGCACTCACAGTCCCAACGTTTTCGGCGACAGTGGCTAAGCATGGGGTGGAGCATTATATCACTACCACCGGCCCGCCCGTTTTTGCAAAAGCTCGGCGCCTGGACTCAGCTAAACTGACCACAGCACGCGAGGAGTTTGCCAACCTTGAAAAACTGGGCATCATCAGGCGTTCGAAAAGCCCCTGGGCTTCACCACTGCACATGGTCCCAAAGGCTGATGGCTCGTGGCGATCTTGCGGTGATTTCCGCAGGTTGAATAACGCCACAGCACACGACCGCTACCCAATTCCGCATATCCAAGATTTTTCGGTGCATTTGGCGGGGGCGCGCATTTTTTCTAAAATAGATTTAGTACGCGGTTACCATCAGGTTCCAGTGCGCGCTCAACACATATCCAAAACAGCGGTAATAACTCCTTTCGGGCTTTTTGAGTTTTTGCGCATGCCTTTTGGACTCAAGGGAGCGGCGCAGACGTTCCAACGCATGATGGACGCGGTCCTGCACGACTTCCCTTTTGTGTTCGTCTATTTGGACGACATTTTGGTAGCCAGCACATCCAAAGACGAACACGAAAGCCACCTCACAGCAGTTTTCCAGAGGTTGGCAGAGCACGGGTTAATAATTAACCCAGCGAAGTGTCAGTTTGGGGTGGCGCAGATTGATTTTTTGGGGCATCGCGTTTCGCCAGAGGGAGCGGTCCCTCTGCCCGATAAAGTGCGCGCAATAACAAATTTTCCCCAACCTCAAATGGTCAAAGCGTTACAGGAGTTTTTGGGAATGGTTAATTTTTATAACCGTTTCCTCCCCAGCGCAGTGAGGCTCATGCAACCATTGTACGCTGCACTAAAAAAAACAAAAACCCACGAATAAAATCGAATAGTCTCCTGAGCGGGAGCGCGCATTCTCTCAAGTCAAATCAGCCCTCACAAACGCTGTTTTGTTGGCACTCCCAGTTCCAACGGCCCGCATGGCGCTCACCACTGACGCGTCCGATTTAGCCATCGGGGCGGTCGTTGAACAGTATGTAGCTGGGGCCTGGCAACCGCTCGCGTTTTTCAGCAAAACCTTGCGCGATAGCGAGCGAAAACACAGCGCGTTCGACAGGGAGCTGTTGGCTCTGCACTTGGCCATCCGCCACTTCCAGTTCTGGCTGGAAGGGCGCCGTTTCACCGCGTTCGTGGACCACAAACCGCTGACTTTTGCGATGGCCAAGATTTCGGAACCTTGGTCGGGCCGTCAGCAGAGACAGCTGGCTGCGATATCGGAGTTTACCATCGATATCCAGCATGTGGCAGGTATATATAATGTAGTGGCAGACTGCCTCTCACGTGCTGTGGCGGCTCCGGGCCCCGTGGGGGCAGACTCTGCAGCCATGGCTGCGGGCCAGGGTAGCGACGCAGAAGCGCGCGCAGCCCCGGTCCGCGTAGGGTTAGATTATGCAGCCATGGCCGCGGAGCAGGTTAGCGATGCGGACGTGCGCGCGCTCCAGTCTGGACCAACAGGGTTAAGGCTGGAGTACAGGGTGCTGCAAGATGGTATGCCCCCCCTAATCTGCGATATTTCCACTGGACGGCCGCGTCCGGTGGTACCAGCTGCGTGGCGCCGTCGCGTTTTCGACTCGATCCATTCTCTGGTGCACCCGGGGGTGCGCGCATCGGTCAAAATGGTAGGAGAGAAATTTGTATGGGCGGGGTTGCGCAAACAGGTCAAAGAATGGGCGACAGCCTGCGTAGCTTGTCAGCGAGCCAAAATACACAAACACACTAGAGCTCCTTTGGAGCCTTTTCACATCCCGGCTAAGCGCTTTGATCATGTGCATGTCGACCTGGTAGGCCCCCTCCCGTCGTCACAGGGGTGCACACACCTTTTGACAATGGTGGACCACACTACGCGTTGGCCAGAAGTGGTCCCACTGGCATCAACCACAGCCAAGGAGGTGGCGCGCGCGTTTTTAACAGCGTGGGTAGTGCGTTTTGGAGTTCCGTCGGACATAACGTCCGACAGAGGTCCTCAGTTTGTGTCCGAGCTCTGGTCAGTGATGGCCCGCAACCTGGGGGTAATGATCCACCGCACTACCGCATACAACCCCCAGGCTAACAGTTTATGCGAACGTTTCCATAGGTCATTGAAAGCAGCCCTCAGAGCGTCGCTTACGGATACAAATTGGGTAGACAGGCTACCATGGGTTTTATTGGGGTTGCGTTCTGCACCTAAGGAGGATTTGCAAGCCTCCCCAGCTGAGTTAGTTTTTGCACAGCCTCTCCGGCTGCCCGGGGAATTTCTCCCGGATAATCCTGCGCCAAATTGCCCCCCCCCCCCTCAACGGCTGCAGAGCGACACGGGATCAAACACGCTTCCTGGCCCGGTTCATCACAGCTTCCCACGCATTTTTGTGCCGAAAGCCTTAAAAAATGCGGAGTTTGTTTTTGTCAGACATGATGCCCATCGCCCAAACTTTCGGCCGCCATACGATGGACTATTTAGGGTGCTGGAAACAGGAGAGAAACATTTTTTGCTAGATTTGGGAGACAGAAAGGAGGTAATTGGTATTAACAGACTCAAACCCGCTTTTGTTTTGGCGGATGAAGCTGTGCAGCTGGCGAGGGCCCCCCGTCACGGCAGACCCCCTAGAAGGCATTCTCCAGAACACCCACAGAGATTGACTAACAGTTCTAATCCACAGGCAACAGTCCCACAGCAGACTGCAGAAGCAGTAAAGCCGGCTTACAGCAAATACGGCAGAAGACTTAGGCCTAGGCAACGGGTGGATTGATATGTAGTAATGTTATTATGTCATGCATCTCTAGTTATGATTGTTCCATTTTAGACGTTTGGGGGGGGGGGGGTCATGTGGGCAACATATGTTGGTTACATATGCTCCACAAATATATTGCTGTGTGTTGATTGTATTGTGTGCTGCACGTCTCAAGGAACAAAAGGACTGAGCGTCCGAGAGAGCCTCCTGGAAGTAACGGGAGAGTGCGAGGTTTGACCTTTGTTTCAGGGAGATGACCTGGAGAGATTTCCAGACCACCGGAGACTAAGGGACAATGGTGTGAAGATCAGAAGAGTTACATTGTGACTGGGATTAAGTACCATGTGACTGTATGTTTGATTAAACGCCATGTGACTGCAGTTTTGATGTCCGGGGTATAAAGGACAGATGTGAGATAATTCATCCTCTTTTTCAGCTTTGAAATTGTTGGAGTATGTGTTTGTGAATAAAGCTGAACCTGAGGAATAACTCAGTCTCATCCTTCCGCACATCCTCCACAATAAAGCCATTTCTAAAACTTTGGGACTCCAGTGAACCACAGCGAGAGCCATTATCCACAAATGCCAAGAACATGGAACATTGGTGAACCTTCCCAGGAGTGGCCGGCCGACCAAAATTACCCCAACAGCACAGCGACGACTCATCCAAGAGGTCACAAAAGACCCCACAACAACATCCAAAGAACTGCAGGCCTCACTTGCCTCAGTTAAGGTCAGTGTTTATAACTCCACCATAAGAAAGAAACTGGGCAAAATGGCCTACATGGCAGAGTTCCAAGATGAAAACCACTGCTGAGAAAAACAACATAAAGGCTTGTCTCAGTTTTGCCAGAAAACATCTTGATGATTCCCAAGACTTTTGGGAAAATACCGTATGGACTGACGAGACAAAAGTTGAACTTTTTGGAAGGTGTGTGTCCCATTACAACCGGCATAAAAGTAACAGCATTTCAGAAAAGGAACATCATACCAACAATAAAATTTGGTGGTGGTGGTGTGATGGTCTGGGGATGTGTTGCTGTTTCAGGACATGGAAGACTTGCTGTGGTAAATGAAACCATGAATTCTGCTGTCTACCAAAAAATCCTGAAGAATGTCCGGCCATCTGTTTGTGACCTCAAGCTGAAGCGCACTTGGGTTCTGCAGCAGGGCAATGATCCAAAACACACCAGCAAGTCCACCTCTGAATGGCTTCAGAAAAACAAAATGAAGACTTTGGAGCGACCTGGTCAAAGTCCTGACTTGAATCCGATTGAGATGCTGTGGCATGACCTTAAAAAGGCAGTTCATGCTCAAAAACCCCACAATGTGGCTGAATTACAACAATTCTGCAAAGATGAGTGGGCCAAAATTCCTCCACAGTGCTGTAAAAGACTCATTGCCAGTTATTGCTAATGCTTGATTGCAGTTGTTGCTTCTAAGGGTGGCCCAACCAGTTATTAGGTTTAGGGGGTAATCACTTTTTCACACAGGGCCATGTAGGTTTGGATTTTTTGTTCCCTTAATAATAAACACCTTCATTTAAAAACTGCATTTTGTGTTTACTTGTGTTACCTTTGTGTAATATTTAAATTTGTTTGATTATCTGAAACATTTAAGTGTGACAAACACACAAAAAAATGAGAAATCAGGAAGGGGGCAAACATTTTTTCCCACAACTTTAAACAAAGTTGAGTTTAGATAATTAGTGACGTCATTACCTCATCGTCAGTTCCTGGATTATCCATCATATCATCGCCATCTTCATCATCTTCATCTCCGTCTCCAGGCTGCACAAACTCATTCCTTGTTTGCAGATAGACTTGCCACAGCTTGCAGGCAGCTTGATACTCTTCACTATCAGCCTGAATGAGCATGAAGTGTAACAATGAATCATATAAGACTGCTAACAGTGTAATTCTACTAAGATCACACAATGCATTATATTAGAGAAAAAAGCACATGGTACAGCCAGTGTGTAAAGTAGGGATGAGCTGATCCGATCCACCACATCAGTGTTGGGTTTGACCCAAGCAAAATGGCTAGATTGGCACTGGTAAGGAATAAAAATAATTTACAGATCTGATACATTAATAATATTAAAATGAAGGCACAATCATGTTGTCAGCCACGTGCGCGGCTTCTGTCAGCAGAAGCATCGAGTGTCATGTGTCACTGGAGCTTGTCTGTGGGACTCGCCTCAGTATGTTGTTGTGTGGTACCAGCGTTTACAATTTTAATACCACCAACTTGATAAAACACTTGCAAAAGTATCACGGTAAAGAAGTATTCTAAATTATGTCAAGAACCAAGCAGAAGAAAGTGTGTAGTGCATCAGCAGCTGCTGATTTTCCAGCCCGGAGGCTGGAAGACGCTAAAACTGAAATCTAAACAAAAGAATGAAACTGAAAGTAAAAACCAGACATAACATGGGTTTACCTTTCAGCGCAGAGTTACAGCTGATGAAAGGTAGGTAACAGAAACATAAATAGCAAATTATAACCGTGAACTGGAAGCAGGACTAGAACAAGGCTACATGAAATGAAACAGGAATGACTTCAAAATAAGAGCAAACCTAAAATCTAAGAATTGACAGAGAATAATATCAGAAACACTGCTAAATAAACTGAGGACCCAGAGAATACTTATAATAATAATAATAATAATAATAATAATATAATAATAAATGCCAAAAATACAACTTAAAGGGTTAGTTCCTTTATTTTCAGAGCTATAGTATTTTTTACCTCATGCATAAAGTGGCACTTTGAATTTTATCTAAGAGAAGAGAAGATAAGATAAGATAAGCCTTTATTAGTCCCACAATGGGGAAATTCCAGGATTGCAACAGCACAGGGATAGCAACACTCAGAGCAATAATTTAGAAGATAGAAAATAAAAGCAGTGATTATACATATGTACACAAATATATATACACAGTGCGGAGCATTGTCGTCGGCCTCCGTCGGTTGTAGCTACATGGAATAAAAAGCATAACTGTCTATTTAGTTACCCACATAGTATGAATATGTACCCATACATACTGTGACCCTCCGTAGCGATTGATATTGTCCTAGTTGTATATTGGAGGGGACCATTTTGTGTAAGTCTGTTGCATCTTTTGCATTCAATACTATTAGGTCGTCATGGTTTTTTTGCTATCTCTGCGCGCAGCTCTGCTTAGGTCATAAAGTCTGACAGCTGTAGGTAGGAAGGACCTGCAAAACCTCTCGGTCGTGCACCTAGGGTGATGTAGCCTACTGCTAATTGAGCTCCTCAGTGCATTCACTATGTGGCCGACAATCGCAGAGTCATCAGAAAACTTCTGCAGATGGCAGTGTGTTGTGTTGTGTGAGAAGTCCGCCGTATAAAGGGTGAACAGGAAGGGAGCCAAAACCGAATGTTACCAAAGTATGTTCTGTACTTTTGTTGTTTTCAATAAGAGAGACGGTATCGGGTTTGGATCGGTATTGGCCGATACTCAAAGGCTACGATCACACTGCAGGTCTTAATGCTCAATTCCAATTTTTTGCCAAGATCTGATTTTTTTGGGTGGATGTTCACATTATAATTTAAATGTGCCCCGTCAGACTCCAGTGTGAATGGTCTACAGCTATGAAGTGCCCCACATGCGCAGAAGAAAATGTAACGTCAGACAGTGTTGCGTTTACGGAAGTAAATATGAGGCCCGAAAGATTGAGGGGGACAGCACTTCTTCACCTTGATGCAGCGCAGCAAAATAAAATGTTAAAATCATTCAGGAAATGTTTACATTTTGTTCTTATTAAAGACAAAAATAGAAAGGCTTCAGAAGGCTGCAGTGAACAGTCGAAACATGTAAAGAAGGTAAAAACATCTTTCTATTTTTGTCTTTAATAAGAACAAAAGGTAAATAATTAAAAGAAGACAAAATGAACCTACTTGAGTCATTCAGAAATGATTATGCACAAAACACGATACCAGCTTCATTCCTCTACACGCCAGATGACCACTGTGACCAGCTCTGCTTTAACAGAACTGATAGATTAAACAGCTCCCTTGAAAATGAGACTCTGTGTCTCAGTGGGATTCATCATCATCATCATCATCATCATCATAGCAGTCTGTCGGGGGCGACAATGACTGTTTCATTTAGGTCTGATCAGATTCCTCCATGCAACTCTGTAATTCACCTTCCGCTGCCAGGAACTCCTGACCTTGTTAACCCGGGCGACGTCCGAGCCGGTATGAGTTGCTCTCTGACTGACCATCTCATGAAACTGCTTGCAAAGCATTTGTGTACCGCTAGCTTTTGCTGGACTAGCGACACATTCTTGGCAGATAGAGGTATTATCAGTGGCAAGCACAGGCCAAGACAAACTGACTCCAGTATCTGTTGCAGTAACTGACCAGATGATAGGTTTGCTTATTTCACCTGTATAAATAAGGTTGATAATAAATAATCCTAGCAATTACAGTAGGGCTCTCGCCCACTGACACTGTAAGTGGCTCGCGCCCTAATAAACAGCACGGCTCGTACCAGCGGCATAACACTGGTCCTACACAGGAAGAAGCCGCTAGAGACTGCCCTCTCCTGGACTGTGTGTTTTCGTATCCCTGTATCTGGCCATTCTGCTCCACGGTCATGTCGGTATTAACTTTACATTTTAGATATTACAGCGGCCAGGACTCACAGTATGCTCTTTATAGGGAAAAAAGGAATTTGCAGCATCCAGTAAATGTGCCGTTACTTTTTTAAAAAAATGTGCTGTTACTGTGCACCTGCTTGTCTGACAGTTTCAGCCCCTAACCCCCACCCCCTGAAATTTTGAAGTTATTGTGCAGTCAGAGTGTACAAAATTACAATCCAGTGATAAAGGGAAGAAGATTGATTAAAAAGAGAGCACAAATCAGCTGTCTGCCATGCTCGCTGCATCCTCCACTGCAGAATTGTAGCATCTGTCTGACTTCAATGAGGAAAAAGTCGGCTGAAATGTGACATGACCGTTCAGACTGAGGCTGCTTTGGAAAATATCAGATAGGTATCCGAATTAGGACCACATATGAAAGTGGCCTGGGTCTGGTGTAAAAAAAAAGTCAGATATGTGCTGCTCAGGCTGTCATTAAAAAATCTGATATGGGTCACATTTGTGCAAAAAAAATTGGAATTGAGCATTAAAACCTGCAATGTGAACGTAGCCAAAGTCACAGTATTATATCGGACTTGAAAAAGTGGTATTGGCTCATCCCTAGTTTAAAAAAGGTTGTGTTACAAGGATGGGGGAAAAACAAACAATAACAACAGCCCTGCACACTGAGCTACTGTTCTGTAAGGACAGAATTGTCTTATCTCCTTACCTTGTAGAATGACCTGGCATTGTTGAACATGAGCTGAAAATCAGCAGTGAGCTGTTCCACATCACTATAATCTTCAGACTTAAGTTTGTACTGAATTTTTGTCATGTCAATCGGCTGTGACACCACCTCATAATAATCAGGCTGATTCCTAAAAAGGAAAAAAGGTGAAAGGTAAAGAAAAAAAAAACCCAATTGCCAAAATAATTCTGAATTACATACAGAGAACAATACATACACTACCATTCAAAAGTTTGGGGTCACCCAGACAATTTTGTATTTTCCATGAAAAGTCACACTTTTATTGACCACCATGAGTTGTAAAATGAATAGAAAATATAGTCAAGACATTGACAAGGTTAGAAATAATGATTTGTATTTGAAATAATAATTTTTTCCTTCAAACTTTGCTTTCATCAAAGAATCCTCCATTTGCAGCAATTACAGCATTGCAGACCTTTGGCATTCTAGCTGTTAATTTGTTGAGGTAATCTGGAGAAATTTCACCCCACGCTTCTAGAAGCCCCTCCCACAAGTTGGATTGGCTGGATGGGCACTTCTTGCGTACCATACGGTCAAACTGCTCCCACAACAGCTCAATGGGGTTTAGATCTGGTGACTGCGCTGGCCACTCCATTACAGGTAGAATACCAGCTGCCTGCTTCTTCTCTAAATAGTTCTTGCACAATTTGGAAGTGTGCTTTGGGTCATTGTCCTGTTGTAGGATGAAATTGGCTCCAATCAAGCACTGTCCACAGGGTATGGCATGGTGTTGCAAAATGGAGTGATAGCCTTCCTTATTCAAAATCCCTTTTACCCTGAACAAATCTCCCACCTTACCAGCACCAAAGCAACCCCAGACCATCACGTTACCCCCACCTTGCTCGACAGATGGCGTCAGGCACTCTTCAGCATCTTTTCAATTGTTCTGCGTCTCACAAATGTTCTTCTGTGTGATCCAAACACCTCAAACTTCGATTTGTCCGTCCATAACACTTTTTTTCCCAATCTTTCTCTGTCCAATGTCTGTGTTCTTTTGCCCATATTAATCTTTTTCTTTTATTGGCCAGTCTCAGATATGGCTTTTTCTTTGCCACTCTGCCCTGAAGGCCAGCATCCCGGAGTCGCCTCTTCACTGTAGATGTTGACACTGGTGTTTTGCGGGTACTATTTAATGAAGCTGCCAGTTGAGGTCCTGTGCGTCTATTTCTCAAACTAGAGACTCTAATGTACTTATCTTCTTGCTCAGTTGTGCAGCGGGGCCTCCCACTTCTCTTTCTACTCTGGTTAGAGACTGTTTGTGCTGTTCTCTGAAGGGAGTAGTACACACCGTTGTAGGAAATCTTCAGTTTCTTGGCAATTTCTCGCATGGAATAGCCTTCAATTCTAAGAACAAGAATAGACTGTCGAGTTTCACATGAAAGTTCTCTTTTTCTGGCCATTTTGAGCGTTTAATTGACCCCACAAATGTGATGCTCCAGATACTCAACCTGCTCAAAGGAAGGTCAGTTTTATAGCTTCTCTAACCAGCTAAACTGTTTTCAGCTGTGCTAACATGATTGCACAAGGGTTTTCTAATCATCCATTAGTCTTCTGACGCAATGAGCAAACACATTGTACCATTAGAACACTGGAGTGATAGTTGCTGGAAATGGGCATCTATACACCTATGTAGATATTGCACCAAAAACCAGACATCTGCAGCTAGAATAGTCATTTACCACATTAGCAATGTATAGAGTGTATTTCTGATTAGTTTAAAGTTATCTTCATTGAAAAAAACAGTGCTTTTCTTTCAAAAATAAGGAAATTTCTAAGTGACCCCAAACTTTTGAACGGTAGTGTATATCCCCTTTATTACTCCCTGTCAGAATCCCAAATACCCCAGTGAAATGCAGAAATGGAAAGCATGCAAAAAAAAATAAAATTCAGAAGCCTTTACCATCATATATGTTATTGCAATATAAAGCACAACACCAACTTATATTCACAATACCTCCTCTTTGGTACCCTTTGGAAAACTTCACTAAGCTGCCTCCCATGATGATCCTTGAAGTCCCTGACAGCGTTGAACAGCTCATGACATACAGCAATCTGAAAGAAAAAGTTTTTTGTTTTTTACTAAAATGTATTGCATAAAAAACATGGAAAGTTTCCACATTCTCCAGTGTTTCCTCTGGCTGAAAGACTGTGGCATGGTGGCAAAATATTATATATATATACAGTATATATATTTTTTTTTTTGGGGGGGGGGGTGAAGCGCATGTAAACATGAGAAAACACATGGCACTCAAAGGGGGAAAAAAAAAACACATTCATAATACTGTAGCAATTAACTCATGGATACTTAAATTATATGATCAGAGCTGGGTATAGTAGCCAGAAATTGTACTCATGTAAAAGCAGTATTGTCTGATAAGATAAGATAAGCCTTTATTAGTCCCACAATGGGGAAATTCCAGGATTACAGCCACAGAGGGATAGCAGCACTCAGAGCAATAAAAATTAATAATTAAAAGAGGACAACCAAAAATTACTAGTTAGGTTGAGTAAGAGCACTAAAAGCACCCACTTAAAAAAAAACTTGAGTAATGACTTATAGTCTTGAAAGTTTGAGGTTTTTCTCCTAAATTTATAACCATTTTCTTGTAGTTTTCTACTTTCTTCTCTGTAAAGCCTACAATGTATTGTAACTTTTATTTTTGTCATATTCTATTTTAGCCTGTTTTTGTTTCTCTTTAATTTACTTTTTAGTTTGCGTTTAAATTATTGTTTTTGTAAAATATATGTTTAAACTTTAAGGGTGGGTTTGAGGCCCCGCTCATAAAAGAAAAGGAGTGGGTTAGAGGCCCCCCTGATAAAAGGAGTTTGAGGCTCTTTCAAGGGACTGACAAAATCTAAGGCTATTTGGGTTTGAGGAGTGGGTTTGAGGCCCCCCTCACAGAAGAAAAGGATTTAGAATTCTTTATTAGACTCCTTTATTAGTCCCACAATGGGGAAATTACAGGGCATCCACAGGAGTGGATGAGGCACCCACTGGTGCGGCGCCCAGCCCTTTCACCATTCACACACACATTCACACCTGGGGCCACTTTAGGGTCTCCAATTAACCTAACTTGAATGTTTTTTGGCATGTAGGAGGAAACCGGAGAAATCCCGGAGTAAACCCACGCAGACACAAGGAAAACATGCAAGCTCCACACAACACACTGTTTTTTTTCCCACAATATCTTTATTGAACCTTTTTTTTTTTTTTAACAAACATGATACAAGCAATCAAACACTAACACTAAAGTACTACAAAAAAAAAAAAAATGCACTAAAAACACCAACAACCACCAACAAAATCAAGTCTTCAACAATGCTCCTCTGTTTAGTCTAGACAATCCAATACATAAGTATACATATTATGTTCACCAGTTTGGAATTTACAAGGTCCACACACATCATTCACCTTCTTCTTCAAGAGTTATGTTTAAATTTTTTACATAATCAATAAAAGGTCTCCATATATTCTCAAACACAATTTCCTTTGATTTCAGTATATATGTTATTCTTTCTAATGGAAGGTTTGTTAACATCTGTCTTAACCACTGAGTCACATCTGGTCTATGAGTCTTTTTCCATAATAGTGCAATACATTTTTTGGCATTAAGCAAACTGAGGTCTATGAATGTTCTTTCACTTTTATTAAAATTATGCTTTTCTGGGTACAGACCCAACAAAAACAGTTTAGGATTCAGTATGATTTGTTTTGAGATTATTTTTTCAATTGTTACCCTCACCTCTTCCCAAAACATTCTTATTAATCTACATTCCCATAAACAATGAAATAGGGTTCCTTTACTTTCCATGCATTTTGTGCATGTATCTGGTATATTTTTGTTATATCTATTTAACTCCTCCGGTGTAACATACATCCGCATTAACCATTTGAAATGTATCAATTTAAGGCGTGCATTTATTGATTTGGTTTGAGCTTCTGTACAAGCCAATTCCCATTGTTCCTCTGAAATTTCAATTTGCAGATCTTCTTTCCAGTAGTTTAATCTTTTCAGTGAATTTTCACTTGAAGATAGTGTCAATGAGTTATAAAACTCTGAAATAATACCCTTTCTTTTACTATCTTTCATCATCATTTTTTCCAAGGATGAATAAATAGGTCGAGTGAGAGCTTTATTTTGATTTGATCGAATAAAGTTTCTAAGTTGAAGATATTTAAAAAAATGTGTTCTATTGAGATTAAATTTGATCCTCAGCTCTTCAAAAGACATTATGTTGTCTGCACATGGCAAATATAAATCCTGAATCTTTTGTATCCCTTTTAAATTCCATACTTTAAATACAGCGTCCGCTCTCCCTGGTTTAAAATATTGATTACCCCATATTGGACTAAACTGTGACAATAACTGTGGTTCTTTTAAATAGTTTTTAGCTTCACACCATATTTTGATCATATGCTTTACAAATGGATTTTTAACTTGTTTTTGTAATTTTTTTGCCGAATCTGAGTATATGAATATGGGAAGAGGTAAAGGTAAATTGTATGATTCCATTTCAGTCCAGTGAGGGAGATCATTTGATGAAAAATAATATGTCATAGACCTCAGTTGTGCCGACCAATAATACAACATAAAATTTGGACATTTCAGACCTCCACGATCAAATGGTAAATATAATAAAGACAAACGTAATCTAGCCCTCCTGTTGTTCCATATAAATTCCACTAACTTTTTTTTTATTCTTGAGAATAGATCTAAAGGTGGTGATAAGGGAATGTATTGAAATAAATAAAGTATTTTAGGTAAAATATTACTTTTAAGTATATTGATTCTCCCGATCATCGACATTGGTAGTGACATCCATCTCTGAGTTAACTCATTGATATCTGACATTAAGGCTTCATAGTTGACGCTGGCGACTGATTCTAGCTTAGGCATAATTTGGATTCCTAAATATTTAAACTGATTTACAACATTGAATTGATTTACCTCAGGGGCTGGGTAATTTCTCTGGGTCTCATTTAGCATTAATATTGAAGATTTAGTTTTAGCCCCCTCATGGATCGTCACCTTATCGTGGTGGGGGGGTTTGCGTGCCCCAGTGATCCCAGGAGCTATGTTGTCCGGGGCAATTTGCCTCTGATAGGGTCTCCCAAGACAAACTGGTCCTGGGTGAAGGGCCAGACGAAGAACGATCCAACAGACTCTCATGATAAATTGTATATCAAGGATTCAGTGTACCCCGCCCGGTATGGGGTTACCGGGGCCCCACCCTGGAGCCAGGCCTGGGGGAGGGGCTCGAAGGCTAGCGTCTGGTGGCCGGGTTTCCACCCATGGGACCCGGCCGGGCTCAGCCCGAAGGAGTTACATGGGTCCGCCCTCCAGTAGGTTCACCACCTGCAGGAGGGATCATGGAAGTCCGGTGCTATGTGGATTAGGTGGCAGTCAAAGGCGGAGACCTTGGCGGACTGATCCCAAGCTTTCTAAACTGGCTTTTGGTACGTGGAATGTCACCTCTCTGGTGGGGAAGGAGCCTGAGCTGGTGTACGAGATTGAGCGATACCGGCTAGATATAGTCGGCCTCACCTCAACACACAGCTCCGGTTCCGGAACCAGTCTCCTGGAGAGGGGCTGGAGCTTGGCCTTTTCTGGAGTTGCCCCGGGCGAGAGGCGACGAGCAGGGGTAGGTATTCTTGTATCGCCCCACCTTGCTGCCTCTATATTGGAGTTTTCCCCGGTGGACGAAAGGGTTGCTTCCCTGCGCCTTCGGGTTGGGAAACGGGTCCTGACCATCATTTGTGCCTATGCACCAAATGATGTTTCAGAGTACCCACCCTTTTTGGAGTCTGTGACTGGGGTGCTGGAGGGTGCTCCTCCTGGAGACTCCATTGTCCTACTGGGGGACTTCAATGCGCACGTGGGCAACGACAGTGAAACCTGGAGGGGGGTGATTGGGAGGAACGGCCTGCCCGATCTGAACCCGAGTGGTGTTCAGTTATTGGACTTCTGTGCTAACCACAGTCTGTCTATAACGAACACCATGTTCAAGCATAAGGGTGTCCATATGTGCACCTGGCACCAGGACACCCTAGGCCGCAGGTCGATGATCGATTTTGTTATCGTATCATCAGACCTGCGACCGTATGTCTTGGACACCCGAGTAAAGAGAGGTGCAGAGCTGTCAACTGATCACCACCTGGTGGTGAGTTGGATCCGATGGCAGGGGAGGAAGCCATTCAGACCTGGTAGACCCAAACGTATAGTGAGGGTGTGCTGGGAGCGTCTGGCTGAGGCCCCTGTCCGGGAGGTCTTCAACTCCCACCTCCGGAAGAACTTCAACCACATTCCGAGGGAGTCTGGAGACATGGAGTCTGAATGGGCCATGTTCTCCACCTCTGTTGTTGAAGCGGCAGCCCAGAGCTGCGGCCGCAAGGTGGTCGGTGCATCTCGTGGTGGCAACCCCCGAACCAAGTGGTGGACACCAGTGGTGAGGGGGGCCATTAAGCTGAAGAAGGAGTCCTATCAAGCTTGGTTGGCTTGTGGGACTCCCGAAGCAGCTGAGGTGTACCGGCAGGCCAAGCGGAGTGCAGCTCGGGTGGTTGCTGAAGCAAAAACCCGGGTATGGGAGGAGTTCGGTGAGGCCATGGAACAAGACTTTCGGTCGGCTTCAAAGAGATTCTGGCAAACTGTTCGGCGGCTCAGGAGGGGAAAGCAGCTCCCCGTCCACACTGTGTATGGTGCGGATGGGACACTGTTGACTTCAACTGGGGATATCGTCGGGCGGTGGAAGGAATACTTCGAGGATCTCCTCAATCCCACTGATACGCCTTCCACAGAGGAAGCAGGGTTTGGGGACGAGGGGGATGACTCGCCTATCACAGGGGCTGAGGTCGCCAAGGTGGTTAAAAATCTCCTTGGTGGCCGGGCCCCGGGGGTGGACGAGATTCGCCCCGAGTACCTCAAGGCCCTGGATGTTGTTGGGTTGTCATGGTTGACACGCCTCTGCAACATTGCGTGGAGGTCGGGGGCAGTGCCTTTGGCATGGCAAACCGGGGTGGTGGTTCCTCTCTTCAAAAAAGGGGACCGGAGGGTGTGCTCCAACTTTAGAGGGATCACACTCCTCAGCCTCCCTGGGAAGGTCTATGCCAAGGTACTGGAGAGGAGAGTCCGGCCGTTGGTCGAACCTCGGATTCAGGAGGAGCAATGTGGTTTTCGTCCTGGCCGTGGCACATCGGACCAGCTCTTTACCCTCTCGAGAATTCTTGAGGGTTCGTGGGAGTTTGCCCAACCAGTTTACATGTGTTTTGTGGACTTGGAGAAGGCATTTGACCGCGTCCCTCGTGGATTTTTGTGGGGGGTGCTTCGGGAGTATGGGGTATCGGGCTTGTTGTTACGAGCTATTCGGTCTCTGTACGACCGTTGTGAGAGTTTAGTTCGCATTGCCAACACTCGGTCGGAGTCATTCCCAGTGAGAGTTGGACTCCGCCAGGGCTGCCCTTTGTCACCGGTCCTGTTCATAATTTTTATGGACAGGATTTCTAGGCGCAGCCAGGGAATGGAGGGCGTCATGCTTGGTGACCACAGGATCTCATCTCTGTTGTTTGCAGATGATGTTGTCCTGTTGGCTTCATCCAGCAATGACCTACAGCTCTTGCTGGGACGGTTTGCCGCTGAGTGTGAAGCGGCTGGGATGAGAATCAGCACCTCCAAGTCCGAGTCCATGGTCCTCAGCCGGAAAAAGGTGGATTGTCCTCTCCGGGTTGGGGACAGGCTCCTGCCCCAAGTGGAGGAGTTTAAGTATCTTGGGGTCTTGTTCACGAGTGAGGGGAAAATGGAGCGAGAGGTCGACAGACGGATTGGAGCAGCATCTGCAGTGATGCGGACGTTGTACCGGTCTGTTGTGGTGAAGAGGGAGCTTAGTTCTAAGGCAAAGCTGTCGATTTACCAGTCAATCTACGTTCCTACTCTCACCTATGGTCACGAGCTTTGGGTAATGACCGAAAGAACGAGATCGCGGATACAAGCGGCTGAAATGAGCTTTCTCCGTAGGATTGCTGGACTCACCCTCAGAGATAGGGTGAGGAGCTCAGTCATTCGGGAGAGGCTCAGAGTAGAACCGCTGCTCCTCCACATTGAAAGGAGTCAGTTGAGGTGGTATGGGCATCTGATTAGGATGCCTCCTGGACGCCTCCCACTTGAGGTGTTTCAGGCACGTCCCACTGGGAGGAGACCCCGGGGCAGACCCAGGACTCGGTGGAGAGACTATGTCTCCCAGCTAGTCTGGGAACGCCTTGGTATCCCCTCTGAAGAGCTGGAGCAGGTGGCTGGGGAGAGGGAAGTCTGGGCTTCTCTGCTTGAACTGCTGCCTCCGCGACCCGGACCTCCGGAAAAGCGGTAGAAGATGGATGGATGGATGGATGGATTTAGTTTTATTTATTTTATATCCTGATATTTCCCCAAAATTCTTTATTAAATTCAACAAGGTTGGAATTGATTTTTTTAGATTCGACATAAACAAAATTATATCATCGGCGTACAGGGAGATTTTATGTTCTGTTGGTCCAACTTTAATTCCATATATTTGTGAATGTAAACATATCGCTATCGCTAAAGGTTCAATTGCCATAGTAAGAGATAAGATAAGAGAGATAAGATAAGCCTTTATTAGTCCCACAAAGGGGAAATTCCAGGATTGCAACAGCACAGGGATAGCAACACTCAGAGCAACAATCAGAAGGCAAGAAAAAAAACAAGCAAGCAAGAGCAGCTAATAAACATACGTATGTACGTATTACTATAAAATATATATATATACACACACACACAGACACACAGTGCAGAGCATTGTAGCTGGATGGAATAAATATATGAATATATGAACACACAGTGCAGAGCATTGTAGCTAGATGGAATAAATATGTAAATATATAAACACCCACAGTACGGAGCATTGCAGCTAGGTGGAATAAATATGCAAGTATATAAACACACACAGTGCGGAGCAATGTAGCTAGATGGAATAATATGTAGATATATAAATATATAAACACACCCAGTGCTGAGCATTGTAGCTAGATGGAATAAATATGCAAATATATAAACACACACAGTGCAGAGCATTGTTGCTAGATGGAATGAAACAGCATAACCGTCTACTTAGTTATCCTACATGGTATGATTATGTGCCCATACATATTCTCACCCTCCATAGCGACCGGTATGTTCCTAGTTGTATGCCGGAGGGGACCATTGTGTAAGTCTATTGCATCTTTTGCATTCAAAAAACTATTAGTTTGTTACGTCTTTTTGCTATCTCTGCGAGCAGCCCTGCTTAGGTTGTACAGTCTGACAGCCGTTGGTAGGAAGGACCTACGAAACCTCTCGGTTGTGCACCTGGGATGATGTAGTCTGCTGCTAAATGAGCTCCTCAGTGCATTCAGTATGTCCTGCATAGGGTGGAACTCGGACTCCAGCAGAGATGACAGTTTAGCCACCGTCCTTCTCTCTCCTATCTCCTCCATCGGATCAAGGCGCTGCCCCAGGACAGAGCTAGCTTTCTTAATCAGTTTGTTCAGTCTCTTCCTATCGGCTGCAGTAATGCCACTGCCCCAGCAGACCACTCCAAAAGTGATGGCTGATGCCACCACCGTGTCATAGAATGACTTCAGCAGCGCCCCTTGTACACCAAAAGACCTGAGTCTCCTCAGCAGGAACAGCCTGCGCTGTCCCTTCTTGTAGAGTGCATCAGTATTGTGTGACCAGTCTAGTTTATTGTTCAGATGAATACCCAGGTACTTATAGGATGTCACCATCTCGATGTCTGTTCCCTGTATATTTACTGGTACTGTGAGGGGCTGCCCATGCCTGCGGCAGTCTACCACCAGCTCCTTAGTTTTCCTCGCGTTGATCTGGAGGCAGTTCCGATGGCACCAGTCCACGAAGTCCTGGATAAGCCCTCTGTACTCAGCTTCATCTCCATTGGAGATGAGGCCAACGATCGCAGAGTCATCAGAGAACTTCTGTAGATGGCAGTGTGTTGTGTTGTGTGAGAAGTCCGCAGTATAAAGAGTGAACAGGAAGGGAGCCAGCACCGTTCCCTGGGGGGCCCCCGTGCTACTGATGATCGTGTCGGACACACAGTCCCGGGTTCTCACAAACTGAGGCCGGTTCGTGAGGTAGTCCAGGATCCATGATGACAGGTGCTGGTCCACCCCTGCGCACAGCAGCTTGTCCTTCAGGATCATCGGTTGGATGGTGTTGAAAGCACTGGAGAAGTCAAAGAACATGATCCTCACCATATTCCCGGGCTTCTCCAGGTGGGACAGAGAACGGTGAAGGAGGAAGATCACCGCATCCTCCACCCCAATGCCATGCTGGTAGGCGAACTGGAGTGGATCCATCGCTGGTTCCACCAGGGGGCGGAGGTGAGCAAGGAGCAGTCTCTCCAGGGTCTTTTCTCAAGTGGGACGTCAAGGCCACCGGTCTGTAGCTGTTCAGGTCTTTGGGGTGGGAAGTTTTTGGTACAGGTACCACACAAGATGTTTTCCACAGCTGTGGTACCCTCCCCAGTTTCAGGCTCATGTTGAAGATATACGTCACAATCCCACACAGCTGGTCTGCACAGGACTTGAGGAGCTTTGCGCTGATGCCGTCCGGTCCCGGCGCCTTCCTCGCCTTGATCTTCCTTAGCTCCGTCCTCACCTGGGTCCTGGTCAGGGTCAGGATGGGGGGCTGTGTGTTGGGAGTGGGGGGGTGTTGGTGGAGTGGGGAGTGGGCAGCAGGACTTGATTTCTTTAGAGGCAGCAGTGGTTGTTGTGCAGTCAGGGGGGAGGGCGGTTGGTCAAATCTATTGAAAAACAGATTCAGGTTGTTCGCCCACTCCCTGCCCCCTGTGGCCTGGGGGGAGGTATTCTGGAGCCCCGAGATGGTTTTGAGGTTTCTCCAGACCCCGCTGATGTCGCTCTGTTGCAGCTTGTCCTCCATCTTCTTCCTGAAGCTGTCCTTGCCTTCTCTGATCTTTCTCCTCAGCTCCCTCTGTACGGACTTCAGCATCTCCCTGTTCCCTGACCTGAAGATCCTCTTCTTCTCTCTCAGAAGTGTTTTTATCTCAGGGTTGATCCAGGGTTTGTTGTTTGAGTGACGCCGTATGGTCTTGGTGGGAACGGATTTGTCCACACAGAAGCTGAGGTAGCCCGTGAAGGTGTGAATGAGGCCATCGATGTCCTCACCATGTGGATCGCAGAGCTGCTTCCAGGCGGTGGCTTCAAAACAGCCCTTTAGGGTGTCCATTGTCTCCTCAGACCATAACTCCACAGTGTGCATGGTCGGAGGTTGTCTGTGCACTAGGGGTTTGTACACCGGCCGGAGATGAACCAAGTTGTGATCCGATCTCCCGAGTGGGGGGAGTTGTGATGAGGTGTACGCCTCCTTAGTGTTTGCGTAGAATAAATCCAGTGTTTTATTGTCTCTAGTGTGGCATGTGACATACTGGGTGAACGTGGGTAGAATGGGAGACAGTGAAACATGGTTGAAATCGCCTGAGATGAGGAGAAGAGCATCTGGGTGTTCTGTCTGCAGCCTGCTGGTTACTGAATGGATGACGTCACGTGCTGTCCCAGCGTTCGCCGTCGGATTTGCATAAACAACAATGCAGATCACGTGTGAGTGTTCTCTCGGGAGATATGTAGGCCTCATGCTAACAGCTAGCAACTCAATGTCTTTGCTGCAGTGTCGTTGTTTAACAGTGATATGTCCCGGTCTGCACCAGTTGTTGTTAACATACATTATCACTCCACCGCCCCTAGCCTTGCCACTGTCTGGTGTTCGGTCAGCTCGTATCATGTGAAAACCCTCCAGCTCAATGTTAGCATCTGCTGCTAGTTCAGTTAGCCACGTCTCAGTAAACAAAAGGAGAGAGCACTCCCGGTATGTGCTATCATAACGGGAGATAGCCGCTAGCTCATCTAACTTTCCCAGTATCGACCGTACATTTCCCATGACAACAGATGGAAGGGAGGGTCTGTACCTTATATTTTTTGTCCTCCGCCTTACTCCAGCCCGGCAGCCGCGGCGTTTTCGCCTCAGTTCTCTCGGTATGTCGAGTTTTTCCAATGGGACCGGGTGGCGGTTGAATGCTAGCAGCTGTTCTCTGCTGTATCGTATCCTGCTATAGACAGTGGCTCCGTCCACCGGCTCAGGAGACATTTAGGACGATCTGTGTGTCCGTGATATAAGTGAGGTGAAAAAAAAAGACGGATCAAAAGAGAGAGGAAGGGAAAAAGACTCGGAATCGAGCCGCTGTTGCAAAAGGCAGCCGACTCGTGTGGCGCCGAGAGAAAAAAAAAAAAAAAAAAAAAAAAAACAGTAAACAGTACTAGTAAACAGTAAAGGTGAAAGTGGACAGCCTTGTCGACATCCTCTATTGATTTTTATTGGTTTTGAAATATTGTTATTTGTTAGGATTTCTGCTGTAGCATTATTGTATATTATTTGAACCCATTTTATGAAATTATTTCCAAGTCCAAACCTTTGTAGGACTTCAAAAAGAAAGGGCCATTCAACTCTATCAAAGGCCTTTTCGGCGTCCAATGATAGGAGAGCTGTATCCGGCGCTTCTTTATTAAAATAAATAATATTAAATAGTCTTCTTACATTATGGAAGCCTTGTCTACCCTTTATAAAGCCATTCTGATCTCGATTAATAATATTTGGTAAAATTTCTTGTATTCGTCTTGCTAAAATTTTACAGATTATCTTAAGGTCGGCGTTTAATAGGCTTATTGGTCTCATATTTTCACATTTATTAGAGGGCTTACCTGGTTTTGGCAGCAGTATAATTAAGGCATTATTTATGTATGATGGTAAATTATTATTTTGAAATGCTTCTAAAACCATTTCCAAAAAAGGTTTTATTAATTTATTCTTAAATTTTTTATAAAGGTCAACTGGAAGACCATCTGGTCCTGCACTTTTTCCTGATTTCATATTATCAATGGCTAGCCCAACTTCTTCTTGACTAATTTTAGACTCCAATATCTCCCTGTTTTCATTTGGAATACACGGTATAGATAGTTCGTTCAAAAACCCATTTAGTTTTGTTAAATCAGGTTCATTTTTGGTATCATATAATTTTTCATAGTAATCTCTAAAGGCTCTATTAATTTCTAAAGGATCTATAACTACCTGTCCGTTACTTATAATACTGGTAATTGGTGTTTTAATTTCCAATTGTTTAATCTGCCATGCTAATAATTTTCCTGATTTTTCACCTTGTTCATAAAAAGATTGTTTCAATCTTAGAAGACTCGAGGCAGCTCTATTCGCTGATTTTTTGTCGTATTCAGCTCTCAAAATCAGTAATTCATTCTCCAACCTTGGGTCACTTCCTGCATACACTTTTTCCTGAAGACTTTTTATTTTATGTTCCAATTTAGCTCTCTCCTCTCGAGTCTTCTTAGATTTTGATCCTGTATAACTAATAATATGTCCCCTAATAAAAGCTTTGAAAGCCTCCCACTTTACACATGCTGATGTTTGTGTAGTATTGATGTCAAAGAACTCGTCTATCTGTTTTTCTATATACTTGACAAATTCCTCATCCTGAAGCCATTTATGCTGAAATTGCCATCTACCTGATTCCTTTGTCAATTTTTTATCTACATATATTAGACAACAGGGTGCATGATCAGAGATCACGATGTTATCATAAAAGCAGTTTTGAATCTTGGACCTTAATTCTGTGGAAATCAAAAAATAATCAATACGTGAGAATGTCTTGTAGGTACTGGAATAACAAGAATAGGCTTTAACTTGTGGTTTCATTTCTCTCCATATATCTAACAATCTCAATTCTTTCATAAAATGATTAATAGTCATCCTACATCCAATGTGCGTACAATCCAGTCCTGTTGATCTATCCACACCTGGATTCAATGTACAATTAAAATCCCCTGCTATTATATGTTGCCCTGTAAGTGATGATAAGATGAGAAATAAATTAGCAAAGAACTTCTGATCATCTATATTGGGACCATATAAGTTCACAAGATTTATATTTTCTAATAGCAAAGAACCTTGAATGATTACATATCTTCCAAATTTGTCTCCAATTACATTTTTCACCTGAAAAGGAACTGATTTATGTATGAGAGTCATAACTCCCCTGGCTCGGGATGAAAATGAAGAGGTGAATACACTTCCCTGCCATCTACTCCTAATTCTTTTAACATCCTCCTCTATCAGATGAGTTTCTTGTAAAAACACAATTCTTGAACCCATGTCCTTTATTTTAG